>JAOXNX010000033.1:23812722-23828329 GCA_028566075.1 Solidago caesia
CTTGATGTCGATTGATCTTCAACGGTGATGGTTACTCGGTGTTAGTTGTGGCGATGGTGGAGGTGATCGGCGAAAGGGGAAGGTAGGGTGTTAGGGTGATGGTGTGTGTGTGTGTATATCATAAAGACTATGTGTGTGGTGATTTTGTATGTATATGTTGGAAATAAGAAGAAGAACAAAGAAAGGAGAAAATAGGTGGTAAATGACGGACATATTCCCACGTGGGCAACTTAGCGGAAGAAAAGTAACAAAGTTAGTCGCAGTGACGAAAATTGCAAAAAAAAAACAAACAAACATAGTTCAAGGTTTTTTTTGCTATTTTTTGAATTTAGTGATTAAAAGTGATAATCGGCCCAAGTTCAGGGACGAAAAATATAATTTATCCTAAAAATTAAATCTAGTGAGACCTAATTTCAAATAATTGGTAATTTTGATAGATATTTTCATTTTGATACAATAAATAAATTTGATTTATATGAATGTTATTTTGGTATATCGTTTTTATGAATGATAATTCGATCAAAGTTCGTTTTTTTTTATTTAACCTAAAAATTAATTACTAGAAATAAAGATTTTTATAATTACAGTCCTTCATTAAAAATAATACGTAGTACTTTATATATTACGGATTGAAATCATCTTAAGTTATAATTTCTTTTAAGTATGCTAAAGTTAGAAAATGTAAGTAGAGCAAAATATTGGATTCTTGTTTTTATTAGTTGGTGGATCCTTAATCATGTTGAAAATATTTTGATTCGTTTGAATTTATCAATTTTAGGAATTTTAATTCTATAGTATCTCAATCTATATATTAAAAATCAAAATTTCTCTAACAATAAAGTATAAATTTGAATGCATCCAAATAATTAACCATTTTACCTTTTACATATTGAGGATGCAATGGCATTTGTGGTGAGGAGGATCATGAGACAATTTTTTATGCTTAATCAATTTAGTACTTAATCAATTTAGCGTTGAGCCGGTTGAGGTGAGGAAATTGATTGATTCAACGGCAAGTACATCAAGGCTAGGTACGTACAACGGTACTAATCAAATTTTATGCTACAACCTTCATGTATATAAAAGGTAAAAGAAATATCAATAATATGACAAAATCGAAACAAAAAAAAAAACGAGGAATAATAGTTGTAATATTTTTCTTGTGTACGTAAGATTTAAAACAGCGTTGTTGTGTTGTGTTGATTTTTATTCTTTCTTTTATCATTTAATGTAAAGGTTCTTACAGTCTTACATATAATTTAATTATCAAAGCAAAACGATTATTATTTAAATATAAATACATTCATATATTCCATTTGTCTAAAAATATCAACTTTTGGAATGTGTAATCAAAGAAATATCTATCTTTATGAGGACCATGGGTAAACTTTTAATGCCACGTAAATTAGTCTCTAGTACATACAACATGCAAATTCCATCACTAATTGTCCCACACCCCACCTTCCACTTCATACATGCATATCCTTCCTTAAAATATACTGTATATACATCCATATATACTTTCAATTATTTTACACTTAGTTCGATTTTTGGAAATTTTAAGCCTCGTGTTAGTTGATGAGTTCTATAATGAATATATCCTTAAATTCGTTCTTATATTATAGCGAGGGTAAGATTCAGATCTTATCTATGTAAATCTAAGAAGTTCTTGAAGCTCTTATATCCCATAAGTCGTACAACCAGGGGCGGTATCAGATGGTGGACAGGATGGGCTAGTGCCCTTTGGAAATTTAAATTTTGTTATGAATTTTTAACTTAGTGTCATGTATTTTTTTTTTAAAATTTCATCGATATTTAAATTTTGCCTTTTTTATTTTTTTCCTCATGTATTTTTTAATTTTGTCCCCTCTTGAATTTTTACTTGGTACCGCCCTGCGTAAAACTACAAAGATTCTTATATTTGTACATTTTAACACATTAGATTATGGGGAGGACCTAGGGGTGTTCGTGAACCACATAAAATTTTCCCACGTAATGTAAATTTTGAAAAAAATAATAAATTGTTAAAATAAACTTGATCTAAGAGAAAAATACACATGATCTAAATATTTTATGAACATCAAAATAGTCCATTATCTATTAGATTGTTAGGTTATAAACTACTCATTTATTGATTGAGAAAGATCAAGATAAAAAGTAGTAAAATAAAATTAGGATGATGTATTGTAAAATCCCATTTTTATAAAAGTATTAAATAATGCTAAAAGTAACATATTATAAAAGTCTAAAATGATATTATTGACGTAATAACGTTATTTCATTCTTAGTGACCTAAAATATACCTGAATCCAAGAAAATATATTAAAATTATTAGAATGGACTTTTGGGTATTTTAAAGAGTTAGATGTAAATTTTAAATCGTATTGGGTATATGTTTTACTTTGATTTTTATTACTCAAACCGTCTCCCTTTCTCCACAAACATTCCAAAAAGCTCAAGTGGGAGTGTGTGTGTTGTGTGGGTGCGTGATTGAAGAGGAAAGCAAATGAGAATCAAGAACAAAATTATCTAAGTAAACTCCAAATGATTTATACCCCATTCAAGTGATAATAATCCATCTCAAACAACAATAAATCCTCCTTCTTCTTCTTTTTTTATTTTTATCATAATCAAAAGTTAACTAGTGTGTGTTCTTGGTGAAATCAGTAGGTGTAAAAGATGGGTTTTTAGAAATGGTGAATTTGAGTTGAATTGAAGATAGGGAAAGCTCATACAATGGAGTAGGATGATTATGCAAGTGATTTCAAGTTGCTAATTATCTTTGATAATTTCATTTTAAGGTATAATCTTGAATTCCTTTGTTGTTGTAATTATGAGATTAGATAGAAAATGAGTTTGGGGGTTTTGTATGAATTGATGAAATAATCTTGGAAACAATGTTGCATGATGTTAATATAGCTTGATTAAATGATTATTAAGATATACTTAATTGGTTAAGATCAAACTTGGTTAGAAAAGCTTGTAAACTTATAAAAGATGATTTTGATAATAAAAAATGGCTAGAAGATTAATTAAGTTTTGATTATAGTAGAACTTGTAGAGATGTTTTATTGAAAGTAAAATGAGGATTTTGAATAGAGAAAATGGATAAAATGGGTTAGTGAAAAAACCAGTCAAAATATACATATTTGGCAGTGTTCGGCAAAATAGGACTAAAAAGGTTGAATTACGTTAATTGAGTTAAATGACATTAAAAGGTTATAATTGAGTTGAAAACAAATAGAGGTAATAATTAGACTATATGAGATTTAATGGAAGTGTTAAAATAGTAAATGAGTCAAGTTTGACCCAAACGGGTCAGATCGGTCATTGGTGGCAATGTGACCCCAAAGTACGTAATGAGCGTCTAGATAAATCTAACATAATATCTTTGCGAATTTCATACAATTAGTCTTTTGATACATAGTTGTGATAGCTTACTATAGATTCCATATTATTTTTAGTTCTTTATTAACTTAAAATTCGTTAAGTAATTATTGAAAAGTTATGTCAATCCGTGCATCGCATAAACGTAATCTAGTGTGTATATATATATACACATGTTATATTATATTATATGATATTATCCGGTTTTTTAATCCGATTCGACTGATCCGACCGTTCCGACCAGTGAACTTAGAAGACCGTTTTGACATCTGGTCCGGTTTTCAAAACATTGATTTAAATATCATAAGATACTAACAATGTAAAACTAAATATTTATAACCAATATTTATTATATTATATGATAAACATCCTATACAAAATCATAATTTAATAACAACGTATTGCATAAAAAAGAAAATTTTATATAAAAAAAATAAAAATTTGATAATAAACAAGAAAAATGATGTAAAATGTAGGAAATATTAGTTTCCATAACATTAATTATTAATGTCTACAAATTTAAATAAGATAATAATATTAATGACATCATCAAAGTAATCTAATGATTATAATCATTTTAAAAATTCATTCAAGGCTATTACTTAATTTTTCAATATTGATTTAAGGTTTCTCTTTTATTATATATATACATATATATATATATATATATATATATATATTATATATTAGAGATATATAGTTACTTATAAAGCATTTTGGGGATTTTATTTTTGGAATGTCTTAAATATTCAGATTTTGAAATGTCCATATTACCCCTTTTATATATTACACCATATATCCCTTATCTCTTAAAAATCTAAAATACATACACTATCTCCTTTACATCAATAACCTTTACATCAATTACTTACACTACCTGACGCCATGACCACCATCGAACCGCCGCCACCGCATTGCGCGGGTAACAATCTATTATATATATTTTGGTCAGTAAGGGTAGAGAAAGTAAATGCTTTTTGATATATTAGAAAATGATGGGAATGAAAGAACAAATATATACATATGGGTCTTTTCACTTTGTTCTTATTTCAACCCTCCTTTCACTTACTTCAATGTGTATATATCTTTATACAACATATATAGTCCACCATGAAGGAATCTCACAAAAAAGAAAGATGGAAAAGGAAAGCAACTTGATCTTGAGAGGATGCCATAGCTTCAATAATGTCGTTGTAGATGAGCATATGTTCATGAATGTTGCCTTTTACGTACGGTTTACTTACCATCTGCATACATAGAAATTAAAAGAAGGTATCTTTGTCAAAAAAAAAAAAAAAAAGAAGGGCCGAATGTATACTACTTTTCATAAGCAAACCGGACGGTTTTGCTAAACAAAGCCCTAAGGGCTGTATATAAGGTGCATTAAATAGTTATACACTTACCATAAAATTCAAGGGGTGGGCTTTTGATATAAAAAATACAACTTTTTTATGCACGCAGCCCTAAGGGCTGCATTTAACATTTTCCTAATATTAATATTGTTTTAATCTTAGATTGCTTTTTGAACAAAATGATCATTAATTATGAAGTAATTAGAATATAATAAATGAAGATTCGAAGTAGTAGTTTAAGTACCTTTTCGGTCACAAAGTCTGCTTAAGAAAGATAGAAAAACAATGATCACGGCAACACCAGCTATAATTCCAATGATTATTGCTAATGTTTTGTCCACGTCGCCATTGTCATCATCTGCATATAATTTAATTAGCTTTGAATCAATACATAAAAATCCCTTTTGATTCCATTATGTTACTAATTGTATCAAATTAAGCATATATAGTCAAAGATATTGTTAATTAGATTGGCTTAAGAGGGTCAATTATGAGGTGAAACATAAGCTAGGTATTAAGTTGAAATAGTTAACCCACTATATATATAACTTATACAAAAAACCTTGTTTAATTTAATTAGCTTTTAAAACGCTAATGTATTACACTTATATAAGCTTAAGCTATTTGTGTATAAGAAAGAAAAGAAAAAAAACACAAATAAACGTCAAGTGGTTCTTAGCTCTAACTAAATAAATTAAATAAGCCAAAAAGATCCACGTACATCTATAAAAGCTAACCTACACACCACTATATATGCTATTTTCTCATTGATCGAATTGAATATATCTTTGATTCATTAAAGGAGGGCAAACAAGAGTGTTTTTTTTTTTCTTTTCATTCTGACTTTTGCTTTAACAAAAGGCTTTCTTGGCATAATGGATATCTACACAAATTTAAAATGAAGTAAAGAAAAGTTGAACATCCTAGCTAATCCTATTTCTATATATAATAAATTAACAAAAGCTTTTGTCTGCCGTTAACATCAATTTATAACTTTTATTCAAAATGTTTCTAATTAATGTAATATAATTACAAGCACTAATTAAGTGGTTCATAAAATATTATTGGGAGGTTGATAAACCTTTTTTTTTTTGGTAAGGCAACAGCGGATAAATGGCTAACTCTCCCCACGCGAGAGCGCCCACGCTAGTTCGACTCCTGGCAATGCCCTAAAGGGTTTGCTCCCCATGTGTTAGATGGGTATAGCATTGCGCCCCCTCACCACATTTGCATGCGGCAGGATTCGAACCTGAGACCCCCCGCAGGAAACCCCTAAAGGAAAACCTTCTGACCACTGGGCTAACACCCCAATTTGATAAACCTACCCGGGCCTAGCTAAAATTTGATGTATATCTTACAATTAATGTATATATTTTAAAGGAAAATATACAATAATCATGCATGTAATGGACAATTATGATATATTTATCGATTTGTGTGGTAATTCGTTTATAGATTATTCTCCGTGTACCAATCGTCAGTTGGTTCATATGATTTTTATGTTAGATCACACACTTTTTTTTCTAACGGGGGTGAAAAATATATGAGATGCATGCCTACGTATAATATTTAACCGGTTGGTAAAATGGTCAAACTATTAGTTATGATTGGAGCGGTAATTTAGTAAATATATGTAATGTAATATTAAAATACATTAGTCATTAGTAGCAGCAACACAAACTATATATAGTAATCTCCCACATATGCGCATGCACACAAGAAATTAGTTATGAAAGGTTTATGATGCAAGCAAAAACAAGACAACCACCACAAACCACCAACTACGGTGGTGGAAATGGTGGAGCAATCTCTTACCGCTTCTAGAGTGGAAACCACGTTCAGAATATCGAATATAGCACTTCCCCAAGTACATATCCCCCCAAGCTGATGCCCCGCAATCAGATTTCAAACGACCACTTGCCTCTGAAAGACAATCTTGACACTCGCTTAAACTCAAATCTTGTATGCATTGTGCTACTCCTTGCACACTCCCAGACCCGCCCACACGAAAATATTGTCCATTTCCATTCGTCATATATGCCAACACAGCATCTCGACGAATTATAATATCTGAATTATAACCAATCGACGGCCCACACTTCTTGAAGATCTCGGTTTTATCCTCAACTCCTAAAAATGATGAGCCGTCATATTTCACAAAACAACCATCTAACTGCATGGCCCCGCCAGTTGAGCTTGGGCAAATGACCCCAAGTCGACTGACAGCGTGGGCCACACAATCTCTACAGTCAGAGGTGCTAAGATCACCTCTGCACTGAAATAGGCCATATACAATGTCTGACTGGATGGACCCAGGAACCGAGATCTTGAAGTTGTTAAACCTAGCAAAAGCAGCTGAGTTGACTAAGGAAGTGAGTACAGAGTTAACATTCGACTCGTATGGTGAGCCAGGTGTAAACCGTGGCTGTGAGCATCCGCCATAGATGAAAGAGTCTGTGGCGGATGATGATAGATGAGAGAAGAGAAAAAAGACGAGGCATGAAAACCACAAGCACCAGAGAGTTTGTTGAAGCATATTTAGAAACTTTTGTATTTTGAGTGGGAGAGAGAATCATAACATATATATATTTTGTTGTGGAATTTGTTGGTGATAGGCAATAATTGAATGAATGTGGAATTTGTCAAGTTTATTGTTTTTCTTTATAAAAGAAGGTTATGATTTTTGTTAAAAAAAGAAAGCTTAAAGTTGATTGAGAATGAAGAGGTTTCTAGCTAGCTAGCTACCTAGGTCAATAAAGGTCAAGTATATTATTTTTTTTTTTTTTTTATGAACTATGGAACGTACACTAACTACTAAATACTTGTTGAGTTTGTAGAGAAAAATGTTAAAAAGACTTATTAAAAGTTGCTTATCTGTTTAAAAATTGGATAATAAACTCTTTCATTTTCTTTCGTTTCCACATCTTCTTACATTCAAGAAATTTTTTTTGCCAAAGAATCACCTAAATTTCCTTTCTCCTCCCTCAATATAAATTTGAAAGTATAAAAAAAACCCTTTCGACCTTCTCTCAAATCACTTCATTTGTCCAAAATATTTATTTTAGCAAACTCTTAGATTGTGATTTTTCATCTCGATCGATTAAGCGAATATATTTTTAACTTATATGATTGTAGAATAGACGACGAACGCTCGCTAGACGACAGTTTAGAGCTAGAAAAATTCAATAACTACTTTATTGTAAATGATAGTTTCTCCTATATATAAAACCATCATAAAATATAATCCTCATATTAAACTAATATATATATATAGTATATAAGTGTAATTCACTTTCTGTTTTGCATAATGTCATGATTATATTATAGTAAAAAAGAGAAATTAGAAATGCAAATTAAATACTCATATATCATCATCCTATATAGTTATATCCATGTGTATTAATTGAGTGATGCTGGCAAAGTGTTAAATCAAACATCACTGGTCTATTACAGGGTTTACATGACATGTTATCATGTTTTATATAAAATCCACTAACTTCTAAATTTATGTATAAATCGACTTTTTTTTCACACATAGGGTGTTGCGTTTGTGTTGGTAAACAATGACCAACCAACCACTTGTAATACGTTTGATTGATCTCACTTTTGAGAATACTGACATGACATAAGATGATGAGTCATGTTAATTAACAAAGGTTACTTAGGCCCTTCACTATCATTTTTGGTCGTCTTGCTCATCGTTCATGACATGATAGGCAGGACCATGTCTTGCAAGGTCATCATCATCACTCGTTATGTTTTCGAAACCGTTCGACGAGTAAAAGTGGGACCCATTTATATATATGTGTGTGTATTTAATATTTTTTAATTGGGGATGAGATGATGAAGGGGGTATGATAGGGAGAGGGTAGTGCTTGGGTGTGTCTTGGAGAGAGAAAGCTGATGTGGCAGTAAAGATGAGGAGATGACGAGTTTAGGATAGGGTGAGGCCTTAGACACACTATACAAAGAAGTGATGGGATAAAATGAGAAACAAAAACAAGGATAAAACCATGAGATCTATTAAAAGATCACTTTTATAAATAAAAAAAAAACTTTTTTTTATATTTTTATTTCTACTTCAAACTTTTCATCATCTTTCTCTCTTACTTCCATATTCACAAACTACGATATCACCACCATCTCTGAGGGCGGAGCCCGTACCGTATCCAACCACCACCATCTCTGATCGCCGCCCATCAAATCCAAACCATTTCCAACTCCATTCAGCCCCCTAAACCTTTATAAATATGAGCGTAGCCCGTTTAGGTTCGACTAATGACTACGCCCATACCGTATCCATCCATTTTCAATACATAACTCATTGTCCTTGAATTAGAAAAAAAAAATAAAAAAATTTTTGAATTATTATTATTATTATTATTGTTGTTTTCTTAATGAGTTTTTATTAAATAAATAAATTTTAAAAAAATCATACCAAAAAGGAAGGAAATAGTGGTTCTCACAGTTCTCACCCTTGTTTTTAGTTCTCACGATAACCCTACCCTATATATATTATATATATAAGGAAAGGTTCATGTAAGGGGAGACGGAGCGCAGAGGGACGGAGCACGGTACCGCCGGTACCGATGGTAAACACCGTTCCGCCTAGCCGGTACCGTGAGACACGGGAGCTAGCTGGTGACTGTGGTCTCTCTCCCTATCTCGCATATGACCGCTTATTTTTGACCGTTTGCTCCCATTACATGCAGTTTTTCTTTGTTTGAATTTATAAGTGATGATTTTTAGTTTGTGTTTTTTTTGTTTAAGTTTGAAAATGGTGAAAAGTCTTGATGAAGAAGATGACTCAGGCCTACTTTTCTTTTTGTGTTTTTTTAGCATTTTTCATTAACACCCATCCTAGTTATTTAAAGTTACATACTAACCTTTTCAATTAAATTGGATATATTAGATTATATCCTATAGACCTATATATCCAATTTTGACTTCTTATTCAATTAAATTTGTCTTATATGTTAGTTTGTTTTAGTATGTAATTTGTCTTATGTTTTGTTTAATATAGTTTTAGCACATTTTAATAATTTATATTTGTTTTTCTAGTAAAAAAAAAAAAGAGAAAAAGAATAAAATGGAATGGGGGAGGGGAAGGGAGGGGCATTCCCTGCACGAAGGAATTTTAAATTATAACTTGAAATGTTATATATATATATCCTTCAAGATTACATAAGTTGTATGAGGTTTGAGGATGATTGATTTGACATTTTACACATACAGCCCAGATTTTGTTAACTTGCATCCCTGAAGCACGTACTAATTAACGTGTAGTTAATGAACTAATTATGTCTTAAAATTGATTTAAAACTTGTTAACTCAACCTAAAAGTCACCTATTAAATAAACATAATAAATACCTTTAAAAAAAAAAGGGTTTAATATGGAAGGTACAATTTTTTTATGCACGTTAACTACAACCCCAAAGGCTGTATTTAGTATTTTCCTTAAAAAAAATAAACATAATAAATATCCATTAAGATATTTTAAAAAATATCGAATTCATTTAATGCTCATTATTACATGTCCAAAAAGCACAAAGTTAGCAAAACTCTTAAACCATCTTCAACTCAAAACCTAGTTTTATCCCATATCAGCTACATTAGCATAGCACTGATCATCATACTGAACCCTTTTTTTTACCTCTAACCCTTCAATTTTATACCCCAATTTTATATTCCCACTTTTTAATTAAAAAAACAACCAAAAAAGGATAACACCGGATTCTCAAAGGTATAGCCATTAAACCGGATTCTCAAAGTATAAAACTGAGATCCTGTGTTATGGCTCCATAAAACCAGGTATAGCGCCGGCGTTGGGAGACCCCCTTACAACAAAAGGGAAGTGACATTATATTATATCCAACCAGGACTCAACGGCGATGAAGTATTTGTACAGAGCTTGTTACTATCTCAAACACAACTCCAAATATAGTCACTAACATTGTCCAATGTGGTTTTCCAAAACTCCACATCAAAACACCTACTTATATGCTAGCATCACTAATTCACTATCAATAGATATTTACAGATGTATCAGTGTACTAATGCAATTTACAACTATATCAACAGTTTGTTGATATAAACACGCAATACGTAGTTTTCTTAGATATGAAATATGTATTGGTTTTAGTTTGTGCTAGATCAGAGTTCAAGCTCAAACTCGAAGAGCTTTGGTGGGTGTGACCAAGTGACCAGGCATTTGACTTTCTCTAGAGCATGAAAACTTGGCCTGTTTCCAAAGGAAATGGGAATTCAAGTGTTTAATGAGTTGAACTGAATCACTACTTAGTTCAGTTTGAGACTTTCAGTTCACATGAAAAGGAATAAAATGGCCACAACAGATGATAAAAAAAAATTAGTGGAAAAACAAGTCTTTTAGCAGACATAAGTAGTCAAAATACAAACTAATCAGTAGCCAATGCATTCTTTTGACATTGGGACATTTAGCGTGTTGATGATACATTTAACCAACATTCCATCTGTTTAACATACATGGTTCGGTTAATTTAGGTAACTATATACGTAATAGTAGCATCTGAAGAGATGCTTTACTTACATGATACAACACCGCACCACTATTCCCTTCGGGTCCACCCTCCCATCATCGTTTCCTGCAACAACACAAAACATGGAAAGAAAGAAAAAACAAAACACTTAAAATAGGTTTATTCCCTTCGCATCAATTAACTTTTTCATAGCTACTGACATAGCAGAAAATGTAGTCGGTCAAGAGAGCTCATTCTGCAATTAATTTTTTACACATAAACCATTCTACGTCAGGTTTAGTCAATCAATAGACTATGTCACACGGAGTACCATTAATGCAAATAAATTACTTAAAGTTCACCAACTATGTAAGCATACTGCTGAGCATGTAAATACTGTGCTTATATATTTTCAGTTCCTGCAATTATATTTCAAACCTGCGTTTATAGATCCTACCAAAGGATGGTTTATACTCTTAAGGCAAAAGTAACCAAAGGATACACGTGTTAAAAACCATATAAAAGGACAATATTGGGAGTACGGCACTTTATTTTTGGCGATTAGAAATTTACCAAACAATTTGTCTACACTACATCGATAATGACAACAATCAGAATGTTCATGTTATGAATGGACAAACCCATGTGCAGATTACATGGTTAAGGTAAATAGGGTACATTAGAGCTTTATTGATATCTACTTTAAGATGTGTTTGTTATGCTAAGAGACAAGAGTGAGGTGACGGTTCTTGACTCTTTTATTTTAATGTCATGTATGGCATCTCTAACCCTTTTAAGGTATAGGGGTTTTCAGGTTTTACTCGTATAGTCGTATCAAAAAAGTGGGTTCTAGTAGAGAGAAGAAAATAAAGAGATGCCGATTGTCGTATGATAAATCATGAAAGATTTGACTTTTACTTTAAAGTGATCAAAGCTAATACAAAGAAGCATTAAGAAGTGTGCTGGCAGACACTTATACGAATTAGAATTTATAGTTCATCCTGGTTTTTTTTAGAAAGGAAAATATATCTCATATACTTTGTCATGGTTTTATGTGAAACAAATTTAAGGAAACTGTAAACGCTCACTGGGGTTGTTGAAAAGACTTTTATTTTGTAAGAAAAAGTTTGAATTTAGCATCACCAAATGCTGAAAGCTATAGACAATTAGATATATGCCACATACCAGATGATATGCAATGGTGCAAACTCATTGGGATGCATATGGCTTTAAGCACTGGAATACTTAAAATGTCCTCAAGGACAACACAACGCTAAATAAGGACACATCACATGGTTAAAATTTCGGTTTGCCTTATATGCCGTTCGGCTCTTACTTCTTGTCTCAACACTCGCCTGTAGGTCTGACGATTCTGGAATCCTTTTATATGACAATAGCTAGAAACCAAAACAGCACATATTGTCCCTCACCTGACATATATCTTGCTTTTGTCTGGTTATATATGACATTACACATAAAATCTACATGAGCCCTTTCATTCTTTCTTGAGTATTAACGCATTTTGAAGTTCGAATCTAAAATGTAAATGGGATTCATGTACTTAAAGCCAGTAAACTTAAAAATAAATAAATAAATCCAAAGCATACTCTAAAAATAATCTTAAGGATATAAAGCAAAAACAAGAATGCAAAAAAGTGAAAATAAAAATCAATGCACCTTCAGGAGGCTGAGTGAGCTTTCTGTTTTGTGGAGAGGTCATTTCTTTTTTAAGTTGAGTCAATATGTCCTCCATGGTGTATTCTCGTTGCCAATCGGCAAGCATGGGGAAAAGAGATGGTTCAACCTGTCAAATCCACACCACCACGAGATTATTTACAAGCAGCACATCATATAGAAGATTTTATCAGGTAGATTAGTACATACCACGCCTGTCTCCTGATTCACACAGCTCATGTTTATTCGTGACTGAAATTTCACACTCGGTGGCTGCTCTGGATACTCAGGTCCACAAAATAGTTTCAGTTGATAGATACGACCTTCATGAACAGTCTGACAAGCAACATCAATAACATTACATAAAATTACGTTGAAGAGCTTAACATGCATTTACAAGCATATCAGTATTCAATCCCAAAATACAAAGACAATAAGTGAGTTATGTCTACATAAAGAATGGCCACATTTAGTATTGAGACTAAGATTGAAGGGTATGCAACAGCAACCCACAACATGATATCAGATGCTGTTGATTTATATATATATATATATCCATCAAGATGACAGAAAAAAGAGCTTAAGAAAACTAACATTAGAAGGACCGATAATAGTCCCTGTCCATGATTGCATGTATACATCATCCGCATCATCCATCCCGTAGCTGACAGTTCCATTGCCGATTCCCTTTTCCCCTCTTTCAAGTTCCTCTAGTAATCTAAAGCTCCTTGGAACTAAATTGAATACAAACTTATTATAACATCAAGACCACGCGAAGAAACATATAGCAATATATATAAGTGTAACAACACAATTAGTATGTCAGATTGTAAGCATTGAATGGAAGTAGATGGATGCTATGGATATGCTGATATGGAAGTCTGCCCAATAATTCAAAGTTTAATTTAACATCCATCCCATCCCATGCAAAAGGAATTAGCTGATGCAATCATGCAATAGTAAATATGATATGTTCGGTTAGTTATGAAGAAATGGTAACAGTCGAGGAGATAAAATAAAGCATGAATTTCTGAGATAGTAGCCATGAAAGACCTAGGTGAAATGGTATCAAGTGTATGCTAAGAGGTATGTTTAATTGCCACAAAATTATTTCTCAGATGATTGAAGATCATGGGTCCACTTTCAAAGTTTAAAACGATAAAATGGACGCTGGTCATTCTGAGTGGAAAATGTCAAAATGATAACTACTTCAAACTTTTGATCCCTGCATATCTCGAATGTTATCCGGATAGGGTTATAACCTTTTAAATAAAACCTAGTGACCTCTTTCATTTTGTCATATTTCGGACTTTTAAAAGTAAAGTCAATAAAATGTTGGCTCTGCTTATCACAAAAACTAAAATCTTCCTTTCGCTATTCCTGACGTTGATCAACAAACCTCCAACGACATTTTGCATAAAACCTCATGAGTCATGACCACCCTTTCATTTTGTCATACTAAAGTTTTCCAAAATAAAGTGAATAAATTTCCCTCTGCTTAGTCACAAAAGCTAATGTGTTCCCTTTCAGATGTAATGTCGATAAAATTCCCACAGCTTAGTCAGAAAACTAATCTATTCATCAAATATAGCAAACCTCAACTTACAAAAGAAACCATTTTCTTATATTCTTCCATTTGAACCCTCTAATGCTGTTCCATTCTGCTAAGGCTACTATTAAGTTTTAAACCCAATGTGGATTCTAATTTCTAACAGTTATTTCGAAGATGACCCCGTCGCAGATTAATTCCGAGAGTGCCCAAGCTCTTCGGTTGGGGATCAATGAGGAGCCGCCCCTTGTGACAAGGGAAAGCAGTTGTTATTTGCTTAAGAACCAAGTGACTAGATTCCATATAATGAAAGTTGTATCGAAATCAAAGTCAATAAAATGTTTCTATTTTGGCAGTGAATTAAGCAAATCCAATTCCAAAATTTCTATTATTAGAAAGTATAGTAGATTTTTTAACATATATACTTTTTTTCACGAAGTTACTATATAGGCTAACCATCAAATCACTAAAAACAAATTAGCATAATAATAATAATAATAATAATGTAATAATAGGTAAGGATTAAAAGCTAATAAAATACCAATAACGGGTGATGATTCGGATCCCATTTCTTGGTGCATTCGGATCCTTTTTTATTTTTAGGGTTTCTGAGCTACTAATAACAAAAGAGTGATATCCTTTTTTATACTCGTATGTTTTTGCAAAGGGTTTGTTTGTTGATCAAAGTGATAAGTTTTTTGATTTGATTTGATTTGATGGACAAAAAAAATGTACAAGTATTCTATGCGTTTTTGTTTTGGTTTGGTGATAGTGATTCATTCTTTCTTTCTTTCTAGATATAATAATTGATAATGTGGTCCACGGAGTTTGGATGTTTTCCAAGTTTATCCATATACTTTTTTAGTAACACCAGCAGGTACCCGCGGGATCTCGCTAGACCTCAAAAAACGAAGGTTAAATATGGCAGTGTCTTCAATTGCGTGGATATACGAACAAACCCATGATTGCATGTAGTAAAAGCTTACAATGTAAGTTAAATAAAATTTGTTAGATACTATTGTTGAAACTTAATTTTATTATCTCAATATATATATAGGGAGTGGTTATTATAAAACAAGTATTAAAGTAAAACAAATAAGATAAGATCTTGACCATTAGATCATAATAAAATTGATGCACGAAGATT
>JAOXNX010000033.1:23887197-23908951 GCA_028566075.1 Solidago caesia
TTGTAGTATAGTGGTAAGTATTCCCGCCTGTCACGCGGGTGACCCGGGTTCGATCCCCGGCAGCGGCGTTAACTTTTTTCCTTGACTTGTTTGACTTTGTTCTCTAGATGGTTAGTATAGTTTAAAGATGGTAGCTTTCTTTCTTGTGTGAACCATTTAGTTTTTTTCTTTTTAGATTTGTAATAACTAACGACAACACATCGTCAATGTTTTGCCGGCTTTAATTATGTAAATCACATTACAAAGACCTGGCAAAAACTTTTTAACATCATTTCAAAAGGTTTTTGTGATTCGTAATTGATAAGTTTTTCTTTGTATTTTTATGGAGATGGAGATTCAACTTAAGATCTTTTGACCCGCAATTATTAAGGGCGTGTTTGGTTGGGAAAAACAACCTTTGTTTTTCATTTTTGTTTTCCAAAAAACATGAAAAATAGAAAACGCGTTCAAATCATAGTTTTTCAAGATAATTTTCCAAGAAAACAGAAAACAATGTTTTCTATTTTTCAATAGAAAACTTGAAAACATATTTTTTATTATTTTCCATCTCCCCTTCCCCCTCTTCCCACATCTTTAATAGTTTTTAAAATGAAAATAACATTTTCTAATTTAAACGCATTTTCAAAATTTCTATTTTTTTTCTAGAAAACCCCTTCCATTTTCTAAAAAATAAAAAATAAAAAACTATAAAACAATTTTTACAAACAAAAAAGAACCTAAGCTACCAAATTGAAGTTTTGTTTGTCTATGCTTATGTGTTTGTTCCATTGACAATGTTTTTTGTTTTTGTTTTTTTCGTTTTCTAAGTAAAAAAGTTGTTTTAAGATATATTTTAAGCTATAACTTATTTAAAATATCATTCAACTTATAAATAATGAGTTACATATAAGATGATCAAATGCTCAGAAATTTGGCCAACGTGTCAATATACAAAATGGTAGGAGACAGTAGCAAGCCCAAGACTTTAGTGTAGCAAAGACGAAGTTAATTACAATTTGTTTTACATAATAATAATAATTATTTTAATTAATTAATTAGTATTATGAATAATGTTTTCAGTTAGTGTGCGTTATATTTAAACTTCCATTTTAATTTATACGTAACTTCGTAGATTGATAGGTGAGAGACCAATAATGGATTGGTAATTCTTTTTAGGGTTTAAACTATAGATTGGTTAAATACATTGTATTTCATCTCAATGTAGGTAATACATATAAAACTATCAATGTAGATAATGTATTTTCAAATTTTGTTCCAATATGAGTAACATATACAAAAAAATGTCAACGTATATAGCGTATAAATTACATAACATATAACAAAAAACATTACTATATAAATTCAACATCAAAAAACGTCTAAAATATAAAAAAAGTTATAAGTATCTAAAAAAAATAAAAAAAATAAAAAACATAAACAAACAAATATATTTACAAATAAATTATTGAATATTCACAAACATATAAATACATCAAAAGATATCTCAATGTTTCTAAAAGAATACCACAAATTTCTGTTTACCCCCTTCAAGTTTGATTGATGAAATTTTCACATATTACTTTCTGAAACCTCTTTCCGCATAGTAATATAAAAACTTGCCCTCCAATAATAACCACCATTACTGAACTCGAGAGAATGAATCAACAAGTCCAGAAGAACACACTCTACGTCGGTAAGTATTTCAATTTCAAATTCAATTTCATGTATATAATATATTTATATGTATAAAAACATATGTATTAATTAGTTAATTAATTATAATATGTGTTTGATTAACTATAATAACAGGTGGATTAGCAGAAGAAGTTAATGAAACGATATTACATTCGGCATTCATACCATTCGGAGACATAAAAGATGTGAAAACGCCATTAGATCAGGCCACACAGAAGCACAGGTCATTTGGGTTTGTAACGTTTTTGGAAAGAGAAGATGCAGCGGCTGCAATGGATAATATGGACGGTGCCGAGCTCTACGGCCGTGTCCTCACCGTTAATTACGCCTTGCCCGAAAAGATCAAGGGTGGTGAACAAGGCTGGGCTGCTCAACCTAGTATGTACTACTTAAACCCTAGTTTTTGTGTCTTTTGTCGTTTTTTATATATGAAATTTGTTATATTGGATTTAATATTAATGTTAGCTGATTAGGTTTAGCGTTTAAGGTACTGGCCTAGTCTTTTTTTTTTAAGTTAACCTAGGTATGTGCCGATTAATCCCATGGCGACCACTCGCTTTGCAAGTAGCCCCGAGTCGTTGTTGGTGAACCTATGCGGCCACAAAGGGGTGTCTTTTTTTGCTCCTAGGATTCGAATCTGGGACTTCTAGGTTCCGGCTGTGTCTTTGGCCAAAACTAAGGAGGTAAATTGGGCTACTGTGTCCCTAACCAATAAGCCTCCCTACACGGTGTAACGGTTAGGTTTAGGTTCTAGATGTAACAAGGTTCAAATTTTGGGGATGAGAAATTGAGAATGCTTATTATGAATAGATGTGGAGACTTTAAAAAGGAATTTTAGGTGTTACTTCGAGGCCTAGTTGTTAGCTATTAGAAAGGATTACTAATGGTTATGTTAACTACCCTTTAGGGCGTTACCAGGATTCGAACTCGGGGTGGGCACATCAATTCCAGGGGGTGTTGCCAGTTCTATTGCCGTTCAAAAAAAAAAAAAAAACTACCCAAAATGGACAAACCTAGTATTACCTAGAATAATGTACGTTACTAT
The DNA here is from genome assembly GCA_028566075.1 of Solidago caesia. NCBI lineage: Eukaryota > Viridiplantae > Streptophyta > Magnoliopsida > Asterales > Asteraceae > Solidago > Solidago caesia. The sequence continues at coordinate 23,889,917 of JAOXNX010000033.1, forward strand.
AGTTAGCAGCCTTTGGAACCCTCAACGTTATTTATGTTGCTCCTTAGCTGTTTGTAAGGGATAAAGTAGAATTGTAGGTGACTTCCAACTTCTTTGAATTTTGGCAGTTCCCAACGGGATTTATAAGAATTGCATATCCGCACATTTGCCCACTGGTTTATGTAAATTTGATGGTTTTTTCATGCTCTTGAGCATGGAACTTTGAATAGACTTTTATTAAATACACCGGTATTCTTATGGCTTTTGTTAACACATGTGATGAAAAATGTTTGTAAACATAAAATATCAAATTAAAGCTTTAGATACAATGCAAACCTTCCCAATTGACAAATGCTCCATTGTGGAAATGCTTTCAAGAACAAGAAAGATCAACAGCAACCCATTATGGTTAAGAGCGCTAAACTCCTATTGTTTCAAGTTTGGAAATTTAGCCATAAGTACATCTAATGGACCAATTAGACTTGCCACAAATGTCAAACCGAGAGTTAGACATGTGATGCTTTAGTTGAAAGAAATCCTATAAAGAAATTTTAATGCTAACAAACAGAACGTGCATTTGCTCAATTAGAGAATGAAACTGATTTGGCTCCGGTTTTTTTCTTTTAGTTGTTCAAACCACAAAGAAGTATATTATACATGCTTCAGAGATGGATATTGTTAGCTCAACTAACAAAGGACAAATTTGGAACCTCAAAACTGACTTGACTCAACTTATTTTCTTATTTATCTTAATTCATCTAAATAACAGATCCCCATGAATTAGAATCCAAGATAAGTTTCTTGTTGGTTAGTTGGTTACTTCCTACAGCTAGCAGTTACTATATGTTAAAACAATGGATGTGTTCGGTATTTGCATCGGTCTTTTTCATTTATGAAGAGGTAAGATGAACTTTGATTAAACAAGTCAATTCATAGTATGATTACTTTGATATTTAATGACGATATGGATAATTGACTGCATAATTTATGGCATTATACTATGGACAAATGAAGATTTACTTAATATCATAATGCATTGGACTGATTTTAGTATTATAGTACATGATTTGCCAAGAAACATCAAGGCGTGTTGACTCTTAGAAAGATTCATCTTTCTTATTCATTGTGGTTGCTTTAGATTGTGTAATACATTGCCATGGTCGCTTTTGTCATATTCGAACCCACCATCCATTTCGGAGCTGTGCGAGTTGTTTTGAGTTCAAGCATCACTACATTTTTTTCTTACAGTTTGATTTTGGCTTCTGGAATCTGCATTCTAATTATGTTGTTTTGGCTCTAAATTACAGTTTGGGCCGATGCGGATACATGGTTTGAACGGCAGCAACAAGAAGAAGAGATGCAACGCATTCAAAAAGAAGACCAGGCATCAAAGCAAGTTGCAGAGGAATTGCTTAAAAAGAAACTGGCAGAGGAACGAGAAGGTGAGAAGGATGAACCTGACACCAAAGATGATCCTATGGCTATAGCTGAAGCTGAATCATTGAAGCAGAATAACAGTTGATTCTTTGTCTTGGTTTTGAGTTTTAAACCTGGAAAAGAAAGGGAAATGCACAAGACAGTTTTGGTTTCTTGTGGTGTTGTATTCTACAGTAGTCTCGTGTTAATGTTGATCAAACTCTCTAGACTCTTGCTTTCATTTAGGAAAGCATAACATGCATTCTGTGGAATGGAATTATAAGATTTACGCGCTTTTCATTTATACTCTTTTTGTGAATTTTCAAACATACACAATAGAGGATGGATATAGACGAAGGCAAGAACTATAGAAGCACAAACACAAGTGTGTACAAACTTTAAGAGGAGTTTATAATAAGACTAAATGAAACTTGCAGCGCCCAAGAAAACACATGAAAATCATAAAGCAATGATTTAACTTGATTTACCAAATTAACAAAAACAGAACTGAACAAGAAAAGCCAAAACTTTGAGAGAAAATCAAGAATGTAATATACAACTCAGCCTCTAGGATATCCTGGGAAAATCCTTTGCTAGACAAAGACACAAAGTATTGTCCAGAAAATTGAATCAAAAACAAGATGTCAAATAACTTTAAGCTACTAAGATCTCCCTGCTCGATCCAACATTGAATCGCAAAGCTTAACAGCATCCACATTATCTCCAACATTATGAACCCTAACGATGTTGGCACCACCCAAAACCGCACTGGTAACAGCAGCTACAGTCCCTGGATCCCTCTCAACAGCAGAAGGCCGACCACAAATCTCACCTAAAAACCTTTTTCTTGAAGGTCCGATTAACAAAGGCGCACGTGACACCCCTAAGCTCTTTCGCCCAATCTCACTTCTAAACCTCTTTAATCCCATCAAAATCTCCAAATTATCTTCAGTTTTCTTTGAAAACCCGATCCCGGGATCAAGAACCATCCTCCATGCGGGAACACCACATAACTCTGCAGTTCTTACACGTTCATACAATTCATCCCCAACTTCTTTGACAACATCATCATACTTCAAATTTTCACTGTTTTGCATTGTGGATGGGTCCCCTCTCATGTGCATAGTGATATATGGAACATTTAGATCAGCCACAACATGAAGCATATCAGAATCTAACATTCCACCCGATACATCATTGACCATATGAGCCCCTTTCTTAATTGCCTCTGAAGCAACTTCCGAGTAAAATGTGTCCACAGACAACAACTTTCCTTCAATTTCGGGTAATTCAAGAATCTTTTCAAGAACGGGTATTAGCCTATCTAGTTCCTCTTCGACTGAGATCTTGGTCGCCATTGGGCGCGTGGATTGAGCTCCTAGATCAATTATGTCAACCCCTTCAGATATCATGGTCTGAACACGAGATAAACCAGACCCCATGGAATCAAACTTCCCTCCATCACTAAAACTATCAGGAGTTATATTCAAGATACCCATGACGGAAATTTTCTTTGACCAATCCCATAAACGATCATTGACCGGTAAAACCCTTCTTAACCCACCTTTTCCTATGGAAGATTCACCACCTAATGTTTCCCAAGATCCAAAAAGCCCATTTTTTGAGAAAGAATGCCAGCATAGAACCGTATCATTGTCTACATCCGATCCTAACAAGTCAACTAATGGAGCCATAACGAATGGCCTCTCAAAGATTCTTTCATGAGGAACAGTTAGAATCTCAGAGTTAACTCTGTATTTACCATAGAACAATATATCTAGATCAATGGGTCGTGGGCCGTACCTAATCCCTTTGGTTCGACCCATTTCTTTTTCAATTTTCTTGAGAGTGGATAGTAGCTCATGAGGGCCAAGCTTTGTAGTGGCTCTAACGGCAGAATTGAGAAAAAGAGGCTGGTCCGTCACATAAGCTGGTTCAGTTTCGTACAGACAAGCATGCCTTGTTATTTCTATCCCCGATTTCTTCATCTGGGATAAGGCTTTGTTGAAGTTATTAAGCCTATTACCCACATTGCTACCTAAAGCAATTACTACTTCTTGTTCTTGAGAATGAACTTGTATTGAAGTATCTGAGGACGAATGAAAGAGCGAAAAGGATGCTGCAGGAAAACAATGCAAAAAATATAAATAATGTTGCTATAAATTCAAAAAAAAAATAATAATGTTGCTATAGAAATGTACGAGGAAGTGTACCTCTATAAGATCCACAGGCACGAGTGCATGCTAATCTTGAAGCTATTAGCTGCTTGAAAATACTCATTTGTATCACCTTAATCAACAAGCCTTCAAATTAAGTAGGGAAGGGAAAATCTGCAAAACCCCGCCACCACAATGCTTATAACGATGATATTCTCTTCATACATACGAGTGCTAAACATCTGGGTGTTGCCCATTCAAATTTCTAAAGCTCGTGGGTCATGATGTTGATTTATATGGAAAGGATTCTATCCCTTTCAGTCATTATTAGACATTTAAAAAATACTCATGTGGGTCAAGTCAAATTGGTATTTCAATTCATACCAGATGTCAAAATGAACCCTTCTTGCTGAAAATACTACAATAGGATAAACAAGAAACCCTAACAAATATTATAAACATTGGGCAACCGACCAGTCTCAAAGCCAACATGGCAGAGGCACCACAGTTAAAGAAACATGGGGCGGGATTAGAACCCATGATCACCAACTTTAATTTGCATTTCCCCGCCACTAGGCTACTTTGAAAGTGACATGAAGATTATAAACAGAAGGAACAGTTACAGTTTGACTTCTCATTATACTTTTTAAACACAAACTTCATCCCGATTCGTGTAAGTTATAATATTTGAAACTTCCTATTGTACCATTCAGTAACGAGTTTAATATACTAATCAAAGTTTCAAGAAAACTTGAAAATCTTTATACCAATCCACAGATTACAAGTCTAAAATCCTTTTAGGTCATAAAGCTTCCAGCATTACAGGGATGCTTTACAGTTTGACTACACAAGTCCCAGTGGTAGCTCTATTCAATTCAACAGCTTTATGTACACCAACTTCAATATATCTTTAACAAATTAATAAAAATGGATTAAGAGGTTTACCTCTACAAGATTCTACTGCAAAGAGCTGCTTTAAAACATTCAAGTTCAGAGCTTTATGGCTTTCTGCAAATTAAATAATTATACTAACTATTAAACACTAAAACTTGACATAAAAAAAAAATAAAATTGAAAACTAAATGAATCTTTAAATGGGCATTGCAAAAAAAAAAAAAGAAAAACCAAAAAGCTAGCACCTTTAACACTATTTTAACCTTCTAATTTGTGGGTAATTTTGCTAATATCTTGAATATGTGTGTGGAGTGAAACTGTGAAACCCTTTTTTAATTGTGGGTAATTTTGTTAATATCTTGAATGTTAGTGGCAATTATTAAAGTATAGTTATAGTTATTACCGAAAGGAAAAAGGCCATTCCTTTTTGGAGTTCTAAAATATAAAATTGTTTTATCTATTTGTACCGAATGCAACGAATATTGTACATTATTATGGTTTTGGAAAATTTGGATTGTAAAAGTAAAAGAGATGAAAGTAAAGCCCTCATCTTTAAACCCATAGAAAGGGGGTTTGGTATGTGAAATGGTGGCTTTGAAGTGGGATTCTTGAAAACCCAAGATTTTAGTGGTTTAAAAATGGCTTCTTTGCCTTCTTTTACTCAATTTTGTTCTTTGCACAGGTAATATATGTTTCCTTATTTCTCTCCATTTACACACATATAATATACATATCTACATATGTATGTATATGTATATGTATATGTATATACCAACATACCTATATGCTATTTATAGTAGTTTTTAGTGATATATGTTGAATTGCATGTAAATTTTAGGATAGAAATGGGAATTCTGAAAATATAGTTTTGATTTTTTTGTTTTTTTCTGAAACATATTATGTTGTAGCTGTATGGAGAGGATAAGGATGGAATTGGATTGATTTGAAGAGAAAATATTGTAGCTTAATTATATTTGTTCTTTTGATTTTTAAGTTCTTGAAGCAATTTATATTCATAACAACAATGATACCCAATCCTGCAAGGGCAGTGTATAAGAGAGATGAAATTGTGTTATTTGTTGCTCATGATTTGACTTTTGAGGTCAAATGGAGTAACTTTGAACTCAAAATTTGATACGACTATACAAGAAAGTATTTTGCAGTACAATAATCTTTTTGACAAACGATACCTTGAACAGACATCTGATATTAGATTGAGGTCAAATGAATAAGTTTGTATTAACAGAATTCATATCCATTGAACAAAGATAAGTAATGGTATTGTTTCTGAAGAACGTGCAAATGATGTTTTATTTAGTGAGTTAATAGAAGTTAATGGTTTCTTGTATGTGTAGGTGGCAGTCGAATCTGCCTTCGCTATCTTCAATAAACTTTGTACAATTCCCAGATGTTAGATTGCGTAGTACATTTGTTGTTACAGCTGTTCGTAGAAAAAAGGTTGCAGAAAATCCATCTGATGGAGAAGAAGATGACTTGGAAAAGAAGACAACACGTAAACGAGCTCCAACTAGAAGAAGAAAAAAAGCAGAGTTAGAAGCTTCGGAGGAAAGCCCGATAGTAGAGAGTAGTATTAGCAACATGGGTGAAGAGACATCATTGCCTTCTGAGTCAGCTAAGCCCGAGAAACCTCAAAGAAGAACGCGGAAGAAAGGTCCGTCTTGTGTTCATGAAAAATGATTAAATAAATCTGGAACATTAGTTTGTTGCTTTTCCTTAGAAAGAAACAATTGTTCTTGCAAAATGAAAATTTAAAGAGAAGAAAGTGCAAAAATGGGTCATTTCCTGACAAACGTGTGAATTTTTTACAATGGTAAAATTCCACATGACAAGAACATAATTTCTATGTTAGTGAATTTACTTTTAAAGTCATTGTTTAAGGGCCTATGTTATAAGTTTACAATCAAATAATGGACCTGGTTAGCGTTATCACCCTTAACCGATGATTGTGCCTGTTCTTTAGTTATAACTTATAACTTAATAACATGTTGATTTTTGAAAGCACTTGACCGAAAGGACGTTGATTTTATCTGCTAGTCCTTGCTTGGGACTAAATTGAAAAATATTTTGCTTTTGACCAAATACTATCCTTTTTCAAGAAAAAGCAGTTGCCTCTACTTCGAGTAGCTTAGATGAAGAACCGGAAAAGAAGGTGACAAGGCAGAGGCGTACAAAGAAAAAGATTGAGGAAACAATATATGAAGGTAGTGAAACCGAGCTTAGTGAGCCTGAAGAAGATACTGATAACGAAAAAGATCTAGAACTTGATGCCATTGACGGAAATGATATTAGCTTTACATACGCATGGCCTCCTTTAGTTTGTTGTTTTGGACCTATTCAACATGCGTTTGTGTCATCAGGAAGACAGGCCAATAGACTTATAGACCATGAATCACACGAACGAATGAAGGACGCGTTGTGGACCCCGGAGAAGTTTGTAAGGGCTCCTGGAGGTTGTGCAGCCGATGTTGCATTGTGTCTTGCTAAATTTGGAAGTAATGCAGCTGTTATGGGTAAAATTGGAGACGATGATTTTGGACAAGCGTTGTTGTATCATTTGAACGAGAATAGAGTGCAGACTCGATCGGTGCGGATCGATCCGAAGCGAACCACCGCGATCTCACGGATGAAAATGAGTAGAAGAGGCAGTTTAAAAATGACATCTATCACCCCGTGTGCCGAGGATGGTCTAAAGAAGTCAGAAATCAACATCGATGTTCTCAAAGAGGTAAGAAAACTTCATAAACTTTGAAAGAATTGTGCTTTTATTTTTTTTTACTACAGTATAAAAATTTGGAATCATATATGACACACTATCTAAGTACACAAATTTTTAATTGGACAAAGGTATTTCGGGTCAATCAGACCAGATATGTTTTGACGATACAAAATTTTGTCACCTTTAATATACTCCATATTAACCGGGTTGTTTTAGTTAACATAGGATTGTGATGTAATATGAATCAAGTTATACTAAAGACCCTTGGGAAAACATTATAGACAGACTATGTATTATTTCTGTTTATCGTAAGTTGCAAAATCAATTTAAATTAGATGTGTAAACTTTTCCAAGTTTTATTGACCAGCAAACACTTTTCTTCTCCTTTCTTATAATACCATGTATAATAATTTGTTTATATCTCTTTAAGAAGGTTGTAAACAGTTCTATATACCATGGGCTACTACAAAGCATTCAACATAGTGACCCGTTTGCTTTTTGATTAATATTGTGAACTTTACCCATCTGATCAGTAAAATATAACCCAAAATCGCTCATTTTCACACCTTATTGTGCAGGCAAAGTTTTTTTACTTCAATTCATTCTCTCTTCTTGACCGTAAAACAAGAACAAGTGCTTTACAAGCTATCAAGATCTCCAAGCAGTTTGGAGGGGTTATCTTTTTCGATGTCAATCTACCTCTACCATTATGGCATTTTCGAGAAGAAACTCTCTCGATCATTCAAGAGGCGTTGGAACTTGCAGATATAATTGAGGTTACCAAGCAAGAACTTGAGTTCTTGTGTGGTATCGAGCCCTCTGAAAGATTTGACACCAAAGATAATGATAGATCGAAATTTGTTCATTATGACCCAGATGTTATTGCTCCAGTTTTACATGATAATCTTGAACTTTTATTTGTTACAAATGGAACTTCTAAGATTCATTATTACACAAAAACACACAACGGTTCAGTTCTTGGAACAGAGGATGTACCCATTACTCCTTTCACTTCTGACATGTCTGCATCCGGAAATGGCATTGTTGCAGGTAACCTGTGTGTTTTAGGGTTTTTGTGTGTGTAAAATGGCATGTTAGTCTGAATTTTGATATATTTAGTCTGGTTTCTGATATATTTATCATTTTTTTTGAAATGATGGATTCAGGGCTTATGAGTAAATTGATAGTTCAGCCACACTTGATGACCGATAAAGAGTATTTGGTTCACAGCATTAATTATGCTATTAACCGTGGGGTCTCGGAACAATGGATGCAGGCTCGAACACGAGGCTACCCTCCTAAACCGGGTATGGAAGATGATGAGTTCTTCCCTGACCCTAATGGTTTTAAAACCATCACAGAAAAAGCATACCGCACACTCTTTCCTGTAAGTTCACCATCAGAGCTTTAACTTCTATAGAAACACGGTGAAATTTGAATTACTGATGTGGAAATGGTTCAGCTTGAGTTATATTTAATTGTTAACAATGGTTAAAATTGAGAAGTTTAGCTTAAGAAAAAATAGGTCTAATGGGTTTTTACGGTTTGGAGATCATACAAAGCGTCCTCAAATGCTAGCAACCTCTTAAATTACTTTTTTTGAGATAGTTTGATCATGGATCATGACTGTCATCTGGACCTATTTGACCCATTACACAACCCATCCATTTCCCACCTATATATGAATCATATCAATGCCATGGGTTTTTCACCTTTTAATTGAAAATATAGATAAAACGGTATTCAATCAACTTGTATGATCCTTCCAATTGCTTAAATAGACAAAATTTACCTGTCACATACTTGTCTTGTCATAATTATACCATTTGTAAATCATTAGTTAACATTCTCGAGTGCTTACATTTCCTCTTCTTATTCTGTATAGATCGAGAGTGATGATTTAGAAGATGTAAATATTACCATAAACAAACACGACGGTGATGATTCAGAAGAAGATGAAGATGTTAATGTAGAGAGACACGATGATTATGATTCAGAGGATATAGGTGACATGGAATTAGATGACGAGGAACCTGTGCGCAAAGTAAGGTCAGCAATTGGTGCTTAAACAAGAGTTCCATGGTTCTTTTGGTTTCGTCATTTCACATCAATGTTTCTTAAACTTGAGACCAAATGCTACCTTTGATAGGGATTAGAGTGATATTTTTGCCTTTCGTTGGATATGCAATTTTGTAGTTTCCTCTATTTAATGATATTTACATATTTCAAGTCATTACGACGTGGTTCTTGCTTGTGGGTTTTATCCAAGTTTGTGAACTCACTAGCATTGTGCATCATCCATATGTAAAAGGAAGACATTTCGAATGAAAAGTTTCAGAAATAGGAAATTGCAACCATTCAGTCATATGGATGCTTGGATGCATTCACAGTCTTTTTGTCAAAATGCAGGATTCATCGGTTTCAATAACTATCATTACCAAGTGTCAACTCTATATTTCAAGACACTTTCCGCTTAGCAAACATTATAATTGTTCTGTCTATATTTGTCGAATAATGTAATTTCATGTGATAAACTTTCAATATACTTTGCTGATTTCCATCTGAAAATAAAATATGTGCTTCTATCGATCCATTAACCAAGTTGGTTTACCATAAAGTCAGATTGATTTTATGTGCAACAATTTACTTCAATAAAATCCATTAACCGCGACTTAAAGATTTCAGTATAACCGTTAAATTATTTCTTTTTCTTTGAATTTAGTGTATAAACTGTTTAATGAATCTATTAGATACCACTGGATAATGATATCACAAGAATAACATAAAGACAAAAGACATTAACTTTGAAAATGAACATCAAGATAATATTTTATGAGGCATCGAAACAGAACCAAAAAAAAGTGTCTGAATGCATAATAGGGCTAACTTTTGATAAACTGAAAAGACGGACACAAGCCTGAACCTGATGGGACCAGATCGCGCAGAGCAAACTAAAACCGGTAATAGCAAAGGACCGGACACATAGAAGAGCTAGTTTATAACTTACAATTCCGTGAAGTTCAACTTCTGGCTTTTCAAAAGTTTCTGTTCTCCAAAAGGTTGCATATCATAACATCGTTCTAGCATACAAGCCTAACTTTCTAATAGCATATGCTGATGGGGTTTCTTTTAAATATCATTATAAGCCGTGATAAACAGAAAACCGACATTCTCTGATTGTTTCAGATCAACATGGCTCGGAGAATTCACAAAAAGATGGAGCTCGAGACTACATTTTACTGGTAGTCAAGGTACAAGCTTACCTGCTCAATCATTTCATATGGCAGTTTGAGTCTCCAGTCCTTTTGCTTGCGGCTCATAGGCCTTCCTTTAGCTGCAGGGTCTCGGTTTTCCTTAACATCAGCTAACCTCCATACACAGTTCCCTGATTCAGCTTCAAGGGAATCTAAAAAGAATATTTGTTCCTTCAGGGATCTAGAATTCTCCTGTTCAACATACTTAACTCGCATTGGCATTCCCTTGAAACGTTGTAAATCATCAGGTATTCTTAGCAGCCTATCTGCCCCAGGAGAGGAAACCTTTGAAGAAGAAAGAAAAGATATGAACTTTTGCACTTGATGTAAAAACTTATGTAATATATTCCAAGTTGTATACATAAAACAAACAATATTTAATGCATTTTCATTTTTTTAAAACAGTTACCTCAAGAGCCAAGTCAGTGGGGATGTCTCCAACATTTCCTGCTTCATCCAGTCTTTTCTTGTATACACGACTATAACTTTGGATATCCTCCATACTGGGGCACCCGTATCTAATCACAAATGACCATATGATGAAAGTGAGATCAAATAGGATGTCTAATTACCATATGATGGAAATGAGATCAATGGAAAATCTTACTCATTACAGAGTCTATCAAGTCTGACATAAATGTATCCATGAGGGGAGGTTTTAAAAGAAAAGATTTCTATGTCATCACCAAACTGCTTCAGCACATCTTGGGCAATAGATAGAACCTTTTCACCCCAATGACAGTTTTGTAGAACAACACCACCTCCATCAGCACCATCTCCAATCTAAGGAAATTTCAAAGCAGCATAATTAACTAATGGATGGAGATATAGATAACAAGTGTATTTAACAAGTATACTTTCAAGGAGAGTAAATTCAAAAATCAAAACTGAGGGAACACACCTCAGGCTCTGCTTCATCTTCCTCCTCCCACAAGTCAATTGGTTCTACCTCATCATTTGAGTCAGCTACAAGATTGCACAAATCAATGTCCACATATAAATTAATACAAACACAATTATACACTATGCATATAAGTATATAACTAATCAAATTTACTACTAAATCCTTAATTCTCCATGTAGCTCTTAAAAATTAGTATAATATAAACATAAGATTGTGGCTTCTTCTTTTTTACACATTGTAAACATGCCTATGGGGTGTGTGTTCTCCAACTACCAAGAAACACAAATGGTCATCAAGCCTCAGATAGACTTTAGGGAAACAGAGATTGTGGTACAAACACAATACAACTATCATGTAGATATTAAGTAGATATTAAGGCATGGCATGGCACAAACACAATACAACTATCATGTAGATTTATGGTCAATACTTTGAACCACCAAATAAGATGGATTGCTACTAATTAAACATAAGAAACAAACAAAAAAGTGTAACGATATACATAACGAAGGACACAAAGCAACAATAATAGAGTCACGCTTAAAAGACTAACTCACAATTACATACAAGAAAATATGTTTATACAACAGTGTAATTGACTATTTGGAAATTTTGGCCTATGGATTAGAAACCATCACGATACACATACATTTGTTTTACGCATACGCACATGGTCATTAAAGTTCCAACTTATGTTTCAATATGAACATATACAATACTTTTAGAGAACTTTTGGGTACATGTATTTTCTGCTTACAGGTATGGTCATCAAATTTCCAATACTCCATAGCATACTTTTGGTAACAGAGGACTGGTATTATTAGTAAAAAGAAAATGCTATATGGCATGTCATGTCATTGGAAAATGCCACATGGCAAATCACACGACATCATTAAACTCTTCTTTTTCTAAAAGAAAATTATCCACACATGATCGTAAAAGTCTGAAAGACAAATTTGTTCCATACAAATTACTGCATATATACACAATTGTTGACAATGGAACTTGAACCAAAACCTCTTGGTTGTATGGTTTACCTCATTTACTGTCAAGCCATATGCCCTGTTCAGGTAGCTATAAGTCTATAATGATATTTTCTCTAACCTTCACTCTGTTCTAACGACAATGCTATATGAGTAAATACCCAACACCCAATGACCCAACGTCTCAAAACAATAAAATAACAAACATTATAAGCAAAAACTTCAAACAAGACTTGAATGCGCATCCTTTTGGTTGTATGGTTACCTAGAGCACCGTAATGCAGGCTAACTATAACAATATTTCCGGCGAAAGCCCGTTTCTCTGACCTTAAACCCAATTCTAACTGCTATAACCATATACGAGTAAACACCCAACACCAACATCTTAAAACGATGAAATAACAAACATCATAAGCTAAAAGCTTTAAACAAGACTTCCATCAAACACTTGGCAGGCATACATAAAAAAAATATATAAACACAAGAAGGCTTACAGTGAGATGAATCTTGGGGGTTCTCAATGTGGGTATCTTCAGATGAAGCATTGTCAGTGGTGGTTGAGTATTTAGCGAAGGAAAGGTGAAAACTTGATGGGGTTTTAAGAGATGTTGAAAAAGGTGGTAAATTAGACGTTTTTTTACCAGGGTTAAACTGATGGAAGTGTGAGTGAAAGGTGATGGCCGGTGAAGATGATGATGTTAAACGGAGTGGGGTGTATATGGATGGTAGCAAGTTGAGCAGTTTGCGAGCTGATTTAGGTTTTAAAATCAGCTTGTTCATCATTATTTTCAAGAAATTGTAGTATACAAATTTGAAGAATGAGGGGGTGGAGGAACCTATGGAGGAACACTATGTACTCTATTACTATTATGGGAACTAGGGAGTAGGGAGTCCAACTACGACTTATCGCGGTTTGTTAGACTATTGGGAGTGGGGCGGAGGTAGGCCCGACGCCGCCCGGTATACCGCCCCGGGTGGCGGCAAAGCCAAAAAAATCCGTTGCCCGGCAATTGTATTCCGCCCAAAATGAAGATGATTTTTAAAAGAAAATTAGCCGTTAAACGGCACAAATTTAATAAAAAAAACCTTTTTTTTATCCTCTATAAATACCACACCACACCACAACCATTTTTAACACAAATTTTCTATCTTTTTCTTCTCCCATATTCTTAAAAATCTCACCAAATTTTTGTAAAACACTTGTTTATACAATGGTTTGGACAAGATCGGAAGAAATGAGTTTAGCCAAAGCTTGGCCCGAGGCGACGGAAGACCCGAAGTGCGGTATGCTTGCTTGTCGCGATCAAATTTTGTTTATCAAACTTTCTACTGATGAATTGCACTGACATAGAATCACAACCATCAGTAGAAATTTGATAAACAAGATTTCGTCACGACGGAGTGAGATTATTATAGAGACGCTAAACAGTAGATATTGTTTATTTAACTAACAATCTTTTTTCTTTGTTTGTAGTGAATTACCAAAGAGAAAAAAGCGTATTGGACGAGAATAACCAATGTGTTCCTCAATCTCGAAAATCAACTGGCAAATTATTGGGATGAAGACACTGTTTCGAGTAAATGGCGCAAGATGCGCGCATCAATTCGCTCCTTCAACCAAATTTATGTACGTATGAACAACTATCCTAGCAGTGCAAACGAGACAAAAATCCAGAATGCGTTGGCCGAGTATATAGAAACGTGTGGTAGACCTTTTCATTATTTAGCGGCGTGGGAGTTGCTACGTACAAGTCCGACCTTTTAATTTAAGTTTTTATTGTTTAATGTAAGGATTTATGTATTTTAAATATTGAGTTTTATATAAATATATATATATATATATATATATAAAGTGAAAGATGCCTCCATGAATGATGTCTCACTCCATCAAAAACGAGGGGCATTCCTTAGGAGGAGGCATCGTCACATGGCAGAAGACGCCCTCATGTGAGGATGCCTCACTTCATAAAGTCTTATATGTTTTTCTTCCTGGTTTCCCCCACCTCCATTAAAAGATATTTGTGGGGTGATGTTATTTGAGATATTTTCAAAATTCTTTAGTTTAATCTTAGGCATTCGGAACTTAAAAGTAAAAGTTTTACTGATTTCAAGATCTTAAAGCACTGGACCTCATGAATGAAAGTTTGGTCACTTAATTTTCTTAAGTCTTCTTAGTTGATTATCTTAGGTAATATTTTTCTCAAAACAGTATTAACGTTCAAACTTTTTTCGTCATAATTTATCATACATTTAATGTTTTTAAACTCCAAATTTAATCGACTTAGGTTCTTTAACTTTAAATTCTCATTAACTTTGCTTTTTTAAATCAGAAAGTTGCCTTTAATTTTGTTGTTTTAACCCACATGACTTATCCAAACCAACAAATTAAATTGACTACTTTCATTTTGTATAGAAATATTGAGTTCATAAGCGTTGGAGAGTAACAACATTATTATAAAAAAGTTGTAGGATTAAAACTCTAACCGATTTTTTTAACTAAAACAAAAAATTTGAAAATTTTGAGATTAAACAATTATAACCTCATGTTAATTTTATACGACGCTATTAACAATTACCATTTTTTTTTTTAATATTCACATTATTTTTATAAAATATAACTATTTGTCATACTTATCATGAAATTCTTATAAACTTACACGGGTTGATAATTCAGTATATATATTATATATAAAAACCAATCCATCAATAGATGAAGTGGCACCGTCACCATGTGATCACATGGCCAACAGATGTAAGCTGCAGGTCACAGTTTCAAAACTTGTCATAGACAAGTGGAGAAATTATATCTTGTGATCCATGTGTGAGGATGACGCTTCACTAGGCATAAACATAGGGTCCCCACCCACTTATCCCGTTAATTAGGTATGGAACCCTCATATTTTTGTTTTTTAATCTATAAAATTCATAGGGTCCAGGTCATTTATTTATTTTACAACAAATATTAAAAAATTGGTATATTAGGGGTTCCATACCTAAGCTTAGATATGAAATAACCTTATATTCACTTTTCGTTTATTAGTACACCAATAGTTTAGAAATCCATATTATTGGTCCTATTAAGAAAAAGTTCCATAAAATAAGTAACATGTTATATGCTACTTATGAAACCGGTTTTATTTAAGTGACACCTCAACTTTTGGTATCACCTACATTGTTTTATTGTTTCAACTGTTTTTTTTTTTTGTAAAGTATTAATGGTGTTTAATTTTTCTTACAAAGGATAGGAGGAATAAATTATGTGTTCGAGATGGACTAAGAGACTAAGAGTTATAGTAACAAATGAAGTTAGACAAAAAGTATGAAAACATAATTTTCTTTAATTCCCTTATATGTTTTTCTTCCTGGTTTCCCCCACCTCCAATAAAAGATATTTGTGGGGTGATGTTATTTAGGATATTTTCAGAAGTCTTTAGTTTAATCTTAGACGTTTAAAAGTAAAAGTAAGTTATTTTGTCGTTAAAAAAAAAATAAAACAATAAAACGTACTTTCTTCACCTTTTAACAACATTACGTTGGATTAAATCTTGAAGACTCCGATTATAACAACCGTGAATGGACCTAACATTTGATGCCCTTGATTAGTTGTTGCGTCGATCGGTCATCCACCTTGCCCACCCCAGATCCGACCCGACCCGACCCTGCCTTTGTTGGTCAAGTTTTTATCTAGCTTTGCTTATAATTAGTTTCATGATTGATAGTTCACATTATCATTTTACAATTAACAGTATTATTAATGAGATCTCAAACAGTATAATACAGTGTCATTCTGTCATTTTACATTTTAACATTCTTCATTTCTTTGTGGTTGAAATAAGTCAGAAAACCATAAAGATTGAAGGACTTGTATGAAAGCTCTTGGTCTAGTGCTCCAGGGGGAGGTCGGAGACCTTGCCTCTTTGGAGGTACACACTACTAACAACTAACGATTGCCGTTTAAAAAAAAATGAAAAAACAAAATTATGTCGGCCAACATAAACCACTAGAAATCATGTTATTAAAATAAGATCCATACCATGGTACATAAAAGGAAAGGAAAGGAACGCCCACTGCCATCTTCTACGGGTTTTGGCCCCAATACGTCGACGGTGTACATAAATAAGATAAAAATCAAAGTCGTCAAAAGGACAAACTGACTCGATGATCAAGCAGTTACACTTCCTTCACTTGGACTTCTTTATCTTCCTCGACTTCAAAAGCCGAGGAAGGAAAAGTCCGAAATAACCCCGTGGGAGACTTAAAAGTGATCTTTCCAGTTGGAGGATCATCAACAGTGATCTCACTAAGGTTAACCCACATCATCATTTCTTTCGTCTTCACACCAGTTAGCTTCTTAATCTTGGATTTTTCGACATATGCCGTCACCTCATTCGCGTAGCTTGCGAGCCTCCCAACCTTTTCGAATTTGTGCTCCTTCTTCTTCTTTTGCCTTAGCCAAACAAAGCCAGTATCTTTGACATACCCACATTCTTCAATGTCTTCCAATGGCAAGAGGCCATTTGGTAATCCAACTTCTGTTAGCAAAAACCTTGATTTCTCTTTGCAGATTTTGTCACCATGGTATAGCTCAGTGGCACTGGCTCGTATCTCATCTGTAATAAGAGACATTTTCTTAATCTTGGCAAAGGAGTTGGGGTCGACAATAATATATATATAGCCTAAATGCTTAGGGATTGCCCATCAACTTGTTTACATTTTCAGAAATACCCTTTTTAATACTTAATACTATAGGCTACCTTTCTCCATAATTAATGTCCATATTAAATAGCACTTAAGAATTTCAATAAATAGCAAACTTTTTTTTTAACGCCCAACAAACATGAAGTGACGAAACCTAGACTTCTATCCGGGATAGCCCAATGGCCAAAGGCTATCACTATCGTGAGCCGAAGCCCACAGTTGGACACAATTCTAGCGAATGGAAGCCCTGACCCACCAAAATGCACCAATTCCAAGAAAAACCCCACAATAGCAACCTGTTTTTACTAGAGGTTATTATACAAACGGAACTAGTCAACCAAGTTAGGTAAATGACTTCATTTTGTTAGGCTCAAAACGAGTAACTTTTAATACGGTTTGGGTGGTTTGAACATATGAAATAGCTTTATATAGGTGATGTATAACTGTATAAGAAATAATTGTACTTAGTACTCTTGAGGCTTTGATGCTTCGTATCAATATATACTTTGGTCGTTTATATCAATAAAGCAATAGTTTTAGACTTTTAGGCATAAAATTTTGTAGGGGTGTAAAATTAATAAAGGGTATAAATGAAGCGGTACTCAAACTCAGCTAAAGATTGATTTGTTTTTTAACGGCCAACGAAAAATTTTATTATATAAGGGCTAGCAGGATGCTAAAACCCGAATTACATGGTAGTGAAAAATCAAATATACAAAATCGAAACTTAACAACATAACTACAAAATATTAAACTCACACCATACTTTCCATTCCAGCTTGAGACTGATCTAATTAAACAAGCACAAACGAATTTCTATATAACTATCCGTATGTTATTCATTTTAAGGGTTTTCTCATGAAACTGGTCAATTTTTCCATAACTCACCTCTTTTATGACTAACTAGATTATTGACCCGCGTATTACGCGGGTTAGTTCATGTGGCACATAAAGGTTTAACTTTAATTAATTAAAAACATAATAAAATTATTAACGACATTAATTTGTAAGTAATTTCTAACTAATACGTATGTTGTATAAATTATAGAAAATATTAAAATAAAAAATATATATAGAAGATAGAGCATGCGTATGTTATTTAAATTATTTTTTTATTTGTATTGTTAGATAACATACAGGACAATATATTATTTATATATATCTTATTGTAATAGTGTTAATATATATATGTTTGTATTGTATTCGCATATATTCTTGTTTTAATAATAGATTATTGTGTTAGTTTGAATCTATGATTAATTAGTAAAAATATTTTATTCTATTTATAAAAACTAATATACGGAATTTATATATATATATAATAATATACAATTTATAGATTATTATGAGTAATTAGTAAGAATATTGTATTCCATTAATAAAAAATAGTAGACGGACTATATATATATATTACACAATTTTACATATATTTTTGTCCAATTTTATGTTCTGAACAATTAGATTTGAGAATGTCTTTTTGTCGACGAGGTAAGTGTTTTTCACTTTTTTGTAATTTGAGAATGGCTTCATGTTTGTTGTTGATTTTATAATAATATTATTATTATTATTATTGTTACCGTAATTTTTTTTAAAGTGGTTATAAATAGTTTGTTGTTGTTGATCATCAACATTTTTTTGTTCAGAAAGTATATCTAAAGTTAATGTTTATATAATATTAATAATTTTTTTGTTATATATGAAATTATGTTAATATAATTATGACGTTGTTGCAGGCATTAATGATCCAGCAATTGGGTTGCAATATGTGGGTGTTGTTGGAGATGATTTTAAAGAATCCTTTGTAAGACTTACGTAATATTATTGGATGTATAACATGTTTATACTTGTATTTGGATAAATTGTAAATTTTTTTAAAATTGTATTAATACAGACCATTGGTTCTGTCTTTGAGGGAAAGTTGTTCCCTGTTTATGGAGTATTAGAACTTGAAACGAATTTAATTGGGAAATGGAGAGTTAAGGCTAAGGAAGACAGTGCAGGGAACTGGAGATTG
>JAOXNX010000033.1:23913693-23930659 GCA_028566075.1 Solidago caesia
TAATATATTACTTATTATCTAAATATTTATCAATTAACTAACCTAACTAAACGTAATTGAAAATTTTAAAAGGACACGAACCATTTTTTACAATCATGACTTTAAATTAGGTGATATCATTACCAATATCAAAAATAATATTAGATTTTCACAAATACTTTTATGATACATGAATCTCGCTATTAGGCTATCATTGGAGAAATGAGCATGTTTAAATATTATTTTCTTTAAAAAATAAAATCAATTGTAACATATATATAATCAATCCGTACATCGTACGGGTATTAAGACTAGTTATATAATATAGTAATATCCAATATAATACATGGTTAAAAAGAAAAGAATTGTACAGATCATCACATATACTCGTATATTAAATGAAACGATCAAATGATCAATGATTCTAAAGCTTGTGATGATCAATCAAGACCCAACGTGTCACCACTACTCCTCTCTTGTCTCTGCCACATGTCCTTTATTTATGTCCCCACCTTCCTTCATAAGGGCATTTTCGTCCATTCATTGATACTATTGTTAGGTTTCCAAATTTTTCAAAAATCATCCTTGTAAATTCAAAATTTAACAAAACCACCCATCACCTTGTTGAAATTTCCCTAATCACCTATAGATGTCCTCAATGTTTATGCCACTCCCTAATGGTATAAGACTATAAAGGCATCTCCAATGGTAGAAGCTATTAAAAAGATTTTTATCATTGAGAACAAAGGCTTATTTCTTCAATATAAGATCCACCCGTTGGAAAGATGTTTCTTCATATAAAACAAGCTTATTCAAGTTGTTAAAAAGGATGTTATGACTTATTATAACTAGATCATAACAAATAAACGTATGCTTAAGATTTAATTTACCACTATATAGAGTAATAGCAAGATTTATATTCCTTCCATTATGTTTTTCGGTTGCTTTTCTCCATCTTAGTTAACTATCAAAATTTTAACACAATCCTATTTAACCGGCTACCAATATTGGCTTATTCATAGACGTTAAGGATTTTAAAAAACACATATCTTTCTTTTAACCATGAAATTAAAATTCATATTTATGTATCTTTTTAGTATCTAATCACATATATAACATTATGATGAACAATAACCAGAAAAATGTTCATAATTATCGAATCTACAACTACAACAATGCAATGGAATGTATAAGATATATTGGCAACAACAATTGTCCAAACAAAACAAGAGGATGAGTCTAAACTTTGACAATACCTTAACAGAAGAAGAAAAATGAAACTACATCTTTTAAGAATAACAGTTCGTCAAAAAAATATAAAATATCAATAGTAGCGACCAAATCATTGATTACAGATGATCTCCGCTATGATATGGTATTTGTGTGCAGAATATCTTGTTACGACATTCATATTTCTGCTACAATAAGTACTAAACACATAATAGACTATGGTAAATTCGATTTGTTTGTCTATACAATAAACGAACACTTACAATAACTCTAAGAATAGTAAGTATCTAACAAATAATGCCAATATACTAAATCATGAATCAGGCAAACACAATCATAGATAACATAAAGGACCCATATGGTAAACTTGATAAATCATCTTCTTTGATTGTCCTGTTTTCATTTCATTTCCCTTCCCCGCGAATCTCTTCCTGATTTGCTATTTCCTTTTCTTTTTTCCTCCCACAAAATCTCTCTCCTATATCTTATTTCACCGGTGTTTCACTATTTTTCACTTTTAGTCCCCCTCTTTTCAATCTCCTATCAATTTCAATCCCAATTCCAAGCTTAATCAATATGCAACTTAAAATCAAGTTTACCCATCTGGGTTTCTTCAAATCAGATCATCAATTACTTCAATCTGATTACACTTAAATAAAAATCCGATCTTTATTTATTTTTATTAATATATATATGAGTGAAAAAGCAAGCAATGAGATGGAAAATCTATCTTTACAAACAAAAAACAGATACCCAAGAGATTTATTACAAAGATTTACAGTACCCATATCCGAAATCGGAGCCCCGAGTCAATCCGACCCGGATGAGGATCCGGGTTCGGGTGAAGAAATTGAACTGAATCTTGGGTTGTCATTAGGTGGAAGATTTGGAATTGATAAAGGTAATAGCAAGTTGATAAGGTCATCTTCAATTGCTACAATTGTGCCTGTGGTAAGAAACGACGACGTTTTGGATAGCTTAAAGAAACCGGGTTCGGGTCCCGGTCGGGCTTATTCGGGTCTTGTTCGGACTTCTTCTTTGCCGGTGGAAACAGAAGAAGAATGGAGAAAAAGAAAAGAGCTTCAAAGCTTGAGAAGGCTTGCAGCAAAACGACGTCGTTCGGAGAAACAAAGAAATGTAACTAAGGGTGAACGAGATGATTACGTGGCAGCTATGGGTCGGGTCGGGTCTTCTCCTGGACCTTGTTTCGGGTCGGATAAGTGGTCAGAGTTTGACACTAGAAGTCGTCAACGTCAAGGTAATGAAATACTCTCTCGTCCCTCTGTCTCAGAATTATACTGTTTTAAAATATAATACAATTATTATACTGTGTCATCAATATTTAATAAGTATTTGTTATTTAAATAATTTTTATTAATAGAATTTGCCGTTTTAAAAAAAGTATAATAACTATATTGTGGTGCTAATGATATTTAATATTTATCATTTAAATATCGTAAGAGATTGCATGTGGACAATTACTTTTGGACGGTGGACTAAAAAATTTGGGACATACATATTTTGTTTTGTGTTTGTTTGTTATATTTTATTTTATGCATAAGTGATTGTACTTTCTATATATACAGTGTTTATTTGGTAACATGTTATGACTTATGAACTGATTTATATACGTTGCCCTAAAATATTGGTTAGGTAAATATTTATCAATTTCTTCAAGGTTTAGATTGATCGAATTAAGTTGGAAATTATGTTAGACACTTAGACTTTCTCCAATGTTTGAGACGCCTTTAATTGTCTGGTCAGCTCTCATATAATATCTTTAAAAATCTTTAACATTCGTATAAATTTTTAAAATTTCTTAATTTTACCTCCAACCGACATGCTTACATTTTGCACATCACCACCCATTAATTAAAATTCATTAATGAAATGTTATTATGCGAAAGATATTAAACATATATGGCTCAATAACCTATAAAACTCATATCTTCCTATAAGGTCATATCTCACAAACATTTCAAACATGGATACACTTTAATGGGGTTGAAGTTTTGGACACTTCCACGTCATCAAGGGCACTTGGGTTTGTTCTTGCAATGGAGACAGTTTTATGGCATGAAATGTACAATGTGCATTAGAAGTGGTACATTGGTTTTGGTTGGACTAATTTATTTTTTTTTGCCATGACAAACTTTGAAAACACGTAGTCCATGAATTATGTGAGCTTAGTAACAGTTTAGTCTTTGGATATGTTGGTTTTGTATTCGTAGTACTTGAAGTTTACCTAATTAGTTAAAACCAATTCAGGGTCAAGTGGTAGTGTCGGGGAAACAAGCTCGTCGCTACAAGAAGGAAAGAAGAAGCTTAGTGGTTCGTCAAGAACAAAGGAACCAATTGGTATTGAGCGGGAGAGTCAAGATAAGAGTCGGATGAAAGAGATTGGATCGGATTCAGTAGAGGACATGCCTTGTGTTTTCACTCAAGGAGATGGTCCGGATGGGAGGGTGATCGAAGGGATCTTATACAAGTACGGAAAGGGGGAAAAAGTGAAGATAATGTGTGTTTGTCATGGAAATTTTTTGTCACCGGCGGAGTTTGTGAAGCATGCTGGCGGAACCGACATTGTTCACCCCTTGAAACACATTGTAGTTAAAGCTAGTCCTTCATTATCATGAAGGTGGTCATGTTTAATTATTATTGATGGAGCTGCCATTATTGGAATCTTTGATTCCCTGATATCACTGTTTTTTAACATGTTTGTTTGTATAGTAATAGTATTATTATATATAACTGTATTACGGAGGATGGATATATGATGCAAAGTGAGAGAGATCGAGGCTTGGATGAATAATCCATCCATCCATCCATCCATCCTTTAATAAAAGCAAATTTACGGAGCTTTTTAGTTTTATTGATGATGACTCAGATGAGATGAGAATTAGCATTTCCTTCTTTGTTTCTATGTGTTACGTTGTTTATACATAATCACACATTCGACCACAAATCGTTACATTTTATTTTATTTTTTCTTTATTATAGTTCTTGCTTATCATGAATATTAATATGGTAAGATAAGTGATGTTTAGTAACATAACAATTAACATGAATACGACTACTAGAGAATGAAGTGAATAATAATATCATAAAAGGATTGTTAAATACATAATTTGGTTATTGATGATACACCATAAGTGTAGACTTCATCATTACCTCCGGGTCGCCTACGGATCAGAGAGACACATCCATGATAACCCTTCCGGACCATGTCCGAAGGAAAGATGTCAAGACACTCGTAAATACTATATACGACAAATACAATCGTACACGCACGATTAACTAACAGACAAATAGCTGACACCACGACCTCTGAGCAAGAGTCGTACAGGCAGCACGATCTGGAGGGGACCAGACCCAAAACCCCTTTTGCTCACTATAAATACTGACCCTCAGGGTCTCATTTAACACACAGCAAATATACCTCATAAGCTTGGTGGCGTGGACTCACGTCTTCCACCGGTAGGGAACCGCCAGCAAGTTCAGTCATTCCTTTTTCCTCAGCAAAGTTAACCCCCTTTGTAAGCATATACTATCCGTGCTTAAACAGTTATTTATTACTTAATTTTAAGCCTTCAAAACTACATCATTATAAGTCGTGTTGGGTACCGTTTCCAGGAAAAAGAATAAAGAGTACATAGATATTACACAATTTGGAAAGAAAAACGTAGTTATTGAAAGAAAAAGGGCCCAACCGGGTTCGAACCGGTGACCTCTTGATCTGCAGTCAAATGCTCTACCACTGAGCTATGGACCCATGTTGTTGTTCCTCTTTGGCTTAAACACTAATTTATACAAGGATCGTTAATCCAACTAAAAGGAATACATCATAAACTCTCGTGTTCATGAGTTCATCGGACAAAATGTTGTAATCGTTAAAAAAAAAAATTCTAATTGACAAATAAGATCTCACTATTTTATATATTTTAGAGCAATGCTAGATCTACAAATAATTTACAAACAAATTTTTACAAACACATGTGACATGTGATGTGTACCAATCAACAAAAAGAGAGAAAAAATTAACTTGATTTGATTGGTGGGAGATTTGTTTGTAAACATTTGTTTGTAATTTGTTTGTCAACCTAGCATTTCTCTATATTTTAGCCGTTTGAAAAAAACTTATTAAATATTTAACTTAAATAAATATATTTTAAATAAATATTTTATTTTTTAACCTTCAACTTTATAAAAAAAAACTCAATATTTTAATTTTTTCACAATTTAATTAAAAGATTTTCAACATGTTATTAATAACGGTAGTGATAAATTCACATGAGTTTTATATATAAACGTATATGGTTAATTTAAAAAATAAAAAGATCAAAAATCAAAAAACAACATACATTCATAACAAACTTTGAGATTTTCAAATAAAATCAAATTCAAATTTAACTTAAACAAAGATATTACATTTTCAAGCATTTAACTTGAAAAAAAAAACTAATCAAACATTTTCACCATATAACAAAAGAATTTACAATCTCTTTTCCTTGCATCACTTTCTCGTCTTTCATGGAGAAAAAATCTCACTAAACACCTAATTTAAATAAAGATATTACATTATGTAACATTCAACTATTGGGGAAAAAAACGTCAATGTTTTAAACTTTTTACCAATTAATTAAAAAAACTCCAACATGCTATTAATAACCTTTTTTTCTTTTCAAAAATGATTAAAACTAATTTGTAGTTTATAACGAAGGGATATACATTTTTAAATTTGAAAAAAAATCGAAACATAATGTACATCCATAACAAACTTTGGTTTTCAAATAAAATCAAACTCAAATTTAACTTAAATAAAAATATTACACTTTCAGACCTTTATCTTGGAAAAAAATAATCTCATTAATTAATATTTTCCACCATTTACTAAAAAATATACAATATGTTATTAATAATCTCTTTTCCTTTCATCAACGCATATAAATCCTTAATCTTTAATAGAAATTTGAAACACAAATTACATTCAAAACAAGCTTTTGACTTTCAAATAATGCAAATACAAAAATAAATTTTAAAAGGTTTCAAACTTAAATTTATTAAAAAATTTAAAATATATTAATTACATTATTATCAGTTGTTTATTGAATGAATTTATCAATAACTAACATAAATTTTCTAAAAAGATATTATCCTTAATTTATATTATCTTCTTTCCATATATATCAGAATATATTAATTAAGAATATCAAGTCAAATTAAAATTTTAAAATTGTTATGCCCGTATTAAAGTTACACTATTTGTATATGTACTCATTGAATTAAGAAAATTATCCATTAAGTTACATTTTTGATGAGTGTATAAACCAGAAATATCATTATGCATAAAACTATTTAAAATATTCAATATAGTTATTCTGACATACCGTTTGTATATACGAAACTAAAATTTAATAAATCTAATCAATATGTCGAATAAATAATGATATAACAATGTTTGCAATGCTTGAAATCTATAATGTTTAACATGTGATAACACTTATGTAATCCGTATAAAGTTCATAACGAAATACCAATATCTAAAATGCTTTTAAAACATAATATTTTGTCACTGCCCAATCTAGTAGTAGATATAATTACAACATAAGAAGTCGTATTAGTTAAGCAAGTATGCTGATACAATCCGAAATATGGGATACCACTACTAAGAGAAGAAAAACATGTAAAATTAAACATACATAAATCTTCTATAAGTATTTTTATTTAATAAGTAGATAAAACAATATCGTTACCTCACGTTTGTTAATTAACGTGAGGTGCCCTTTAGAGGGTTTCTTTCTTTCTGTGGACGTATAGTAGGGGTTCGACTCACATGGTGTGCGATGAATTACTAATTTGTCACTAACAATTGTTGTTAAAAAAAAAAAAAACTATAAAACATGAAGTTTCAGAATAAATTTAACAGTAAAAATGGAAATTCATTAATTCAAGTTGTTTCATATATATGATGATGCTAATAAAACTTAGCCGGCCGGATCGATCATTTTCTTTCGTTCTTGGAATAGAATCTAAGAACAACGTAGAACAACAGACGATACAAGACTCCCCAAGCCAACAGGATCCCGATATCGTACCATACGTTTTCCCATTTTATATCCATCGATTTCAACACGTCTTCTCCTATCAACAAACAGTGAGGCCCTTGCTTTGATGGGTCATTCTTATGAGCATCACTAATCTTTACTTCACCCAGGGGACCTGGTGATAGCTCCGAGAAGTCTCCCGTGTAACAATGGTTGCCTTTAAACTCGTTCACCAACAACGCCTCGAATGGATACTTGATAGCCGATATGTAATGGAGCCACAGCCAGTAGCCGGGTATGTGTGACGCTTTCAAGAAGAAACCACAAGTCAAGAAAAAGAGAGCCGTGGTGGCTATGACCACCGCGTAGCCAGTGATGTAACTTGGGACTAGTGCGCTCACAAGCATAACATACGCGTTTGTGGTGATGAGCGACGAGTATAGTATCACCCAAAAGTAGAACAGGTTGCTGTTTAGTCTGAGGATGAATTGTGTGATGGCCGCGAATGTGAACCCTTGGATTGCAAAAAAAGGAAGGTAAACGATCAGAGATGCTATGACATAAGAGGATGCACGATATGCGTTGTGGGAAGTCTCACGGATGAATATGAATCGTTCTTGGATGAAAGTTGGGACAGCGTCGTTTGATGAAAAGAAAACAAGACAAACTGCGAATATGTAGAAGTTTAGAAGACGGTTGATTGTTTTAAAGTCATAGTCGTTTAGTTTCTCGAATAGAGAAGCTAGGATGAGACCCATAACAGTTAGAACGATCTCGCGAGAAAGGAACAGTTCAGGGGTTCGAACCACATTTAGTGCAGTTCGCCATGAGAGAACCATCACTTCACGTATCCATGGGTTTGCGAACTTTGGTCCTAGGTCGGGTTCATCAAGAACCTCCGGTTCTAAAGCGTTTTCATATGACACGTATGAATCTGAAGCCGGGCTGAATACTTGAGGAGTCTTGATACGTTGGCGGTTTATGCTTGGCGTCACTCCGACTGGAGTCTGGCCAGGGGTGGTCATACCCCTGGCAGGAGTCCATGACGGTGCACGCTGTGGGGTACCTTTCACACCGTGGTATAACCATACCGAGAAATCTTTGTAGAATTGTGAAGCTAAACGTGGATTATACACTCCGCTTTGCATGTGCATCGGGGTGTGGGCGACTTTACGCTCTCGAGAGTTATCAAACTCGTCATCAGACTCATTCTCATGATAATCAAATGTATTAGAATTGGCTCCAGGCCACTCTGAAACTGAAGGCTTCGAAGGGCGATGTGTTTTTGGTTGTTTGAGCTACCGGAGTCTGAGCTACCGGATCCGGCTTGAGCCCATCACGTTGGTACATCACGAGAGGGTCAAGCCCAATGGTGGACTCATCGTATTCCTTGATCACATCCAAGAGGTACTCAAGATTGTTTTCATTTTCAGGCACGGGTCTCTCGAATCCCGCAAGATGTGCAGATAGCGCATTCGGGTTCCCTAAATATATCAACCTTCCCCTGTCACAACTCACAACCATCAGTTTTTCACATCAGCAAACTGCAAATCTAGAAGAAAAAAAACAACAGTTTGAATGAAGGTAAATATCGCTTGCCTTGCTAGAACTGTGATCCGATCAAGAAGCATTTGAATCCGAAATGAAGGCTGATGGATCGTCATAAGAACTATGCTCCCACTACGAGCTATATCCTTAACTTTCTCAACGACACTAAACGCACTAGTAGAATCAAGCCCTGATGTCGGTTCATCCAGAAACAAAAGCGACGGTTTGTGGATTATGTCGATCCCAATCGACACCCTACGCCTCTCCCCGCCGGAAACACCTCTTCTTCCTTCATCACCAATATATGTATGTGCAGTGCTCTACATTTATCAAACATAGATCAGTTTATAACAAATAAAATACGTTAAGGAAATATACTAGTTCTCTCAATCATGATGTCTATATATAATTAGTGTATATTGATAATAATTAAATTTGTACTGACATGAAATGGTGTATAAAACTGTATGTTTTAAATATCTTCACTTCTCCCCACCTTTTCTACTTCTCCCCACCTTTTATAATAACCATACAAAACAAACTGCTTTTTATTATAAAAAAAATAATAAAAGGTATAGAGATTTCGTACGGTTAAGCCCAGCTGGTCCAGCAACTCGATGACCCGCTTTTTCTTCTCCGATCGGGATAACGAAGGTGGAAGACGAACTTCTGCTGCAAACATGAACGTCTCGAAAACTGTCAACATAGCAAAGAGTTGATCGTCTTGCATAACATAAGACGATATCATCTTCATGTAGCTAGCTGTTACCTGTACCAATTTAAACCACCTTAAGTAAGAACTACAAGATAAATATTAAACACTCATTGAGTCCTTATAAAATGGGTATTTACCGGCTTGCCATCAATCCGGACGGATCCTTCGAGACTTCCTTGAGCAATCCGGCCCGCCAGCGCATCAAGAAAGGTCGACTTTCCAGCGCCACTGGGACCCATGATTGCCATAATTTCACCTCGCACGGCCTGTCCTGATATATCATGCAAAAGATAAGCTTCTTTCGTAATCCAAACACCATCTTTCTTCTGCTTCTTCATCACACTATATGATAGGTTGCTGAACTCAAGGCCATGGCCTGGTTCAAGTTTGTGAGTTGGTTGCCCCATACCCTTGATGGACTTGGCTTTTGTTTTGTCCAAATCGAGCAGCGTCTCAAGGTTCCGGTTGCTATCGGTTCTAGCATATCTCGTCCCCATCTTGGAAAGAAACAATCTTTTCGACTTGTTTTTGTTTCTTTGAAGCTTTGAAATTCAAGAATAGAGAATGATAGATTTATAACTACAAGAGAATAGATGCTGGAAGTAAAGACAAAACTGATTTGGAAGGCGGCAAAACTTAAGAGACATTTCTTTGATGGTGCCGTAAGAAATGGCTGGATTTCGTTTCATGTGATAAATCTAAGACATCTGGTTTTAACTACATTAAGACGGTTTCTGTGACCCGAACCTGGAACAATTTGTCTCTAAAAAACTCATACTTTGACTTTAAGATTTTATTATAAATAGTTCTTGCATTGCATACAATTACAAAAACTATATATTAACATAAGAATCTAAAACTTTTTGAATAAAACGATTTAGATTTTATGAATGATGAATACACTTTGAGGGACTCTCAACCCGTTTGGCCCATTTTTACTTTTACCTATTTATTGTTTTTCCCATTTGACCCATCAGCGATGAAGTATAATTAACTCATGTACTAAGAATTGTATCAAAAATGCAACTGCTATTTGAATGTTTCTGTTACTTAAAACAGTGTGCAACAAAGTTGCCATACATGGCATAAAAGTAATCAAATGCACCTCTAGAACGAAAAAGGATGCGATAGATTACCAATCATTAAACATGGATTTCAGGAGAAAAAAAGTCGGTAATTACTGGAGTTGCAAGTAAAGGAGAAGAGAAGAGAGGAAAGAACCTGTTGCGAGATTTTCACCACACGTGCTCATTGTTCGCGTTTCATCAATACCGACAATCAGTGTTTAACATGAATATACTCAGAGCAGGATACCACATACAGAGAGGTTTTCAGACTTAGGGGGAGGGAGTACTCCATACTTCAAGAATCAGATATAGCAATAAAATCATAACCATTTACACATTGAATTTCATATAGCAAAATTACTAAAAATTTGAGAAATTACTAATAAATGTTGCACTAATTCATCAGATATGCATTAAAAACTAACATAAATGAAGAACCAGTAAAGTCAGCAATCGCTATCAGGTTGAATTTGCCTCAGTTTCCGAACAACTTGTCTCATGGTAGGTCTCCCAGTGACGGAATCTGCAGTGCAAAGCAGCCCCAAGCGCAACAACTCCAAAAGAACGTCTTCTGGACCTGCTTGCCATAATCCGGCAGAGAAAAACTCCTTTTGCCGCCCTTCTCGCCGAAGCATTAAAGCCCATGAGACTATGGTGTAACCATTTTCCTGAGTCGAAAAAGACTTGTCTAAAGCTCTCTTGTCAGATATCAGCTCAAGAAGCACTACTCCATAGCTGTACACATCTGCCTTTTCAGATGCCCGACATGTCAACGCGTATTCTGGTGCCACGTATCCAAACGTTCCAGCAACACCTGTGGTTACGTGCGTCTCAAAGTCATCTAGAAGGCGAGCTAACCCAAAATCCGCCAAGTACGCATTGAAATTTTCGTCTAGCAGAATGTTACTCGGCTTAACATCCCGGTGGATGATTCGCGGCCTACATTGATCATGCAAAAAGTAAAGCGCATTAGCGATATCGAGAGCAATCTTGTGAAGAACTTTCAATCCCTTATCGCGAGCAGGTCTTTCAAGGATGAACTTTTCTAAATTTCCTCCAGGAAGATAGTTGTAGATAAGAAACATCTCCGATGTACTAGCATAATATCCGATTAAAGTAACAAGATTGGGATGCCGGATTCTTCCGAGACTCTGAATTTCCGCATTAAACTGAGGAACTCCTTGGCACATCTCAACTGTGAGCCTTTTTACAGCTACGGTGGTTCCAGAAGAGATCTCTGCCCGGTAAGTCGATCCAAAACCACCACTTCCAATACAGTTTCTTGAAGTAAAGTTTCCAGTTGCTTCAACGACGGAGTCTAATGTCAACCGTACCCCTATCTCCTTGAAAACCACAACTGGTTCCTGTTGACCATGAGGACGAGCAGGAGGACGAGAAGGAAACGAGGTTAACGCAACCTCCGATGTTGGTTTCCTTTTTCTAAAGTACAGATAAACAATAACAAGAGCTACCAGAATCACGACAATGATCGATGGAACTATAATCAGTATTAGCTCAAAAGAATTCATGCCCTTCTTTTTTCCACCAGAATCTGATGATACTGTGCTGTTTAACGACTCAAAACCCACAGGCCATGGTTCTTGTGGTGGGTTAGATGACAAAGTAATGAACTGGCAACGATGAAGTAAAGGGTTACCAATAATGCTTTTACAGTTTACCGCATCACGATCTATCTTTATTGATCCAGAAAAATTATTGAAAGAAAAGTTGAACTTTAGACGAGACTTAAGATTGAAAAAACCAGAAGGAATTTCCCCAGATAATCTGTTGTTGTTGAGAAGAAGAACCGTTAGGTTTCTAAGATGAACAAGACTCTTCGGAATATGACCCGAAATTTTGTTCTTTGATGCATCCAAGAACATCAGACATTCCCAATTTACACCAACATTTGAGGAAATTCCACCAGATATGATGTTATTGCTCACATTTATGAAAAACCCTTTTAAATCATTGCAGTTTCTTGACGGATTATCACGAAATAAACCTCCTGAGAGCTTGTTTCCACCGGCTTGAAATGCATAATCGATCTGCTTCACTGTTCTTTCATGTGATCTAATTCTAGATACTATGGGAAGCAATGGGACTGAGCCTGTAAAATTATTGTCACTAAAATCATGGATCATAGCAGGCGTAAATCGGGATAAGGGAAGATGACTTCCAGCTCGAGTTTTATGAGCAAAATGGGAGAGATAAACATCGACTTGATCAAATTGTTCCGAATTGTTTAAACTCCCACAAGGAATATTCTTGAATTCGGGAATGGATCCAAACATGAGATTTCTGCTAACATCAAACACTGTCATACAACGGACCAGAAGATTTTCATCAAGAACTCCACTGATCCTGTTTGAGCTAACATTAAGAAAATAAACATTCTGGCAATTTTCAAAAGCACCCGAGATTTCTCCTTTCAGATGATTAGCAGCTAAATTCACCATGCTTAAACTTCGACATTCGCCCCAGATTTTTGGAAACTCACCATCAAGATTCGAACTTGGTGCCCAAATTAGCTTCAAAGATGGTAACACTGTAACTTGCAAAGGAATTGAGCTTGAAAAGAAGTTACCATCTTTGACCAAACCATCTTTATGATCATCTTTAAAGTCAGACGACAAAACAAGAACCGATAACCTAACACATTTCCCGATACTAGTGGGGATAACACCCACGAGGCTGTTTCTAGAAACATCTAAAACTTCAAGCACACGAAGGTCCCCAAGCTCAAAAGGAAGACCACCCGAAAATCTATTAGAAAAGAGCAACATTGTTCTTAAATTCTTGCACTTCCCGAAACTTTTAGGAATCTTACCATTTAAGAAATTGCCCGAAAAATCAACATGCTCAAGAAAATCACACCTCCTCCAAAAATCATCCCGTAATGACCCGGTAAGTTGATTTAACGACAGATTAATAACTTTTAACTTCACAAAATTCCCAACAAAATCAGGAACAACCCCTCCAAGCCTATTTCCAGCAAGATTCAAAACACTTAAATCTTTACATTCTGACAATGTACTAGAAATTTCCCCAAATAACCTATTGAACCCGAGATTAACAACTTGCAAATTCTTCAAACTAGTAAAATTTATCACAGATAAATTTGCAGTCATAAAATTGCCTTCAAAATCAATCACTTCAAGATTCTTTAACCCGAAAATTGCACTTGGTAAATCACCTCTAAACCGATTAAATGGCAATGATAAAACCCTAAGTTCAGAAAAATTCCCAAACACATTCAACAATTTCCCACCTATAAATTTACCTTTTTTTAACACAGAACAATTCCTAACAATCCCAAAACCATGCAATGCAAAATGAGAATATTTATTACTAAAACAAGAGCCAGAATGAGCAAAATTACCTCCTGAGATTCTTAACTCAGAAACCCTGCCACGTGAGTTGCACGTGACCCCAAACCAAGAACACTGATTTGTGCTTGTTGATTTCCAGCTTGAAAGCATATTATGTGGGTCAAAAATGGCCTTTTTCATCTCCAAGAGTTGACTTTTCTCTGAAAAGTCAACAACGTTTGCAGAAACTATACAGAAAGATAACAAAATGAGAACAATTCTTGCCATTGCAGACACATCCCACATGTTTTTTCTTGATAAAAATCAATAAAATGGAAAGCCCAGATATAAAAATGTAAACTTTATGATATTTGTGTGTTGGGAATCAAAGAAAATTGATAAAGATTTCTGCTTTGGGAGAAATTAAGGAGAAATTTTTGACAGTTTGAATTTTATGGTGTTTTGGTTCTCTACTATGTGTGTGTTTTAGAAATAACTGTAGTCGGTGTTGTGGGGTCAGGGTTGGGACCCACACAGTGTGATGTTAGATAGTCAAGAGTCAACATGGCGGCCAAGTGTAGATTTTAGTGGTGAAGGAAAGGAAGCAACCTATGAATAGCTTGTTCACAAGTCAGCAGTCCGTGTGGGTTTCCTAAAAATGACGTGTACAGTTGTGGGATCACATTAGTTGGATGACTTGTCCACTTTTTACAATTTCTTTTTTAACGTCAATGGCTAGAAATAAACTAGCCATAAACGATAACAAGACCAAACTCAACAACAATAACAGAATCATGATCAAATTCAACAACGATCCTTAAGAACAAACATACAAGACCTAAAATTAAATCACGACAAGTAATGAAAATAAAAAAAATAAAAAACACTTTTTTTATAGGAAGTGATTTTGGTACCATTTATTTTGATTAATTTACTAAAACCATACATCAAGTGCTTGTATAGTACTAGAAGATTACCCGCACAATGCGGCGGCGAGACGTGAATGGCGATGGACAATGGTGGTTGCGGGATAGGGGGTATTGTAGGTATTTTAAGGGATGAGGATATTGTGGGTATTTTAGGTGATGTTATTTAAAGGGTAATATGGATATTTTAAGGAATTGAGTAATAGAATAATAATAAATGATACTAGTAAAATAGGTATATTAAGTTCTTTTTATAATGTATTATAAAAATAATATATTATTAATTAATATATTAATAATACAGATATTAAATAATAAGACATTAAATAATAGACATTATGATATGATAAATAAAGAAATGTTAAAAAATTTTAAATTTTAAGACTCTAACCATTTGCTTTATAAAGTAGTATAGATGTTATAAACTACATGAATGCTTAGGATATAATTTAAGACTTCTGCAAAAAAAAAAAATTTTAAAAAAAAACCACCTTTAATCCATCCCCACAAATATAATGCGTGGGACTCGAACCATGATAGGAAACTTCAAAGTCAAATACCTTACCAACAGACCACTAACTCCATTGGCAAATTACGCAAATTTTAAGTTTAGAATTTTAAGATTAAAAACTAGGATGATCCTTTATTCTAAAACTTGTTGCATGAAAGGTTCTTTACAAATACTAACTTTTCTATATTATATCATTTTATCTTTATTTATAAGAATTGTATTTGTAATTTTATAAACAATAAAGACCAATTCTATAATATTCAAGATTTATATTTTTTTAATATAAATTTAACTTTTTACGTACTTAGTTATTTTATTTTTAGTTATATATATATATATATATTATATATACACACACACACAATAATGTATACAAATAAATAAATATTTATCAATTGATCATAAATCAACTGATATCGCCGTCATTCTTTTAGGTACTCCATGCGAAGCCTTTAAGCGAGAGTTTGAATCTTGCGAGCCTCATACATGAGAGATTTATGGTAAATAGGTGTTTCACCGGCGAAGTAGAAATGCGGGTTGTGTGCGGGTAACGCTAAGGTACCGGGGATCAACGGGTTCCCTCCATTTACCCTTTTTTTCCAGATAAATAAATATTTGTGTACATATATTAATTTAACAATGTTTATAATTGTATAAACGCTATTTTTTTTTTTAACTATCATTGCGTATTTGTAAGTAATGAAAAAGACATGAGATGGGTTTTAAATTTACTTCTCTTCCATCAATATTTTTTGATGGAACGAAATTAAATTAAACCTGAAACCTCTTATTAAGTAGTCTAAAGGTATGTTTAGTAAAATTGACTAAAAGTTGAAATTTGTAACTGATAGCTGAAACTTAAAATTGAAGCTTATTTTTGAGTTCGAAGTTAAACATATATTTTTTATAGAGTTGTTTGACAAAATAGCCGGAATTGGATTTTTAAAATGTGAAAGGACACAAAAGAGATATCAATAAAATAAGATAAAAGCCATTTTTTTAGGAGTATTTATGTATTTTTACATGTTATAAGCTCAAGCTAGTTTCATAAACTATTCCAAGTAGTTTATTTTTTAAGAACTTATTTTTAAAATAAGCTTCAAACAAATGTGTCAACCAAACAAAGCTAAAAGGTTAAACTTTTTTAAAAACTAGCATACTATCCGCGCGTGGCGTCTGATACAATTTACACCCGTATATTACTAGAATCAAGAGATTGATTAAAATAAGTTTCTTCCAAACACACCCCCACGCACCCCAACAAGTTAACCACTAGCTTTCGCAATTTAATGTGTTATATTTTATATTCTTAAAGTAGATAATAAAAAGATTGCTAATATTTGTAGCTGTATATTTTTTATTTTCAATTTAATTAGATGATAAAAATTTTATTTATAATTGTAATTGTAGATAGTTTGAAAAAGTTGGGAATTTTTTTTTCTTCATATAATATATTATCTTTTTAATAGGTATTTAGACAGTCTTTAAAACTATTACTAATTAATTTTTTTGTAAAGTGTATTTCGATTCAGACGTGCTGGAGACAATTTTGACCTGTGATTTGCAGGACCTCCAACCCCTCCTTATGGAAAATTCCTTTGAGATGAGAACCCCAAGACTCGAACCTGAGACCTT
>JAOXNX010000033.1:23961724-23974712 GCA_028566075.1 Solidago caesia
GTTGTTTGTAAACACTAAAACATATATTTTCTTTGGATTATAACTATTTGGTAATATTTTTGAATGAAATGTAACAAATTTAGTAGCATTTTTAAAATAATAAAAAAAAACCAAACGATTGAACCGGCCGGTTCAACCGGTCCGACCGGTTCGACCGTGCGCGGTCGACTGGCCGGTTCGACCAAAAATCCGGTTTTTAAAACATTGCATTTATGTCCGAGTAACTAAAAAAAATTGTTGTGTATAAGGTATATAAATTAAGGGTTTAAATTATAAATTGATTATATATTTTTTGTTTTGTCTTAAGTAATGAATTTTAAAATGGATCCATATAAGTAATATATTTTCAAATTTGTTCCAATATTAACATACAATACGTATCGTTATACGATTGGTCACGTAGATATTCCACGTAAGCAATTCTTGTTGATCTTAGATTCTTAGAACAAAATTTGAAAGTATATTACGTATATTAGTAATTTTTTGGAGTTCATTACCTACATTGTGATTAAATTTGAAAATACATCACCTACATTTTTGACTTTTTAAAGCTCATTACCTACATTGGACAAAACATAAAGTATATAACCGATATATAACTTATCCCGTAAAATAAAAGCATCTCAGATATACAAGTATATATGAAAACATTATATTTCAACTTTTTTTTTTAACGACAAATTGGAATCATTGACGGACCACCAGCCTACCCGATCATCTCCACTCCCCACAGGAGGAAACCTATCATAGATGAGATATACAGAAAATTTGATTGTTCCATGCATCTTCATAACCCCTTGATGAAAAACTGTTTACCACACCGTATCCAATTGGTTTTTCCCCATCAAGCGTATCCAAATTCCCATGATTCCATGAACAAAGAAAATCAGGACCAAATTATTTCATTACGCTTCTTTCAACACCTTTTGTTACAAGCTTCGGTAATCACTAAAGCTATATTGTTCGTTCTCACTTCACATGAATCCTTTGAATAGTAAGTAAGTAACACCCAATGCCGTCCTATATGGGTTTTTGGTCCCAATACCATGACGGTGAATCTTTCAATGTACTCTCTTAACTACATCATTTTGTGAACAGGTTCAACAGGAAACATAAAACCAAAGTTATCATCTACTACGCCTGCTAGGTCAAAACCCGCACCACTCATTGATTCAGGATTTGCAATTTTACCGCTTTCCTTTCTAAACTCGCCGAGAACCACCAAATTACTATAATTGTACTTTACTTCATTTTACTTGAAGCTATTAATACATCTTGAGTACCTTTATCATCTTTTTCACAAAGCCTACCAAAAATCACTAAATTTTTTTGTGTACTCTACTTCATTTGGCTTATCAAAAATCACCACCTGATTATTGTTATCATTCACTTTACTTGATTCCTTAAACTTTGAAGATAACAATGGTGAATTATACTTGTTTTTCACAAAACTATTAGATGATTCTTGCAACTTCGCCAAACAATAGTCATCCGAGAGCGTTTTTGGTTTGAACAATCTAACATTCTCCTTAATTTCCGATTGCAATTCTTTGATAAAAAGACTAACAAGTGATGCATAGTCAAACCTAGTATGCTAATCACAGATTTAGATGCATCATGATATTCTTGAACCGTGCTTACATGTTTGGGAAATTTGATAACTGACATTTCATCAAACATTTCATATGCATGACAATCTAAGCTCACATGCTTTCCCGCCGCCTAGTGATTCAGTGAAAAGACCCACGTGCCAAATAGCGACTTAGCTCACATGCTACTCGTGTGACTAGAATGTGACACATAACAATAGGATCAAGAAGTTAGATAGTTCAAGGTGCGTCTCAATTTTAATTTTCAATGCATGTATATGAGAAAACACCTTGAATTTTTCCAGGAGACATGTTCAACCTAATGCGTGATCAAAGTTGACTAAATACGTGCATCTCTCAAGTGTTGGCCTGGCCAAGTAATACTTCTAATCGCATGTCCTTTTAACCCGCGACAACAGTTCTTTAACTCCGGTTTCGATGACCAACACAGTGTGCAGTAGCTCTGCATCTAAGAATTCGGGTAAAACTAGACATATACGTATAGCAATTTCATTACTTTAGGGAAACTGTGTCACCAAATCAATCTACACTAAACTGAATAGTGTGAAGAAAAGAAAAGGAAAACATGAAAGATTGCTTTTTTAGTGAACCGGTCAAATATTGTACCTAAAATTTTTTCACAGTATCAACCTGGCTACCAGGGAAAGTATACCAGATATTTAATGATAATAACAACCCCTTTTTACAGTTTTGTGTTTCGTTTAAAAACACAAAACCCCTCCACAAACGGCTCTAACAAGACTCGAGCAAACCTTCTGCACCAGTTTTATTAGGAGAAGTTTATACCAATTATTTTCCTGCACAAACAAAAAAAAAAGTGTTTGCTGGCCAACCCAAACCTACCCGGCCCATTTCAACGCCACTTAGACCTGCTCATCTTGCCAACTCTACATGCGACATGTAAGGTCACGACTTAGCATACAACTACCAGATCATAATAGGCCAAAGAGCTTAAGGTAAAGACCATAGAAGACAATGATATCGATGTCTGGAACATAAAATAGCATCTGATCACTAACAGCAATGCTACTAAATACTCAGAGCCTAGCATTATTAATGTTATGTTATACAATATGCATACACGAGAGGGCCATTAGTAGAAGTCCGGCCACCCCCTTAAAACATATAGTTGACTTCACATTCAACAAGAAAATCTCACACCAAAGTGCCAGGCTTTGAGCTGGAGGACAAATGCCAGATTAGCCAGGAGGCCAGTTCATTTGTCGGCCGCCAAGAAGGTGGACGTGGATGTGGTAAACAGATTGGCCTGACAAAAAACATGGCTAATTAAAAATTCACCCACGATTTAATATATAAATGTACACACATACACATATATCTAGAGAACTATACGTACATCCCTTTGGTCCATCATTGATGACAACTCTGTACCCATCTTCAAGACCTTCTTGTTTAGCCACAACCTTTGCAGTGTAGAGAAGATGACCAAGAATTTCACAGTGCCTCTCCTCAGCCTACATGATCACACACAGTATACGTTTTACAAAAAAAAAATGAAGTGGTTATTTATGTGAAAGAAGAACAAACAATGACCAAAAAGAACCACAAAAAAAGAAAGTATTTTTTAGCTATCTTACTCCATCCAAACCAAGAAAATGGCATTTGGACCCTATAAGTATATGACTATGTGAGAATACACTGTATTACCTTAGAAAGACCAGTCAAACCATCCCGAACTTTGGGAATAAGCAAGATGTGTGTTGGTGCTTGAGGAGCAATGTCCCGAAATGCAAGAACCTGCCAAGAAGATGACACTTAGGGGAGGGGTGTGAAAGATAGGAAAACAAAACATGCCTATTACACCTTGGAAAATCATTTATAGAAACCATGACATCAAGGACTTCATGAGTTACAACATACAATAAATGGAAGATCTCCACTGTTAATAAGCATTAATGGGCTACCTTATCATCCTCGTAAACGACATTTGCTGGGATCTCTTTGTTAATAATCTTGTCAAAACTGGAAAATAAACGTACTTGTAAGGATTTCATGTAGTAAAAATTTCGAACAAATTAGAAAGATAAAGATGTTTAAACTACATAAAAAGTAAAAGAAGGCCAAAGTAAATAGGTAGCAACGAGGTGATACTAAGGTATAAGGCTAGAAGGCTAGAAGCATAAAGCAACACACTAGAAACTCAAATTCGTGGGTACCTGCTTCCCCAAATCATGAAGATGTGTGACCAACATAGCACGATTTTCTACATAGGGGGTATTTGGGACGGTAAAAAGCTTATTTTAGGAGTTTATCAGCTTATTACATTAACAAAACAATAAAAAACAACAGCTTTTTATGTGTATGGACAAAAAGCTGTAAGTTGTTATTTGCAAGACCTACAGCATCAAAATGTATGGATATTAGCCAGTATTATAGCAATCAAATGCTTACCAAACGGCCAAAACATATAATACAACCTTCTAGGTGGCTGTCTATATAAACACAGATTATTTCTAGTTAACCGATTTGTATGCAAAAATGTCATCATATCGAAGTTTAAGACCTTATCAGTGGATGGATCATGTCAACTTCAAAATGCTCATTCCCTAAATAACACCATGATCATGAAAGATAAATCATACATGAACACAAAAGCATAAGTCAACTTCAAACATATAATGATATACACATATCCGACCATAAAACATGCTCCTCCTCATCCTAGAAAAAAGAAACCACAACAACAAATCCACCTCGGCACAACGCTACTTTAACCAAGGTCATTCAAAACATCGTACTTAACATAAACAACAACAAAAAAATCCCTAAAAAGGTACAAATATTCACACATTTGTCCACAACGAGACTAAATCCGAAACGTCATTTCTGATGTCGGGTCACCTAAAAAACATCTAAACCAAATACCCTTCAAGTTATTTTACTGAATAATGATTACTATCACAATCCATTTTATATTTGTGGATATGGGTATTTTAAAACAATAAAGATTGATATTGATATAGTTTACATAGAGCAGATCATACAATCAAAGACACTAAATTGAATTAAAACATATATAAAATGATATAACAAATATTAAAGAAAATAGATGGATAAATGAATTAATTAATAAAGTTGATAAATAAGAAGGATAAGATGTGGGGTACATGGTGGGAGAATCGGAGGGGACGGCAGCAAGGGCGGCGTCTTTCTCGGCCGCCATGGTAGTAGCTGATGATGATATGTGAGAGTTGAGCACCTGCAGCCGATTACTACTACTATGGCTCATTCGTTTTACATCAATTTTTTCTTTTGCTTTTTACTTTTTTTTATTTATTTTATTTATCATTTAATTTTTATTTTTTTGCGAAGTTGCTACGTAACTTTCTAGTTAATCTAAGTAGTCCGATTTTATTTACTTTTAATCAATATTATTACTACAATATTATTATATTAGGTTAAAGCTCTTGTTATGCACGGCTCAATAATTTGTTGTGTGATAATATAGTTTTTAAGTATATAGTCGAAAAAGTATATAGCTCAATGAATTAGGGGAATGTTCATTTACAAACAAATATTTTTGTGAAAACTGAAGTATGAATCCTAGCCTTTGGATCTTTGTAATCTGTGGCTAGGATTTGAAATTAGCATCTAATAACAAAGTTTAAGTGGAAGGGTATTATCGTCAAATTGTACTCAAATCAAAAACCTCACCATTCACCCCCGTTTTCATTCCCCTGTGCGTCGGAAAAAACACACACACTTTCCCTCCCTCCATCTGTTCTCTCCGGCGACGGCGATTGTAACTACCACCATCTCTGATCACACCACCATCCCCGACATCTCAATCGCTTTTCATATCCCAACCCTAAAATACAACTTCTGTCCGATGGAAACCCTAAAATACAACTTCTCTAATCCAATGTTTTGGATTGTCTAGTTTGTCTCCATCCATTATTCGCTCCAGATTTTCAGGTATTGTTATCTCTATTTGTGTATATGTGTGTGTGTAGTGTTTATGTATGTATAGATATGGATTTATGTATGTATATCTGTTTGTAGCAGATGTGTTTTTGTGTGTTTTCTATGTGTTGGTAATTCAATTGTTGTTGGATAATGAATGATGATGATATTGAAATGTAATAGGAGATTAGTGAAAGGAAGTTGGAAACTCATGTACATCAAAGATCTTAAACGATGAGAATTTTGCAAAGAGGAAAAAGGAGTTAAAATAGTCAATGTTGCTCGTGGTGGAGTCATTTTGTTGGTCCCTTTTACATGGTATGCAAAGCACTAAAAATGAAATTGTGGTTCAAGAAACAACAGAATAGTTTCCTTTGATGACTAGTTTTTCTTTATTGATTAGCTCTGGAAATCCTACATTGGAAGGCCTATGTTGCTTGTTGGACCAAGTCTTGAAGCAGCGGTTGCCATCGACTTTGCTACCTATCATCCAGAAGCTGTAAGTACTGAGTGGTCGATATATGTATGACATTAAACATTTGGTAAAATGAGCAGGTCAACTTTTTCGCATGCATCAAAATGGGCCGCGTTGGCTCGAAACACCATTTGTCAAATAACTAATGTGTCGGTAACAATATTATGTATTGACTTAAATGATAAGGTTCTATGCTTTAAAACTATGCTTTGAAAGAATTTCACCTGTTCGACCCATTTCCTAATAAGCTAATCTTCTTTGTTTTACCCGTTTCCTACTATTATGTATTGCACTAAAAGTATTACATGGCTTATTTTGATTATGGTGTTCGTTTTTTACAGGTTGATAAGCTGATCTTGATTGATGCAAGTGTTTATGCAGAAGGCACAGGAAGCCTATCTAGGTTACCAAAATTTGTAGCTTATGCTGGTGTGAGTATGTCCATATTGATGAATCTTTTTTGTTATAATAATTCACCCTCTTGTTTTGCTCCTTGGTTAAAATATATTTTTCAAATTTGGTTTCCAGTTCTAGCTAAACTATAGGATTTAGAACTTAGAGTACTACCTTCATTAAGAAAGGTACACTCCGATTTTGGGAGACCAAATGGGGGTATGGTTTCAGTTGGAACCCAAAAGTCCAAGTGTATGCTGCTTAGAAACATAAGGAGTGTCTGTAAGCAAAAGCCAAATAAATATAAAATATATAAAGTAAGTGCCTAACCAAAAATATCTCAAGGTTTAAGTTACATAAATGATCAAATTTAAAACAATAATACAAGAGGTAGCAAGATGGACGGGTCGGTGGGTTCAATAATATCCTACAAGAGCGTTGATTACGTGGACATATCCTATTCTAAGCAGAAGCCAAATAAACATAAAATATATAAAATAAGTGCCTAACCAAAAATATCTCAAGGTTTAAGTTACATAAATGATCATAACTTAAAACAATAATACTAGAGGTAGCAAGATGGACGGGTAGGGTGGGTTCTACAAGAGCGTTGATAACGTGGATATGTCCTATTCTAAGCACTCGCCTGTTTGAAACCCTTTAGCCATGAGCCCGTGAGGCCCATAATGATGAGATAAGCTTATTAGCTACAATTAGGTTGTGTGTGGATGAACCATGACCTGATGCTCAAAACAAACTTGAATCTTGCTATCAATGTCCTCAAATTGTTGTTTAGTGTGAATAGAGACATTTGTTTGAATGGCGATTTCACAAATGGTGGTCGAATTCCATTTTATAGGTCATGGATGAAATCATGAAACCCAGGAAGAATTTTGGGTAATTTTAAAAGAAGTTTCACAATGAACCAATTGGATATTAAGCGTGTGCCAAATTCTGAAATGTCTTTCCTTACATGATAATAAGGCGTATAGGCTTGATTTACAAGACTAGCAAGAAACTAAAACCATGGCGGAAAGAAAAAACAAACCCTTCCTAATCAGCAATAAGGAAATTTGAAACAGTTTTAATGCTGAAAGCTCACTTCTACTATTTTTTTAATTTTTGTTCCAATACTCGCTATGAATGATATGACTTGTTTATGTTAACTAGATGACCAATTTGACCAGGTATCTTTGTTAAAGAGCCTCCCGTTGCGTATTTTTGCTACTAACCTGACGTTTACATCTCTCCCATTCAGTACATGCTTAGATTGGACTCGAGTAAGTTCGCTCATCAGTTTGAACAATTTCTACAGTTAGCACCTCTTTCATGTAATAAAAATGTTTCTTCTTTTTGTTATTGTTCTAGATCGGACGATTACATTGTCTTTTACCTTGGTGGGAGGAAGCAACGGTCGATTTTATGAATAGTGGGGGATACGACGTCACTGCCCAGATTAATAAGGTTCATTTTATTTCTAAATATATGGAG
Organism: Solidago caesia; assembly: GCA_028566075.1. Taxonomy (NCBI): domain Eukaryota; kingdom Viridiplantae; phylum Streptophyta; class Magnoliopsida; order Asterales; family Asteraceae; genus Solidago; species Solidago caesia. The sequence goes on from JAOXNX010000033.1 coordinate 23,969,618, forward strand.
TAAAACGTTTCTGTAAACTTGCATTTCATTGAATCAGTAACATATGATCGTTTATATCAATGGTTGCACACTAGGTTATGAAGAAAACGCTCATAATATGGGGAGAAGATGATCAAATAATTGACAGCAAACTTGCAGTGGTTAGTACCCTCATGGCCTCAAATTCCATTAGCCCCGTTCTTATTATGACAAAATTATATATGGCCCAAATTGTGTGCAATATCATGCAGCAATTACATTGTGAACTTCCGAATGCCATAATTCGCCAAATACCAAAATGCGGTCATATTCCACATGTTGAAAAACCAGATGCTGTGTCAAAGTTGATCAAAGATTTCATCGAGACACACACTCCTCCATTGTTGTTAAAGCAGGAAGAGAAGGCATTGGTCGGTCAACTTGACTAGCATCTTCGCGTGTAAGTTGCACCTTTTCTTAGCATGCTAGGAATGCTATGTTCTGATCTTGTTGAAGTAATAGAGATTTATTTGGGATCCTGTAAATAAGAAAATGTATGTGTTTCAATCATTCTTCATGTTCTTAAAGTTGTGGTAAAAGCATTCAACCTTACCTTTTATTGCTAGCGACTGGAAATACTTGTAGAGTTGAACCTTGTACAAAAGATATATTTGATCCGATATTAGATATATTAACAAACAGTTCAGCTGACTACTCAAACCGATGATCCAAAGGATGACTCAACAATCAATCTGTGTAAAAACATCGAAGCTGTTTTATCATTTTCATTACCCAGATTTTAAAATTCTCACTTTCCGTAAGTATGTCAACTTGTCTAGACAAATTTAGTCTCGTTCATTCATCTTTTCATCGCAGCAGTTGTGTAGCAACCACAACCGTCCTTGAGTTTGTGCAAGTTCCACTGCAAGTGTATGGAAAAGAAATTGTGTATCTTCCAAAATTGATTGTTAGACTCCTAATTAGTAACACGTGGTTTTATTGGAACCAAAATCAATAAGCAAATAACGAGAAGTATTTTTGGGGCATCCAAATTGATATTTGTCTTTTATTAGAGTCTTATCGCTGGTAATATCCAGTATTATCTTTTGGAATTAGAAAATATTCCTAATCAAAAAGGTATTCAGACGGGACCTTTAAGAAATAGCAACTATTTTACATCAACTTGGGATAATTCAACACCTTATCTTTTTGCATGTAGACAGACACGTACAAACTTTTAAGAGTATTTGCACCATCAAAATATTATAAGCAAGTCATCAAAACAATCTCGGTTCAACACACTTCTCTTTATGTGTAACTGTGTAAGATTATACACAAAATCGCATTGATTAACATTCTCCGCAGATGATGAACATAAGAGGGACATTGGAATTTCAGCTTATTAAAAAATTTAAAAAGCATTAGTATATATTAAAAAAAAATAAAATAAACAAACGCATCTTCTATCTCATACTAAAAAAAGGGGATTCATACATCATAGGATACAACCGATAATTAATATAAGCCTACTTTACAACACGAATATCTCATCCACATGTCATATCTAACCCTGATTAGATAAGCCTGGACCAGATCAACCCAGAAACCAAAAGGGTTGCCAGAGTGAAAAGGTTGGTGATTTTGTGAATAGAAATACAACCACTGTTGTCAAAGCCAGTTGTTCCTGTAGGCCCGAGTCCAATAGGTGGGTTCACATTGATCCCATTTCCTGTGCCCGTTCCAGTTCCTATTCCTGTGCCCGTTCCAGTTCCAGTACCTGGAGTTCCAGTACCTGTTCCGGTTCCAGGAGTTCCAGTTCCATTTCCGGTTCCTGGAGGCGGGGTAGCAATTCCGGTTCCTGGAGTAGGGGTCCCAGTTCCGGTTCCTGGTGGGGTCGGAGTTGTAGGGCTGCAATGTTAAAACCCAAAGAAGAATGTGAATAATTTTTCAGATCATTGTCCATAGACATTTCAAATCAACCATCTTTCGTTGGGAAAAAGAAAGCAAAAAAGCATGTGCATGGAAAGACCGGTCATCTTTTAACAAAAAACATCAACAGTGGATAATCAGATTACAAAAGTTGGCTGCTGTAAATGCTACACCAGCAAGAAGCACCAAAAAATAGTAGCCATCGCATAGAATATTATAAAAACTATATCTTCATACATGTATAAGTCACGAGATATCGTCAAGAAAGTAGATGGTACAACTTCATCTTTCTAAAGTAGACCATGCTCTCAATCTATTCCAAATAGGCAAATACAATTAGCTTTTGACGCATTATTCTTCAGAAAATCATGAGAAGATGATGTTTTAACTGATAATGTAACTACTTAAATCTCCCTTATTGATTTATGGTTTCAAAGAACATATTTTGTCTATCATAGCATTATCCCATAGGATGAATGAACTGAACATAATTAACTTGACAACAATAGAAACATGCAAGACATAATAAGAAGTAACAGAATTCATTACAAAGAGTAACCATATCAACGGGCAATTTATTTGCATGATGTCTTGATAGATTTCACTATCGGTACATCAACACGCTTGATAGATCATATAAGTCGGCATCAGGTTGACAAAATCCTAACTCGCTTTAGGTAGGAAAGAGAGGCTAATCATTGTCATAATGGATCTAGCAAACACTAACTAGCCACAAGATTTTGACACCAATAGAGAGAGTTCACTTTCAAGCCAAGTGAGAGGTCCCCCTTAAACCCAAACACATAACTGCCGACAAGATCATCAAGTAAAAATGAGCTTCTTGGGATCGAAAACTACTAACAACGCCTAACGTACAAGTTACCAAAGTTTTCTCTGGATTTTGCAATTCTATCAGTGTAAAGGGTACTTGTAAAAAGGGTTTACCTTTATGCACCAAATTATTGCAAATTTAATTAACTAACACTCAAAACAACAATAAAAATCAAATCTTTAAGCAACTTAGCCGGTGTATGGGAATGCTAATTTATATGCTTTTCAGCTTATTTTTTATTTTTATAGCAGATAAGTGATACTAATAATTATAAAAAAAAACACTAATAAAACAGCTTATCTGCTTATTTTATATTAATATACACTTTAGACTAAACAGATTGGGCCGTGCTTATTTTTTGAGCAGATAAGCGCTTTAAAATAAGCAATCCCAAAGCCCCTTAACCAAGTATGAAAATGCAGACAGAGCAAGTGAGATCATACCTAGTGCTCCCAGAAAAACAAGCAGAATTTACACCTGTAAATCATCAAAAAAAAAAACACGTACAAAATGAGAAATCTTACAAGCACAAAATGGTAAAATTCACATGGAGACTTGTTTACCAGAAGGGAGTGCTTGGGTAGGACTAGCAGTGCCTGAGAAATCGCAACTTCCTTGAACTTGACCTTTCTTTTGAAAATAACTATTAACAGCATAATTGCAATGATCTTTTACGGTGTTCGGATTGAAACAAGCCCCATTTTGATTTATTTGACTACAATCAGCACCATTTCCACAAGCATAATCAATGTTCTTTTGAAGCACTGAATCACTCAGTGCTGTGTTACAGATACAATAAGCTGCATCTGTGTTTATAAGCCAAAAAAATACACATGAGATGGATCAAATATAAGAGATCAAAATGACAATTTAACAAGACCCAACTAAGAGAATAAAAAACAAAATATCAATCGCCATGTGCGAACATTTTTATTATTTTTTTGGGTATTGATCATAGCTAAAATCCAAGAATAAATATTAATTTATTATTAAGTAATCTTGAAGTTGAACCTTGCTTTAAAATAACCTCCAAAAAGATAAAGATCCAAAAGGGAAATCTAAACAAAAAGTGAAAAAGGAAAAAGAAGAAATTCCCATTTGGAAAAAGGGAAATATTAAATCTTGTTACATACTTAAGAGGCTTTAATTCCTAGTGATGTTTTGGATAAAAAGTCCTGTGTATATAAGCATAATTTTTATCACAAGTTAAAAATCTAAAAGAAACCCACTTGAGAAAAGACAATAAAAAAGTGATGTAAAAAAAATAGCTCGTTTGATGAATATAAAACATAAAAATGAAATCTTGTTAACACAACTGTAAGCTAAACCTATTGTCTCTTTAGAAAAAATAAAGTATACATAAAGTGGTAAAATTTAAAGGTCAAAAAATGAACATTAAGAGAACCCAGGTTGAAAAAAGTCTAAAAAACAAACACCCAGATGAGAAAAATAATAAAAGCTTACTTGAATAGCCAGCAACAGCCAAGAAAACCAGCATGAAAATAGCAAGAAAAACCATGTTTGATTGATGATGATGATGATGATGATTGTAGCAGAGTTGAGTTGGTAAAGTAGTTAACAAGGAAGGAGAGAGAGAGAAACAGAGTTTGAGTTTGTATGTATGTATGTATGTATAGTTAAAAATGTGTAGATTGGGAAAGGGGACAGACAGGCGTACGGGAATGGAGGGTTCTAGACCAGATCGACGGTGGCTGTGGCTGTGGCCGAGGTATATTTTCCCTACTACTATTGTCGGCTATTTTACTTTTCAGAGGCTTTTTATATATATATTTTTATATATAGAGAGTTGTAACTAAAAAAAAACTTAAATAGGAATACCTTTTGTTTTAACAATGGTAACGATTCTTATCCAAAATATTTTTGTAATATACAAAAATATATGTATTATATAACTATACAGTATAACCATATGATGTATATATTTTTTTATGTATGGCAAAAAATATTTTGTGTAAAGATCACTTCTTTTAACTAAAGAAATTTTTTTAGCCACAACCAATTGATTCTTTTACTTTTTTTTTTAGAACGACAAAAATTTTATTAAATATAAAGCCACTAGCAAGATGCTAGTTGCCAAAATTACAATTACAAATTACATACAATCTAGAAAAAAACAATAACCATTTCTAAATTGATTCTTTTACTAACTATTAATAAAAATAAATAACTTTAAAAGTACATATATGAAAATAAATATCTCATTTTCTACAGTGTATTTTGTTTAAATCTTATATCACTTTATTATAAGTTTTGTTCGATTACATGTGCAGGATCATCGTTTTATTTTGTATGTAGCTAACATTACCCTGCCCGTTCAAACATGGAAATTTGGTTGTCATTTTGGAATTTGGAAGG
>JAOXNX010000033.1:23984200-23995425 GCA_028566075.1 Solidago caesia
AGTTGCATTACATAGACCCCCGACTAAATCTTTACATCGCATAGACATTTCGTCTTAGTTATATACATTCAGAAGTCGTTATCCCTTTAAACTAGCTTATTTAAAACAAAATAAGCTAAAAAACGATAAGCCTTTAAAAAAAAAGCGCTAAAACAAACGCCCCCTAAAAATTGTTTACAAAAACCCAAAAAAATATTTAAACCCCCCCAAAAAAATGATGCGAATGCAGTATCATGTCCTCCGCCACCGACTCCGCCTCTTTCACTCCACCGCCGTCGCCGCCGATCACATCACACCCTCTCCTCCTCCACCCACCAACGCACTCAACCCCATAACACTAATAAACCCCACCCATCTCCTCCGTGTCTCCACCATCCTCTTCCAACAACAAGACTCACCGGAATCAAGACTTCACAAATCCCTCTCAAATTGCAACTTCCATCTCACCCATGAATTTTTCCTTCAAATCTGCAACAAATTCCCATATTCATGGAAACCCGTTTACAAATTTCACAAATTTACACAAACCCGGAACTTTAATCACACACCCATCACCATTAACAAAATGCTTGATGTTGTTGGTAAATCAAGAAACATTGACCTTTTATGGGAGTTGACTAAAGAATCTGGTCAACGACATTTGGTTAGTGACAAGACTTATATGATTGTGGTTAAAACTTTGGCTTCTGCTAGGGAGATGAAGAAATGTGTTGAATTTTTTCATTTAATGAATGGATTTGGGTATGGGTATGATTTGGGGACTTTGAATAAGGTTGTTGGGTGTTTGAGTGGGAGTAAACTTGTTGATGAAGCTAAATGGATTGTTTTTAAGTTGAAAGATTTTGTTAAACCAAATGGGGTTACTTATAAGTGTTTGATTTGTGGGTTTTGTGATGTGGGTGAGTTAGTTGAAGCTTCAAAGATTTGGAATTTGATGGTGGATGAAGGTTTTGAGGTTGAGATTGATGGTGTTGAGAAAATGATGGATGCTTTTTTTAAAGCAAACCGGTTTGATGAAGCTATGAAGCTTTTTCAATCGGTTAGGGTTAATCGGATTGATGAGTTGGGGGTTTCAACTTATAGGCTTGTGATTGGTTGGATGTGTAAAAAGGACAAGCTTGGTCAAGCAAGGGCGATGTTTGATGAGATGTGTGGGAGAGGGATAGAACCGGATTCGGTGATATTTGGTTCTTTGATTTATGGGTTTTTGAGCAAAGCTAGGGTTCGTGAAGCTTATGAGATTGTGGAAGGGATGGAGAAGCCTGACATTAATGTTTATCATGGTTTGATTAAGGGGCTTTTGAGGTTGAAAAGGGCAAGTGAAGCAACACAAGTGTTTAGGGAGATGATAAGGAGAGGTTGCGAGCCTACAATGCATACGTATGTAATGTTGTTGCAAGGACATTTAGGAAAAAGAGGGAGAAAGGGTGATGACCCTTTAATCAATTTTGATACTATTTTCGTAGGAGGGTTGGTTAAGGCAGGAAAGTCGTTAGAAGCAACCAAGTATGTCGAGAGGGTGACAAATCGAGGACTTGAGGTGCCTAGATTCGACTACAATAGATTCTTGCACTACTATTCGAATGAAGAAGGTGTTGTTATGTTTGAGGTAATGTCAAAGAAATTGAGAGAAGTTGGTTTGTTTGATTTGGGAGACATATTTCAAAGATATGGTGAGAAAATGGCTACCAGGGATAGAAGGAGAGAGAGGTGATGTAAATTCTAATCTAATTCAAAGATTATTGTGTGACCTTGTCATAGAATAACATTGACATGATATAATATAACAGCGATATTTAGTATTAGTTCTCATGTTACGATGGAGACTTTACGGTCAAGGAAATTGAGAGAAGTTGGTTTGTTATTTTTGAAGCGATGTCAAAGAAATAGAGAGAAGTTGGGGGACTAATTATCTGCAGCGCATATTCAAGTAACTGCAGGTAGAAGACATTGTTCCAATTACAAAATTTAATAAAGAAACAAGCAAATGGGGGTGAAAAGAATTGCTACAATTCCTTTGCAAAAACAAAAGAACATGAAACAAGAAAAAGAACCAAGGATATGCGGCAACAAAACTTTCTGTAATAATCTACAGCTTTTACACTTGCTTTTGTTTCTCAATCTCAAGAAAACCAATTTGGGTCTATAGCCATCCTTGGAAATCTGGCATCACCATTTTGATGAGAGCGCGGACATTATTGTGTGAATGATGTTGAATAATTACCAGAGTTCTATACAGAAGAACCGTTCACGGTGAAGATTAATTAAAGCCTTAGGTGGTTGAAAGTGGTCATTTTCTTACAAATGGCTTTTGGCAAACTAGTAACCTTCGGTCACTGTCATTCTCAAGATCAATTACCCTTGCTTCCCATCGTATTTGTGTAGCAAGCATACGTGTATCTTCTATGGGACCTAATTTATCCGAAAGAACAACCCATCCCTGACAAGAAAAAGATATGATCGAGTATACAATACAAGTATATGCTTGGATTAGTTGTTCAATGAAGAACTTGAAGTTAAAAGAAAAATGAAAAATTACCTCCGGGCGTAGAATACGGTCCATTTCCAGAAGTAAGTTTGTAATGCTGCATTCCTCAGATATAAGGTGCGATAGGAGGCCATTTGCGTGAAGCATGTCATATGTCCTTGGGTAAGTAGGAAAGGGTTCACGCCTATGTATGAAACACACAAATATATGAGACTGTTGATCAAAAGTTTGCGTTAATTTTTGGGTAGACTTTACACCTGGTAAATTGCAATATTCAAGAACAAATACATAATTAAAAGTTGAATTTGTCTGATCCTAAAATTGGCAACATTGTGCCAAACCTATCATGTTACTTTTTTACATAATAAACATGTCCATCCATCGTCTCATTTTTATTGTGTATCTTACTATATTTGTTGGGCTTAGTTTGGATGCAGTTGACTGCATCATTTTTTGATGCAGTTACCTTGAAAAAATCAGAGAGGCATTTTTATAATATATCAATCATCCATTTGATCTGTGCGTGTGACTACATCTATCAATTTTGCAGTCAGCTGCATAATTGATTTTCCCATATTTGTTTGTCCTAAAACAATTCTCATCTTTCCTTTAATATTAGTTATAAATAACTGATTTTCCTATCTCACCCTTCATTAGTTTCTTAAAGATTCCATTTAAAAAGTCAATATAACTTTGAATATATAAAGGTAAAATAGATTTATTTTTAAATTTTTTTTTTTATTAGCCAAGTATTGCATTGAATGCATCTATTTTTAAATAACTATTTTTTTTTTTGTTGGCTGACAATAAAACTGGGGTGGAAAGAGTAACAAACATGAGTTTTGTGGTAAGTTAGAAGAATGCCCTATTTGATTTATTCTTTGGAAAAAGTATACTTTTCATAAACATCAACCATTAGATGACAAACATGAGTTTACTAGTAAGTTAGAAAATTTCCATTCATTTATTTAGTAAGAAACATTTTCAGCTGCACATCCTAACTTGCAGTTCATCAAGAATCGGAAATTCTGCAGACAATCACATGGCATTGTGATAATTTTATCTATTTTGTTTTTTTGCCATAAAATAGGGTGGACAGGTTTGGTCCTTCAAATCTTTGAGTATTATATATCAAAACGAATATATGGTCCAGTTTGAAATGTGTACAATCTTGATTATTATATCTGAATTTGTATGTTTCCCCCATTCACAAGAGCTGTGATACCTTCATTTTAGGGGTTTAATTTTAATCTGCAACATTATCATTTTCGGAAATATGCTATATTTGATCAAGTTCCCTATTGAAGGACCACAAGAGTAACAACAATTTGAATGTTAGCTATATTAATTAATTTGGCTGTTAATAGCTCCAAAGGGGATACAAATTAAGTTCTTACCAGTCATGTAGCACGCCCGCAAAACCTTGATCAAGTATCAGAGGTAGTGTATTACGAGCATCAATTGGCACGACATTCATCACCCATGCTGATTTTCCTGCTTCCAGAAATGCAGAGTTCATACCACCATAACGTGCATTCATATCCATCACGTTCCTTATCATATTATATGGAGGTAATGGATCTTCATCGCCCGGCCTTTTAGGATGATCCGAAAAAATCAAAGGTGTAAGCAAAGACCAATAATTTCTTAAAGCTGATCTCGAAGATTCAAAATCTTCATAGAACTCATCCCGTTGAACGCCTGCAGAAACGAACAAATATTAGCAATTGACTAAATAATAGCACATGAAAGCATTCAACATGAGGCAATTTAGAAAATCAAAATAACAAACTAAAGTTGCAAAAGAAAAATACTTTCCATGAATTTCCAGCTCAGCAGGGCTTATTCTGTAATCAGAAGATCTGTTCTGAATGGGAAACCAGCGTTTGTTGGCTGTTCCTGCTACACAAGATGCAAGTGGCTGATAATACGATTGAATATCCTCATGTTCTTCTTTACAAGGAGGAATGGCACCCTGTGTGCTACAATTAGAAGCAAATAAATGTCAAGAAAACAAATTTTAACAAATATGGAGATATGCCAAAAAGTCGAATTTTGGGATTACTAGTGTTACCTAGAAGAGTAGCATTGAGCATTGGTAGTTTTCTGCCAAATGAAACTTTCTTCTTGCTGAGCCATCAATGTCCAACAGATCTTCCGAGTGAATTCTTCAATAGGGCTAGGCATGTTTCCTTTATTGGTACTTAATGAAGTTCCATGTAATACAAAGTAGCCTCCGGGCTTTAGTATCCGGTCAGCTTCAATAAGAAACATTCCATCTGATTCATAAAAACATTGATAGAAAGTTAAGTCAAACGAAAGCACCTGACTTTCCATAATCAAAGAAACATACAAATTCAAGCCCATCATCCGAATTGAAAGAAACATAAGTTGCAGAGATGATTGAATTAATAAGAAACTACCTTTTTTGTCCCATAGAACACCGCATTGTGCACAGTGAATCATGTCATATGACAACGATGGAAACGGAAGTTTTCTTGTAATGAAATTGCCAATAATTGCTGGAAGACCTCTTTCAAGAGACAACTGAACTTGGCTACCAGTTAACTCATACGCAGCCATACAGACAGCCATTACTTTCAGTGATAGCAAATGAGCACCAAAACTGCCAAAACCACAACCAATATCAAGCACTGTCCGCACCTGTTGATAACAATAGAAACTAAATCAGACCCGTAGAGTAATTCAACCCGAACCATAAAATGCAAAAAATAGATATACACAATGAAACTAATCTTACACCAGCTTGCCAGAATTCTGCATCACTCCCTAATCCAATCATCTCTGCAACTTGCCGCGAATGATCTTTAACACCATCAAAAATCAGCCCATCATCCGAATTGAAAGAAATTTGGTTCTCTTCAAGCAGCATTAACCTAAAAAAAAAAATCAATATAAAGAAATAAACAACAATTCATCCACAATCAACCTCTTCTTAACTAAAAAACTACCTTTTCGTCATACTCCCAGAAGAAAGAAACTGATCTTTACTTATCTTCACATTACCATTCCATATCACATCTCTACCAACAGGCCAACTCAGTGGAGTCTTATAGTCCCGTGGAGGACGAACCAAACAATACAATTCATCCATCGATACTTCACAATGTCGATCAAACTCTTCACCATCTTTAAACCCAAATAACAAATTTGCAGACACATTATAACAAGGAACATAATGCTCTAATTCCTTCCCACATAACTTAATCCCCTTTACACCATTCTTCAAACTCTTTAACTCGATATAATCACTATCCACTTGCTCCTTTAATCTTCTATACTTAGTATACACTCTCGGCTCTAAATTACTACTACTATTAACACCATAGTCCAAACCACCAGAAGACGACGAACTTAATAATGCGATGAGCATACAAACACTAACCAGACACAACAGTAGCCAGTTTCGTGGCGGTCTGTGGCCCGAAAATAGTAGAAGTTTTTTAAACAATGGGATTCTCATAACTTAAGCTTATAGTAAATCATAACATAATAACTTATAAAAATAGTTAAATTTCCCAATGTAACAGAATTCCAGCTTAAATTATATTCAGATCAACCTGAAATTATAAGAAAAGAAACAGAATTACAAGATTAGTTAAAATATAGATGGATCTGATATATATTATGTATATATAAAAATAATAATAATAATAATAAGTGATAATATATATTATATAGGTTATATAGGTGAATGTAAGTAAGTGATATAGTTTGGAGAAGCTATAGATACATAATAATAATAATAATAAGTAGATACTTACAGTTAAGAAGAATGATTCACCATTGACGAGCAGAGAGAGAAAGAAAGTGAGCAGCTTTTTAGAGAGAGAAAACAGGAATTACAGTTGATATAGTTACAGTTATCTATCTATATATTAAGTGAAAAAAAAATAAAAATACTCGTAAGTATAAATAAATAAATAAATAAATTCCAGATTTATAGGTAAAAGTGGATTCAAATACAGAGGATCGGAGCGATACAAAAACGGCTCTCAATTTCATAGCAAAAATAAATTTAAATTAAAGTCAATAAACAATCAGACTTAGTGTACTTTTTTATAAACCACAAATTTGGGCACAACTTGCCTATTCATATATCCGGGAAACTCATTATAAGAAAACAGTCTCCAGTATTTTTGTCCATACTAAAATTTGAACCCAATACCTTAAAGTTTTACCAATCCATCTGTTGAAAAGTTTTTACCAAACTTAACATATTTTGGAAAAATCAACTTTAAAAAAAGAAAATTATTATATTTAACCTTTAATACTAATAAGCTGATAAATTAAAAAGCTAATCCAAACACTATTTCATATATTGCGTTATGATAAAATATAGGGAGGTGATAAACACACAACCCTTTTTATCTATCCACAATAATATTTGCATTATATGGTTGCACTGTACAACTGTTTGATACATATATTGTTGTGGATGGATAAAAAGTATTGTGGGTTTATCACTACCCTAAAATATAAGTTAAAAAGTCAAAAGCTAATAATAAGCTTAATCACTTTTAAAAAAGCTAGGCCAAACGCCTCCACAAATTTCAAATATTACTATTGTATTGTATGTATATAGTATAAGTTTTGTATATATGACAACTTGTATGGACGTTGCATTCAGATTATTTAGATGACACAAAAGGAAAAATACCATCGAATATTGTACCAATATATAAAAGTTAGATTCTATATTATAGAAGTATTTGTGAGTGTTATACATATAATAGATTTAATTTGATGTAAATTAATTAACTTAAATTACATTACATTACATTACATTTTTAATCATTTAATCGTATTACAGAAAGAGCTTATAAACAGTACGTTTTTAAAAATTATAAAGTGTAACTTTCTTCTAAAAAAATGTGATAAAATGATGGGAATATTTGTCTAATGCTTTTGCACTTTTTCACCCTTTATTGGAGTTGGTGGTCGAAGGGATAATGATAACGTATGTTTTTTGTTGAAAGTAATTCTATAAGATTGTGTTTTAATAGTAATAAGTAAATTTATCAACAAGCATTTTAGAAATAATTTTTTTTTATTATACGATATAATGATATGATGTCTTAAGACAATGAGACATCTAATCTTATTACAATATATAAGTTATTAATCATAATACCCGTAAGATGTAAGAATTAACTGTATGTATCATAATTGACAAGTTAAATTATTACTTGTGATTTCTCGATTTGTTTGTAGCTTGATAATTTCTTCATGTTAAGAGAGGAATAGTTCCAATCGGTTTTGCTCAGGTGGTTTACTAGTCAATTTTGCAAATAATACATAGTTTTCTTATAATTATATATTATAATCCCGGTAATTTTTATGATACTTGATTCGTAGACGTTATACGCAAAAAGAACAACGTTGCATGTTAGTTTGATTGCCATGTTTGGCTACTTAGAATTATAATGTTATCCCTGTACGTGTCATCATTGATCATTTTTGAAGAGTGTCATCATTGATCATGATGTGATTTTACCAATTTTTCTTAAAATGTTAGACTAAATTTAATATAGAGAAAAAAAGAGATTTAAATTTACATCTTAAAGTTTATATTGTTCACGCAAAACCACTTTGTCTTACGTTTTTACTGAATAAATTGATCATAATGAGATTTTTTGCCATATACAATTAGTTCAAAGTATATTTATTTAGATTGTGTTGTATAAAAAAAAACTAATTTTGGGTGTACCATTTTTTTCTAATATAATTTAGGTAATTGCTTATTGCATGAATATCATAAATGGTATACGTTTAATGCAGTAACTAAAAGGGTACTCGCGCAATGCGACAGTGGTGATGGAGACGGCGGTGTGGTGGTGGTGGCGATGATTGGTAGTGGTGATGGCACGACGGGTGGCGGCGACGGTGGTGTGGGGCATTTTGGGGTTGATGTAAAAGGGGCAATGTAGTTATTTTAGGAGTTGCGGGATCTATGTTATAAAGTATTTCATTAAGGGTATTATAGATATTTTAAGTGGAAATGTTTAAATTAATGAATAAGAGGAGATATGCATTTTGGGGTTATCAACTTTTTAGTTGAAAAAAAAAAAGGAAAGAAAGTAAATAATTTATAATATAGTATAGATAACTAGTTGTTTAAAATGAAACAAAAGTTATATTTAATAAAGGGTTATTATATCTGTTGTTGTAGCACCGTATTTCAACACACATTTTTAATTTATCTCTTTTTATCACCCATTTTTTTCGCATTTAATAAACCATATAGTGTTTGAGAGTGCCAAATGGTGGATCTCAAAACCAATTAAACAAGAGTTGTTGTATTAATAAACCAATTAGTGTTTGAAAGTGCCAAATGGTGGATCTCAAAACCTCTTTTTTGTCTTGATGTTGAATGTTGATTTCAAAGAGATTAACTAAACCTCTAAGTTAACTTAGATGTGGACACACGTCAATTCAGGATAAAATACAATTAAAATACTACGAGTACTTAAAACAAAAGTTTCATGCTATTAATGAGAATTTTGGTCTCTTGACTTTCTTCTACTCCAAGCTGATTAAGCCTTTTGCTTTATTTATTTTTACTTTTTTCTTCCAAAAAAAAAATAATTTAAAAAAAAAAGAGTAAATGAGTAGGAACGCTCTGGTGTCATGTACCGTTTTGTATCCAAAGCGCATACCGCATAGAACTCGTGCCCCGTAAGTCACTATCCTCACATATGGATCACAAGATATAGTTTTTCCACTTGCCTTTGGCAAGTTTCGAACCTGTAACCTACAGCCTTTATCTGTGGGTCCATGTGGTCACATGATGATGGTACCACTCCATTGGATTGGTAAAAAAAATAGAAAAAATAAAAAATAAAATAATGAGTACAATGGATGGACTTTGAAAAACATCTCCATTCAAATGTCTATTTCAATTAAGAATAGATCTAGCTTAATAAAAAAGATGAACACAAAATCATATCGTTACTAAATTAGTAAAGAAACGTGATAAAGACCAACTTAGTCATCTATAAATCCATATATTGCCTCATCTAATAAATGTGCTTGAGAGTCTTGATTTCTACTTGAAGATGATAATAATTTTGGTGATATATCAACCAAAAGGTTAATTCTCAAAATTGAATTTTTGACTTCGCAGTTTTCTCCGGAAACGATTGTTGATAAAGAATGTAAGAAAGAGTACCCATTCAATTATGGGAGGTGATAAACTCACAGTCATTTTTATCCATCCATAACAATATTTGTATTATATGGTTGTATTGTACAACTGTTTGATGCAGGTATTGTTGTGAATGAATAAAAAAATGTTGTGGTTTTATCACTACCCTTCAATTATTGACGTTCATCTTGTCTGAGACGGGTATCATTTTGAAGATCATTCAAGAAGTCTTCAAAAACATCTTTTTTGGACCATGCTTGCTTCCCATTAAATTCAATGTCTAAAAACCGATACAAAATGTAGCTTTAAATTTTTTATTTGAAATTGCAAGACTACTAACCTGATAAACTAAAATAATAATACAAGGGTTAAAGGCTTAGATATATTAAACAGTTGTTATGTACATTTTTATTGACTTATATACTTATGAATTTTTAAAAACTGTACAGATATGGTATTTTTGACTTGATTTCAGGCTACATCTCATTTTTCCGACGACAATTCTTCATTTTTTTTTTTACGAAAACCTTTTTTCTCATCATTTTCACACGTTTTCTACATTCTTTTGGTACAAACCTAGGTAATAATCATTTTTATCTTCTTATTCCATCTCCATACCACTTCTCCATACATTTTTATCTTCTTATTTCATCTCCATACATTTTTATTGACTTATATACTTATGAACTTTTAAAAACTGTACAGATATGATATTTTTGACTTGATTTCAGGCTACATCTCATTTTTCCGACGACAATTCTTCATTTTTTTTGACGAAAACCTTTTTTCTCATCATTTTCACACGTTTTCTACATTCTTTTGGTACAAACCTATGTAATAATCATTTTTATCTTCTTATTTCATCTCCATACCACTTCTCCACCCTTTTACCCAAAAAATTCCAAATCAATTTTGAAGTTTGGAAATGATGAAAAACAAGTATATGGATAAACGAATATATTAAAAATATGCTTTTCGCTAGAAAAATGGATATATCTTTGAAAGTACCATATCTGTATAATTTTTGAAAGTTCATTGAGGATATAAGTCAATAAAAAAGTATATGATGTAACCGTATACAAACCGAAAAACACATCAATATTTTAGACCTTTAACCCATAATACAAATACTATTTATATCGGAGCAAAAGTTACATGGTATAGTAGAAAAAGTTTTTATGGTACCTTGAGATGTTATTAGGATGCGTTTGGTTTACAGAATGTTTTTTAGAAGGAATAGAATCTGTCAAAGGAATTGGAATTTGACGGAATATTTTTTTATCTTTTGAAGATTCAAATGACAAACAGAATGAAAATACTTCACACGCCCTCAAGGAATGGATATTCCATCAAATGAAAAAATGTTTACATTTCAACGGAATGAGATTCCTCCAACTTTGAACAACCAAACAGACTAAGGGGGGAGGGAGTGGTCACCCCTTCCCCAAACTTCCCCAAATTGCCATCTCACCATTATCCAATAAAAACCCTTCATCTCATTTCACCCCAATCCTTCCCCAAACCTCCCCAAAATGGTGGCATTGGTCACCAAACTTCCCCAATTTCCAC
>JAOXNX010000033.1:24028525-24044440 GCA_028566075.1 Solidago caesia
CACGAAACATATAAAGGCGTATATTTATTATTTTGATTTACATATGGAATCTTTTTATGTGATTGGTTCATTTCCATTCTCGGTCTTAGACCGTGAGGAGTAACGCGTTCCCCGATTTTGGAACGCCCAAAAAGCACGTTTAACACCTGGAGAAAGCCTTGGAACGCCTGATACAGGAATCCTATGAGCGTTCTAGACAAAAAAAAATGATGGGTCGTTCCAAATTTAACGCCTGCAATTCATGTATGTTGATCACTTTTTGGTAGGCCCAACACCCCACCCACTCACATCAAATATTATTATTTTATATTATTAATATATTAAAGTTTTGTTTAATTAAGGATATAAAATAAAATAAATTGTGGGTCCTAGAGGGGCGTTCCAAGGAATGCCCTACTCCAACAAAAAGAGGGGGAAAGCCTCATTGCCATGTTGGCGCCACATGGCAAATGGAGGGGAGTTTGGGGCTTCCTTGGAATGCCCTACTCCCCATAGTCTTACTGTTATGGATGGAGTGAAAAGTATCAAATACAAAAACAGAAGAAAAAAAAAAGAAAAAAAAAGTGAGCAATAAGAAGAAAAAGAAAGAGATGATGATGATAAAAAAGAAATCCCATAATCTTATAATCTTGAAATATACAGAAACCCAAAATAGATTAGAAAATAAAATAAAATAGAGTTATAGATATAGATCTATAGGTCATTGAAATCAGATTACAAGTAATAACATGAGTGGAAAGGACGTTTTTACCCCCGCACGTGTATAACACATGGCAATATTTAACGCTCCATTAGCCTCCATTAGGGTTAGGTATGATCAGCGTACATATTTGAAAAAGTGGGTATGGCTCAGGTAAAAAAAAATTACGAGATATTGTCAGTGTCATATGATACAAACACCAGGTACCATTTGTGTAATTTACCCATATATTTAATATTAATTCTTTATAATAATTTTAAACAACAAAAATATAAAAATAACACCTTTAACATGACATAACAAAAATAAGATATGATATTTACATAAGCTATTTTCTCTCTACATGACAGGTGCAAGTCATATTATACATGATAAGCTGTAAGTTGATACCAGTTGATGATGTATATAACTTTGTGTATGGCGTCAAAATTATTTGTACATATTGTCTCGTAACAGAAATCCATGATAGCAATAAACATTGCACTTAAAACATCAATGTGATCAAGAATGCCATTTCGCACGCAACCAGTGGCGGAACTACATGGAAGCCAAGGGTGGTCGTGACAACCTCACAATGTCTATAAAACTCTATATTTATAGTATTATTTTTATGCATTAGTGTATTTCATACGCTCACCCCAACTCAATTTAAAGTTACCGGTCTATTTTATACACTTGTTAATATCATGTAAACTATTCAGTTACCCGAGATCTAAAATATTGGCTTCGTTACTGCATGCAACAACAAAAACTGGAAAAATAATACTTCTTTCATCCTATATTTATTGTTCATCTTTTTATTTTGGGTTTCCAAAATTATTTTTAATTTCTAAATTTCATCAATAAAAAGTTTTTAAAAGGTAAAGGTAGTTTTTATTGATTGTGCCGTATAATGATTGTGTTTTTATTAAACAACTAGATTATTTTTCCCGTATAATACGCGGAATAAATATATCAACTTTTTATAATAACATAATTAATAGTTATAGATAAGACATGTTGAAATATGATGATATTATTCAAAAAAAATATTTTGTATCGAAGTTGGTTAGTATGATATATATGTTATATTTATCTATAATGACAGTGTAAAGTTAAATTTAAATACTACCTACTAAAAATTGAAGATATTATCATTTAAAAATGGTTTATTGTATATAGTTCGTATGATATGTTTGTTATATTTTTGTACAGTGATGATGTAAAGTTAAATATACATAAAACATGTTTATTTAGTATAACAATAAAATTCTTAAAAAACATATTATCTTCTTATATATATATATAAATCAAAAATCAATTTACTAACTTCAAACTACAATATGTATATATCTAATAAAGCAACATGACATTTACAATAAGGGCAATGATGAACCCTCCAATACTAAAAATAATTATTTTTAAAAAAGTATAAATTTACATAGTGTATTTTTTTTTCTTTAAACAGGTCTTAACAAGTACTCAATTTACCAGTTCTTCCCTAATCACTAAACCTGTTTCGGCAAAAGGATGCCAAAACCACGATGTCACACCGAATCCGAAAAATAGACCAAGATAGGAAGGTGTCTAACGCCGACCGAAACACCCCATAACCGATGCTCTGGTTTGACCAAAATAAAATGTAGCATATTAATGAATGGCCACTTTCATAATAAACCTTTTAACCTATATATTGTATGTATATAGACCAACCTAAAAGTAAAAATAAAAAAAAAAACAAAAAACAATATATGAAAAATAAGAGAAAAAAATATCGCCGTTGCCGGGGATCGAACCCGGGTCACCCGCGTGACAGGCGAGAATACTTACCACTATACTACAACGACTTTCACGTGCACCTTTTTCCAGAATCCATTTAATATAAAATTAACTATAATTGATAACTCTGAGAGGATGCATTAAACACAAAAAGACAAACCAAACCTCTATACACACACCGAATGCACCAAAAATCATTGTCGTCATCTCTCTATATCAGAATATACATCCACACATACATAGTTTTCTCACCGATTAAGGTATATTATACATACACATATTTATTCATTCATATATATATGATGATTATGATACAACTTAATTTTGTTTGGCAGATTTTATAGTGATTCACATGATCATATTTTTGTGTTGTGAATGGTTGTTTAGTTTATTATATTAACAACATATAAGTTGATAGAATACATGGAAATTTAATGTTTTTTTTTTCTTTTCGATATAGATTTAACGAAAAATGTATAGACCGGTGTCATCGAGTGGTGGACTGCCTAGTGATACTGATAGTGTAGGCGATGATGATGTTGTTGTGACTCTTGACCAAGTACCTAAATGGAATGATGGAGATTTTAAAACTTGTTATGAAAATGAATATCGAATTATGCACTTTCCGGACCCGTTAGCTACGTCGTCTTCTGAGGGAGAGAGTAGTGGGAATGGAATGGTTTCGAGGTTTCCGGTTGATGATGAGGTTAACTCCAAGGTTTATTTGTGGAGAGGAAACCCTTGGAAACTAGAGGTTGATGCTGTTGTTAACTCTGCAAATGAGGTCAGCTGTTTAGTTTACGTTCGTACGAAAGAAGCTATTTTACTGGACTGCATAATGCGTTTGTCTACGAGAGTTGATTTGGGAATTGTTTTTGCCTATGTTAACTTATGTTGAAATGTGATTTGAAATGTGTGTATGGACCATTGCTATGTGATCGTTTCACAGTTTTCAGTTTTGTTCGGTCGAAACAAAAATACAATAGTTAGATTAAGGATGATGATGATGATGATATGTGCTAGAATTGTATTGTATAATACCTAGAAGTCAAATTGACCCTTACTTTTTGCACACACTTTTCGGAATTTACTTTAGTGAAAGAGTGTAATATTGGTAAAATGGTAAAATCAATATATTTTCTGGAAGTGTACATTTAATTGAGGAAAACTAAAATATAAAGATGGGAACCTATTTTGGAATGGAGGGAGTATACTTTGATTGAAAATATGAAATATAAGCTGCTACTCACAAATATGAAGTTTGTAAATCTTATGTTTGTATTATTCATCTACAATAGATACTTTCATGCTGCTAATTGCAGAAGAAGGTATGTCTTCTTTATATACTTGACTATGAGCATTCTGGGACAGAAGTAGAGCGGTAATCTGCATAATCTTTGAAACTATCTGGGTACTATAGTTTTAGACTTCAAGTTTAGTACTGTAGGTATTTATTACTCTTGCGCATATATAATCATTTCCATGGTATTGGTCATTTGAGATTGTCCTTGCTAGGTGTTCCAGTATCTAACTGTATATTATCGATTTCTTCTGCAGAACATGGATGAAGCACACTGCACCCCTGGGTTGCATGCTGCGGCAGGGCCTGGTCTAGCTGGAGAATGTGCAACACTGGTAACGCACCTGTCCACTTATAGTTCTTTATGAGATAAAACGGATATATTGTTGTATAGCATGTATTTGTATACTTTGCTATTTTCAAGTGATCTAAATAATCAAGTTCTTGGTAAGAAAATTATAAAAATACCAAATTAATATGTTGTAACCTTTGACTGTGTCACACTCTCACAGGGTGGCTGCAGAACAGGGATGGCAAAAGTTACTAATGCATATGATTTACCTGCAAGGTAGGCATTTGGTTTTGTCTCGGATTGCTTGGTTTCACTTTTAGCTTAGTGTATATCTGACCACGGTAACGCTTAGTACATGAACGTACATCAATTATCGCTGCAACAAATAAGATTCTCTTTCCTAACATAACATGTTATATATTCTGATATTCTTGTAGGAAAGTTATACATACTGTTGGGCCTAAATATGCTGTAAAATATCACACTGCTGCAGAAAATGCTTTGAGTCACTGCTATCGTTCTTCTCTAGAACTTCTCATCGAGAATGCACTTCAGAGGTTCTTTCATACCCATGCCCTGCATCCAATAATTAATTATGTCCCTTTCCGTGCGGCGGTTGTATGTGAGCTTATTATTCCCTTAAATTTATGACCACAGCATTGCTTTTGGCTGTATATACACAGAAGCAAAACATTATCCACGGGAACCAGCTGCTCATGTAGCAATAAGTAAGAAAACCATTATGGTTCCCCCATACCTTCTACAAACATTATGCTGGTACTCAACTCCTGCCTCATGTATTCTAATTCTTATTTCCATCAGGAACCGTCCGCCGATTTCTTGAGAAACAAAAGGATAAAATCACAGGTGTGGTATTCTGCACAATTACAGCAAATGATACCGAAATATATAAGAGGTAAGCTGGTGGATGTTTCTGTTACATCCGAATAAATTTATTATATTCTGACATTCTCCTTAATGTTCCTTACAAATTTAGATTGCTTCCACTCTACTTTCCTCGCGACAAAAAGGAAGAAAGGATCGCCATTACAAAACTTCCTGTTGATGTTGGGGATGAAAATGGTGAGACGATTATAGATGAACGCAAAATCAGAATAAAACCCTTACCCAATATGAAGAAAACTACTCCAAAACCTCCTCAGACCTTGGTGGATGTTCCTGTCAGCGATCGTGGATTGGCTAGAAGGTTGGTGCCGTGGAAAGTTCATTGTAATTGACATAACATGCGAAGAATGATATTTTTTGTTAAATATATGCAATGTAAGTAGGTTCATGGTTGGTGAATTTCTGTTTCCTAAAAGTGGTATTTTTTGATGACAGGAACTCTTCATATTTGGATTCATATCTAGATCCAGGTTTCATGTCCCTTATCAAGGATCCAGATCAACGACGTAAGGAACAGTGGGAAAAAACCGCACAAGCACAAAATGGCTTTAACTTTGCTAAAATTTTAGGATTTGGTGATCTTGGTGGGCCGCCACTTTCAGCTTCTGAAGAATACTCACTCCATTCTAGATACCTTGCCAAGGCGAACTCTCTCAATCTTTCTGAAATAGCAGAAATGAAGATTGTGTAAGTAGCTGTTTTTTTGTTGTAGGCGCTAACTGCTTGTCTTGTATTTCATTCGTAAAACTTTATCTTTTTATTCAACAAATATCCAGAGTTTTTATATTTGAATCTTTGTGTTTTTTAATCATGCAGGTATCGAGGAGGAGTAGACAGTGAAGGTCGTCCAGTCATGGTTGTAGTTGGAGCACATTTTCTTCTTCGTTGTCTCGATCTTGAGAGATTCGTACTCTACATTGTAAAGGTATCAATTGATTCAGTGGATATGTTCCCATATAATTTGCATCTAACTGCTTAAAACTTAGTCTAAGGTACTGATTTAACTTAATACATAGTTCAAAAGAAAGTTTGGCAAGGTCTAAGGTACTCCTCTACAAGGACAAAATGAGGAAACTTCTGGCAAAAATCTAAGTTATAAATACCATCTCTTGATTATTAACAAATAAAAGGTAAGTTTGGATTTCGAACTTGGAAAACAGTAAATGCTGCATTTTTTGAGATACAAGGAAGTTGTTGCTGTTCTTTTTGGAAAATATGAGTATTTTTTAGAAAATGATATTTATTGTGCTCTTGGTGTACAAAATGTATACGATCTCTTAGATGTTGAATTACAGGAGTTTGAGCCGTTGATCCAGAAGGCCTATAGCATCGTATACTTCCACTCTGCTGCTTCTTTACAAGTGTGAGTACTCATGGCTTTTGCCCATCTTAATCTCTCTGTCAGTTTTTGTATTATAAACACATATGTGCAGCTGCTGAACTAAAATTTATAGACCAAGAATGGATTAAAGCGCAAAATGTGTATGGGGCAACCCAAAGAGATTGTTTCAGAGCACCATTTGGATGCTGCATACTGACCAAGTTTTATGCTTTCACTAGTCATGGCTTTACAGTTTCTTTGTGATTTAAAGTTGACCATATAAACAAACACAGGATCCGTGACTGTTGTTGCAGCAGTCATGGAACAGAGGAAATGCTACGATATTACACAAGCGATTGACTTTCAAACCATCATACTTCATTGCTTATACCGAACTATCTTCAGTAAGAAAATGCAGAGAACGAGCTTTTGGGCTTTGGCTAAAATGTGGATATGTAAATGCACTAGTTGTATTTATTTGGGCTTTGGCAATAGTTTTTATGACACAAATCTTTCCTGCATAGATTAGTTCTATTTTTTGTGTTTCACTGGAACGATTATTAGCTTGTGACCATAAGCCAATCAGATTATCTGAATATCCTTTTCCAAATTTGCCCATGAGAATTGATAAGATTGATAATACGTGACAAACCAAACATTGTATTAATTAAAATAAATTAGTATTAGTCTTGGAATTATGTTCTGTTTGTACTTTGTAATAAACCTGCTTGTCATTGGATATATTCAACATGATGCAATGAAGGTTACTTTGTATATAAACATTATGGAGCTAACAGGCAACCAGATCTTGGATGGATGAGGAAATTACAACAAATACTTGGTACGAAAAGCCAGCGTAATCTTCATGTAAGCGATATTAATAATTCCATATATTATTGCTTCGGTTTTATATGTATGTTTTCCCTACCTTACTACCAAAAAATAGTTCACTACTTCTGGTTCTGCTAATATTTGCAGGCAATTTATGTCCTCCACCCAACATTTGGACTAAAGGCTGCAGTCTTTACAATGCAATTTTTAGTCGATGGAGTGGTATGCACTATGCACAAATATGCTTGACGTATACTATCACTTGATTTATTGTAATAATTAAATTTATAAAATGGAAATCCACATACAGGTGTGGAAAAAGGTTGTTTATGTTGATAGGCTTCTTCATCTATTCAAATATGTTCCTCGTGAGCAGCTAACCATCCCAGACTTTGTTTTTCAGTTAAGTTTGTTATTCTTTCTTAAATAGAATTCAACTTTTTCATTGTTCCTATAGTACTATTGACCAGAAACATTACCTTTACCATTATAAGAGCATATTTCCGCTAACTCTATTTTATGAAAAACCTATCCATTCCAATCCGTAAACGTTTTTAATAAACCTTTTAAAAAGCTTTTTTCATTATAATGATATTAAAAACAATAAGCTTTTGCCTTTCAATGACTTGCAAAACTCCAAGTCATTCCCAAATTAGTTATGCTATTAAGTCTTTATTTCCAACGCAATTTAGTCTTTAATAGCTTATATGAGGGCGAAAAAAGCTTTTCATTTAGTCCCCATTGGGGATGCTCTAATGATGCGATGCCTCGGATTCTTACTTTATGGGTTTTTGGTATCTAGGCATGATTTGGAAGTGAATGGAGGGAAGGGGCTTACTGTGAATACAAGAACGAAATATGCATATAATCAAACTTAGGTAAGGTTTGTAACATAATTGTTTCACGGTTTTGGTCGTAGTTTAGCACCTAGAGGGTTTTGATTGTAATTTTTTTTTGTTATTCCTTATTCTGTAATTTTTTTCTAGAAAGGAATTTTGGAGATCTTTCAGATCCATTAGAATAACGTCCCTTTCCTAATCAGTTAGTGTTTGTGTAATACTTTCCTTGAATGAATTGTAGTTAGTGTCGTTGAGCTTCTGTAATGTTAGGCTATGATAAGCCATATTAAGTGCGGCTAAATCAAATCATTACATTTTTGTTCTGTAATGTTAAACTGGTGATGCTTATAAGACAAAAGGTCATGTAAAGTACGTTACAGGTAGTTAGAGGTGCACAAAACTTGACCCTGTCTTTGGAAAGGCTCAGCCGAATGGTGCAAGTGTCTGGCCCGGTCCTTCCTGAACTCCGTCTGGTTAAGGCATGTCCCAGCCTGTTTAGTTATGAGAGAATTCAAGAATGGTGTGACCATAAATCTATATATGTAGTGTGGGATTTCTTATTTAAGTAGCTATGCTTTAAAGCAAGAGTAGATAAGCAGTTTTTTTTCTCTGTAATCGCTATGAATTTTGGCCAACCAAATCCCACGAGTTTTGGATCTACCACCACACAGAATTGAACCAGGAGTTCTGTCAAAGGTACACTACCTAGGTTGCACAATGTTTAATTGCGGTACTGCACTAGTGATCTGTTTATTGAAAAAGTAAAAAACACCTAGTGCCGTCTTCCACGGATTTTGGGTACCTTGCTGGTTAGTTAATCTGTTTATAGAAGATGACTTATCTATAATCTGGAAGTATTATATAGAACAAACAAACCACCACCGAAAATCATTTTTTTTAAAAAGAAAGAAAGAAAGATGTAAACAACCAAAATAAATAAAGAAACCATCGAACGGATGTTATACTCCACATGCACCAGACTAGTTCATCTTAAAGGTAAGTCTTGAATCAATCAAAAGTAATCGGTTTGAAATAAGCAAAAGCCAAACTGCTTAATTAAACATTACATTGCATCCTACATAAGCAAACTAGCTTTGTACAACTCTAAGTACATAATGGCCTATCAGGAATGGGAATGAAATGGGCTGAAGTCAAGTGTCGGACTCAGGCCTAGGCCCAGGCCCGTTTGTACAACTCTAAGCACAAACTTAGGTGTTTAAATGATGAATGATTATCACATGGAGAATTGGAGAGAATGGTTTCACTTCATGTTCATAAAGGACCTGTAAGGAAACTGGCATCCCACTGTTGCTTCTTTGCCATCATCCCGAACAAGCAACCATCTCAAGGACAAGAAGCGCAAGAACTTACCTAGATTGAGCTTTGTGCTCCTCCACGCGCGATACTCACTCTTTGACCCGCTTTCTGACCGCTCACTAGCTTTTATATTACTTATAGTCGATCAATGGAAACCTATACAAATAACCCAGCATTCATATGGCCGTATGGGGCTGGTTTCATCGTTTAAGAAAGTTGAACTATTTCTTTTTTAATCGGAACATGAATCCAATAATGGTTGCCTCCTTATTAGATTTAACGGCATCTTTAAAGAGCGTCGAACATTCTCTCTCAATAATATTATGGACATTCATTCTGACGGTCAAATACTTGCAAAGTTGCAATGATATATAGTCATGAGTCGATTGTTACAATTTTCATCTGAAATCAGGTATGAGCACACACTAGCAACCAAGTAACCAACCATGTACATTTAAACACATTCAGCTAAAACATTCTTCTCAAGGCCACCCATGGTTCAGCCGGTAAACACCTTTGAGCCAAGAGATCTACTAAACGGTCAAATGCCCACAAGTATAACATGAATTCTCAAACACCTTAAGTTGATTTCTTTTTCAATGTGTAAATCAGTCAAAAACATCACCTGATCATCATTTTACACAAACAAAAAACATGGGTTGAGCACTTGATCAAACAATTGTAGGACACTATGTAAAGCTACCAGAAAACATTGCTAAATGAGTTCGTTTGATTGGCAACCTTACCATGACCAACGACTCCAATTCCTATTTTTTGCATGAACACTATAAACTAAAACGTTTTCGACCGAGACTTGTCATTTTGATCATAGTATGTATCCATAAAGAAACCATGAGGCAGCTGTTTAGAATGATATAAGCGCGGGAAAGCCAACAGCTCACCGTTTTCCATAAATATCACATTGACTGAACAGCAACAGAATTACCTGCAGCACATCTTTGCCTTCGAGGCCGTCTGGTTGTCTTACCCCACCCTGTCAAGCTTCTTTCATCCAATCCCACCACCTCAACATTGTTAGACGGCTTAGATGGCGATAGCAGAGGAGGTGACGGTGGCGATGGTGGTGCAATGGAAGCCGCAGTTATCTCCACCGCCTTCACCTTCAGCCTACCACGTGTTCCAATCTTTTTCCCGTTTCTCCTTGTGGATCCTATCCAAGAATGCCCTGTAGCTCTCATCAACCCTCCAAATATTTGATGATCTTCGGTTATCTCATGCCTAGACAATGAAGCCATACCTGGAAGAATATCCCTTTGGAAATCCCTCCGTGGCCTACCTCTTCTTGCTTGCCCTCTCCGTGGTCTGCTTGTTACTGCATGACTCACTTCATCTGGTTCCTGAATATCAGGAACCATCGGCGTAGGCATATAATCTTCTTCTTTAGTCTCCTCTAATTGTAAAGTCAACATCTCGTATTCATCCATTTCACGAGGGGGGGAAATCACGTTTTTCTCACAAGAATCAATCACCTCAACAAACCATAAAAGTGGATCATCCTCATTGGCTGCATTAAATAGGAGCTCTGCTTGAACTTTCTGACCGGATATGGCAACAATAGCTTCAGCTGCAATCTTTGCAAGCTCATCGCTTTCGAGGTGATCTGGTTTTGGTTCAGTTTCTTTGTGATCATCTTCGTCCTCGGTATCTGAAACAGCAGGTGCTTCTAAATCTATCTCGATTGTCCTCATTTTCGAGCTTTTGAAAGATTCTGCTACTAACAAATCATCATCCTCAGTCACACACGAATTTAAGTCGAAATGATTCTTGAGACTCTTGGTTTCCGAATCTGTTTTGACATCAATCTGTTTGTCTATATGTTCAGAAACAGGGACCTCATCCCAGGCAACATTGATGTCAAATCCTCTGTGTTCAATTGATGCAGAGGTCGAAACCAAATCATCATTTTTCGGAATACAAAAGTCACCAATAATCGGAAGCCCTGATAACTTTTTTTTAGTAACTAAAAATGAATCAACTTTCTCCTTTGGCATATCATCCAGATGGTCACCATTTTTAAAGTCATTACATATAACAGGCTTAGCTAAAAGCCATGATGGCACTGTTTGATCACATTTTCTTGATTTTTCATCATCATCGGACAATGTTTGAACAGTATTCAAGTCCATGACTTTGGCAGTATCAGTCAAGTCCACGAAGTTAGAGCCTTTAAAGATCTTTTGTGACCCATCATTAAGTTTCCCTTGGTTACGATAATCAAAACCAACTGAAGGCAAATGAGCCAATAACTCTTTTGAACCGGATGATGACCCGTTGTAAAACCCGTTGCCATTTCTCTGCCACTTTTCTCTAAAAACCTCATGGCTCTTGGGAGAAGATAGACACGAAGGATGTGTTTGAAACGAGGTTAACTTGCGAGACAAGCTATCATTTGACTTTTCCCATGATTGACCCGAGGAGGACCAAGAATTCCCCAGATTAGAGGAACTAATAAACGGGTATGCGCTAGCAGTGATAAAGAGTGAAGGGGCTTGATTAAAATGGGAATGATCTTGAAATTTTGAAGAAATTTCTGTATAAATTCCTCCATGTTGAACTTTGTTACCATGTAAATGCCGCAGAGTATCAGATCTCTGCAACCGACTGGATTCAAAACATTGAGATGTGTAATTCATGTTGCTTCTACCACTCCCTGTCAAAAAAAAAAAAATTGCTGTTATTTAGTGTTTTTATGAAAAGGGGGAAACCTGTAAGATAACTGTAAAGGTGGCATTTTCAATGCATTTCCTTATAAATGAGTCAATTGTGTTACTTTTAATCTCAGACTGGTCAAATGGATTTGATAAAAAAAAAACTTCAGGTAGAAAGGGAACGAGTCAAATGAGTTGTAAGTCGCCAAAGTGTATTTTACTTTCAAACAACCTCCTAAATCTCTTTATTTAGATTTTATAGGTTATCATGGTAATGATGTTGTTTTTGTACTCATATTTGACTCATTATTTATTTATTAAAAATCAAGAAACGGACTACAATTGACCCATTTCGAACAGAACTCTTTTTTAATGCATTACCCAACTCGCCATCTTGCCACCTCTAGATAATTGAGACCAACATCAATAGAATGGCGAAAATAACAAAACTGAAGACTTTAAAAGAGATGGAATCACCCGGTTCACGCGGACAAGATGAAAACTTATCTCTTCCATTGACTTTACCTTCAAATAGTGAATGATTAAATTCCGCTAGTTTGGCAGACGAACCAAGAAAGTCAACAGAGGTTGGAGTGGTTGCTTCTTGAATGTAAACCGGTTCATTAAGATCAGCCAACCCATTAGACTGCATAAAGTGTTGACCATTTTTGGAACCATCTTTTTTATGACTCTCATCAAGAAATGTCTTTCGTCCATTTTTTGGGACAATGTCGTTTTCTCTATGATTGTAGCTCGAGATTTCAGAACCCTGGTTATCTACAGTTTGTTCACCTTCCTCTGTCTCAGTGTACTCATGCGCCGGAAGTTCAAGATCAAATATTTTTTTCCTTACTTTTAAAGGTCTACATTCCACCACTTCACAATCCTTTGAACCATTTCCTTTTGAGCAACTTAATGGAGAATTACTTATATCTGCACCAAAAATGAATGGTCTAGATGTAGAGTTCCCCATCGGGAAGCTAGGATTCTGCCACCTGTTAGCATCGTCATAAGGTTTTTGAGAGGGCATGAGGCTTGATGAAGATGACGTGTCGATATAAATATGGTATTTATGGAACTCCTTCCTTTTAACTTCTTCCATCATGTCTGTCTGTCTTCTATAAAGACGGTGGAGCTCATTAACCTGGTAACACAACACCAAAATCAAATTAGGGATTTTCCCAAGGGCAATGCCCTTATACCCAAAAAAAATTCAAATAAGGGGGTGTTTGGTATCATGTTGGAATAATCAAAATCAGATAATCAGCTGTAACAAAATGGGTTGCACCGTCTCAGGAGATAATGTTTTAATGTGCATCCGCTGTTTTAAGTGGTGACAATCAGATAAGCAGTTGTTTATTTGTTTCAAAATTTCTGATTATTTGATGATTGCCGTATAAACTGACTCGTAAATAAATCGCTTGCTGCTAACCGGAAGGGACAAGTGAGCAAAAAGTTTAATAGATACCTACCTGGTTCTTAAAGATTGCTTCGTGTTGAAGCATTTTGTATTTTAACTCATCTTTATCATGACCTGAATACGCGTCTGTGATGGTTCTTGGAGTAAAACCATCGTAATAGTGACCATTTGATAACGAGTTGAAGAGATGCCAGCTGCTACTATTGGAATCTTCATTACCATTTCTCATGGAGTAATATCCCGGGAACGAGTTCTTATAGTGTACTTCGGTTCCCATTCCTGTTAAATAGTCATAAAATATCATTCGAAATTAAGACCAAAAAGTTAATGTAGCTACAAGGACAAATTAACGCCAATGTGGGTTTAACCCATTTGGTAGAGACTTTGGCCTCTTGGAGAGAAGACCAAGGTTCAAATATTGGCAATGGTGTTTCTTGGTGTATATTAAAATAGGATAGGAGTAGTGTAGGATTTGCTTTTAAAAAAAAGGACAAATTAACAATATCAGATCATGTTCTGTAACAAAAAAAACATACTGAAAGAATTTTCGCCCTCGCATGCTGCTCAACAAACAACAATCTGAACCTTAAGTCAGCAAAAAACTATGTGTTCGGCACCCCGAGTTCATGTTCTGTAAATGTGAAATGAACACAAACAATTTACCATTTCAAGGAACTCTAGTTATAACTAAATGAAGGTCTAAATCTTTTCCTCTTTAGCAGTTAATACTGATTAAGAATGTTAATTAAATTAAATAGTTAACAAAGAAAAACAGATGTTACAGATCCCACATAAATTTTTTGTTTTCTGGCCTAAATATTATTAAACTTCAGCTAAAATTTAGTAAAAATTTAATACAAACCCAAATCAAGAAACTTAACAGAAATTTAAGTACCTTAAAATCCAACTCCCATAGAATATAATTGACGTTGATTTCTATTTTCTGTATCAGTACTTTTCAGTATCAAATAATTACATTGACCAATTTAGTGTTTTTTTAATTTTTTATTGTATGCAATTATTAAATAATAATAAAAAAGAAAAATTCTCTATACCCATATCAATTATTTTGTCAAATTCAAATATTACAAATTTACAACAGAAGATAATTTAAAATTAAACAAATTATAATAAAATTATAAGAAAAATAAAAGTAAAAAAATTTTAAAAAATTACCTCAGACCCACATCCTCTTTCTTGATGAAAATATGATTAATTGAATCATTGGACTATTTTCTTGCAATACCCATGAGCTCTACAGGAAATCTTGAAATTGAAGCAAAACTTCAAAAATATCAATATAATTGTTTTATAAAATTACTAATAAGTGATAATAATAGTAATAATAATGGTAACAATTTAAAACAGCATCATTAAATGAGCTTAGATTATCATTTTTTTTTATGGGTATGAAAAAAACAATCAAGATTTTTTGATCTGGGCCAATCTTTCTCTCTTTGAAAGAAATATATTTTCTTTTTTAGAGTGAGAGAGAAAGGAAGTGTTTTTTTTTTCTTCTTTTTTTAAATGAAAATACAAATGTTGAGGAGAGAGAGATCCCAGATAAGAAATCTCAATCTTCATACAAACAAACGACCTTCTAATAACAGTGACATGATTTTTGTCAACATCTGGTCTAATTTTATTCTCTCTTTTTCCTAACTTTACTGTTATTGAATATTTATTTATTTATGCATAAATAACTTTATACTTTAAATATATTTAAAACTACTATCTATTATCTATAACTAGCTTATCATCAGTGGAATACACGGAGTTGTATAAGAAGTTAATTTAAAATTAAAAAAGAATATATTAATACCATATAACAATGTAAAAAAAAATAGCTTCTAAAAGATCAATATAGTAAATGTACATAATATTAAAACAACATATATATCATTTATATTTCTAAACCCACGTTCTTAAAATCGATGTCAAACTTCTTCATATTTTTTTTATAAAAAATCAAATTTTATGTTAGTCAAAAGTAAGATTAGAGTTAGATAGAAAAAAAGATACCTTAAAATTAAAAACCCACGAAAACATATTATTGATTTAACAAACTGAATTCAAATTAAAAAGTACCAAATATCTGTATTAAAAATATAGTATACTGTATTAATTAAATTAACTAATTAATGAACCAATAAAAAATAATATTTAATTGGTAGTGCCTTATGACATCATCCATAACCCAAATTTATATCATGATTGCTTAGGTGGATAGCCTAATCAATTGACACATCTGTCTTATAACATCAGTCTCAACTCCCATTTATTAGATATAAAAGATTTATGTATTATTATTATTCAATATGTTTATACTACATTTTATATATTATAAAATATGGCTATGGTTAAAATAAAACAAGTATTAAAGTAAAACAAATAAAACAAGCTTATTTTCTTAATTGAAAATCATTGTGCATCATAAAAATCTCCGTGCATCATTGTGTATACTTGTGTTTTATGAATCTTTGTGCATCAGTTTTATCATGATCCAACGGTCAAAATCTTATCTTATTTGTTTTACTTTAATACTTGTTTTACAATAACCAA
>JAOXNX010000033.1:24044540-24054857 GCA_028566075.1 Solidago caesia
AATCGTGGTATATTACTTTGTAGTTTCATTATTATTGTTCACAAACAAACGAGATATATTTTAAGATATGTGTATTACGGATGTCATGATTATATATTAAGTTTGAATTAAATATAATATAGAATTTATTTGATGCTATACCTGTAATCTCTTTGAAACATATAAATGATTTTTTTTTATTCTCTCTAAAATAAACTAAATAATATATTGTTATTTAATTTACTTATGTTTATGAAACTTTTTTCATATTAGATACAAACTAATAAATATGTGTTATATCTCAAAGGCTTTACACACTTAGTGTAGAAAAATATCAAAACACAATATTAATCAACTGCCTATGGTGGCTTCTAACTCAGCAACGCATGAAAAAACTGGTCATTGGAGTATTGGGGATATATTATTTTTCACTATTTCGATAGCCTAAAGTAGTGGTATTGAAGCTCGATTCGTTAAGATCACAGTTCTTTAAACTGGTCATTTTTTTAATATATAAGAGAATCCAAAATTATTTTATGAAGAAGCAAGGACTATTAGATAAGTTTTAACTTTTAATTACAACCCTTATATCAAATGATGATGTCATCATTGACTTTATTATTAGTCAAGCATAACATTAGCTCTTCTACTTTAGATATTTATACAAAATATAACCTTATATATTTAAATAATCTACCAATATATATAAAAGGGGATCCTAAATTACTTTTTGGAAAAACAATGACCGTTAGATGAGTTTCTTTATTTATTTATAGTCTATGGATCAAAATGATGACATCATCATTAAACAATTTCATTTATACTCCCGTACTTTATATTTGTATACAAAACACACTTCTTATAAATTAATTAATAATAATAACATTATTATTTATAGGCATTTTCAAGCATGAATACGATCAAAATAATGACATCATCATTATACAATTTCATTTATACACCACACTTTATATAATTATACAAAACATACTCATTAATCTACCAAATATATGTAAATAGGGTTCTAAATTATTTTTTGGAAAAGCAATGACAGTTAGATGAGTATCTTTATTTATTTATAGTTTTTGGAGAAAAATGATGACATTATCATTAAATAATTTCATTTATACTTCCACATTTTTATACAAAAGACACTCCTTATAATTTAATTAATAATATTAACATTATTATTTATAGAAACTTTCAAGCATGAATTTTAAGTTTGGAGGCTCAACATTATTATTGTGAATTAAGCCCAATATATTATCTTAAACTTTTTATTTTATGGTATGTATGTTGGTTTGGTTCACATTTAACTTCTATCATTGATTTCAAATTTTTATTTTTGTTGATTATATTATATATTTTTATAATTATCTTGGTTATGGTAATTAATTTACTTTTCGATCAACTTTTTGCTTTTTCTTTCATATTTGGTTTAGCAGACTTGATTTCTTAATTGTTTAATTTCAGATTTAGTTTAGTTAATAGATTGTTAGATATACAAACTCAAGTTTCCAATAACTTTTTTTTTTCCTTCTGTTTTTTTGAATGTTTTGTTAAAATTTCTCTTTTGGCTTTAACTTTCAAAATGTTGAATTACACTTAACGTTTCATTATTATTGAGGATAAAAAATAATAGTTGTGATTTAATATAGATCTATTTAATGGAAGTTTAGCTAATAAAAAAAACATTTTTACCTAAACTAAGTTGATTTTTAAAAACAAAACTTTCAAAAATATGTTGTCACAATTAATTAAGGATAAAATAGCAACGTTAATTGTTATTTGATGAATAATGACACTTATTCTAAAACAAACAAATATATTAATGTGAATAATAAAAAGATATAATTTAAAAACCACATAAAAAATGAAAATATCGACATAGTTGATATCTACTGGATTATAAGCTTTGGAAAATATAAATATTATAATGGAATTTGTTATATACTTATCTTTTTATATTTTTTTAATTATCACTTTTTGTAACTAATTAAATCAATATAATAAAAAAAAATTTATATACTTTTTCTTTACTTTCTCGAATATTGATTCCTTATTTAAGGTTTTAAATCTTGTAATAGATTTTGTTTTATATTTATCTTTATGTAATCTTACCAGGGTGACCTTTTACCCAATATTTATCTTTATGTAGAATTATATCAACTATTTTTTAAACTAACTAAATTATATTTTAAATGATATATTTTTAATGAATTCTTAACATAAAGATTTTATAATTTGTTTCCAATAAACAATCGTTTATGGAGGAATAAATTTTAGATTATGCATTATTTAAATGTATCATCAAGTTATTTAAACTCGATCAATCTGTAATATAAACTTGTAAACTATGTGATATTAAATGTTTTTATTTTTCCTCCAATGTATCCCCTACATAATAATTACTTTGTTAGTAATTGATGATATTTGAAATAAAATATACACTTTAACAATAGTCGTAATAAGCAAGGCTTGGATCAAGTGATTAATACTCTTGCCTCAGAAAACATAGGTTAAGGGTTCGATCCTCACTCCTTGCAAAACCGGAGGTCCTTTTCTACCTTAGGTGAAACCCGAAGCAACCTCTATACCTTAGCTAGCGGTAAGGTTGTTTACATAACAACCTCCCTTATACATTGTCGAAGACGGTATTGGACCCATAACCAGTGGAAGC
This sequence comes from Solidago caesia, assembly GCA_028566075.1. Classification (NCBI taxonomy): domain Eukaryota; kingdom Viridiplantae; phylum Streptophyta; class Magnoliopsida; order Asterales; family Asteraceae; genus Solidago; species Solidago caesia. The sequence goes on from JAOXNX010000033.1 coordinate 24,047,200, forward strand.
CGGTATTGAGAGTTACTTTACTTCAACAATAGTCATCTTTCTGACATTCATATTAAATATTCATGTACTTAATGTCGGAAGCAAGGTGTTCTTTTTATATATTGAAATTATTGTTTTAATACTTTATATTCTCAACTTTATCACATAATATAATATATTTTTAGTACTAGATAAACCATGTAGTTTGATTTTACAGAATTTTAAACCGTTTTTTTTACGAGAATTTTACCATATACTCATAAAGTTTTCAATATTAAATATTTAAAGAATTATCATAAAAATAATGTCACTGTTTATCAACATGTAACGTATCAAAATATTAATGTACGTTATTACGAAAATTTAAAATGCAAATAGTTATATAAGTTCATCTATGTATTATGCGGGACAATAATCTATTTTTTTTTAATAACAATTATAACAATTATATCTTTCTTAAATTTATCTTTTAATAATTCTTTTAATAATAGAAAATAGTAGAATACATCTGATATAAACTTGTAGTTTTAAAAGGATTATTGGAAGGACATTATGGGAACTACAAAATTATTACGTAGTCCCAGAAGATGTACCTGTTGTCACAATCATGGGAAATGTGCAAACCTTTAAGATTTGGTTAAATTGATGTTATTTGGGACCTACATGCGAATTGATTGCTTACCTAAATACTTAAATTATACAATTTGTATGACTCTTAATTTAGAAAAATAATAAATATGATTAAAATATAAACTTAAAAATATATTTAAGATGAATAAGACAATATCTATATCTATACTACTTTATAAAGCAAATGATTAGAGTCTTAAAATTTAAATTTTTTCAACATTTCTTTATTTATCATATCATAATGTCTATTATTTAATGTCTTATTATTTAATATCTATATTATTTATATATTAATTAATGATATATTATTTTTATAATACATTATAAAAAGAACTTAATATACCTATTTTACCACTATCATCTATTATTATTTTATCACTCAATTCCCTAAAATATCTATATTACCCTTTCAAGAACATAACCTAAAATACCCACAATATCCTCATTTCTTAATATACCTACAATACACTCATCCCGCCACCACCATTGTCCATCATCACTCACATCTCGCCGCCGCATTGCGCGAATAATCTTCTAGTACTATTATAAGTATATGGGTTTTTTTATTTTTGGTCACTTAAAAATTAAGAATTCAAAAAGTCTAAATTACCCATACAATTTAAACCAAGGTTTACTTAAGTTTAAAAGCGAATGGATAAGAGTGTGTGACTGTAGGGATTTAAGGGTGTGATTTTGTTTTCATTATTGATGATATGCTATGGTTTGATTTGGATGAAGTAAGAGAAGAAAAAGAAAATATGAATATAGAATGAATTTTGGAAGGGAAAAATGGGGGCAAAATGAGTAAAATGATCAAAATGTCCTCATGTATACATGAGGAACTTAACGAACTTATGCTAATGCTTGTTAATGTCAAGGACTTTTGGTGATACGAAATAAAACTACAGAGATGGGTGCTAAAATAAAGCACATGGATTAATACTCAAATTTTGCAAATAACAGGGACGATTTGAGATAATAACTCTAAAGTTAAAATGAGTCTAATGTTTAAATCAAAATATTGATTTATCTTATAAGAGCATTGTTAAAAGGTAGGTGAAAGGGTGGGTGAAAAAAAGTGGTGCAAAGGTAAATGATTAAGAGGTATGTGTGAAATAGAGAGGTGAAGAGGGATAGGTGAATTGGTTAACCTAGGTGAAAAGGGGTTAGTACGGTTTATTTTTTTTGTTATATATTATTTGTTATGTTTATTTTATTTTATTTTGATTGGGTATATTTTGGGGTATTGTAGGGTATAGTAGGGTATTAAATTTGAAGGTAAAGATTTAAGAAGAAAAAGATAAGGTAATGGTGGTGAAAAGGTGATGCTAACGTGTCATAAAAAAGTATCTGTGAAGAAGATGAATGGTTAAAGATGATATAAGGCAAAGTTAAAAGTTATAAAAGTTGTAGGATGGAAATGAAAATTTACACATAAATATCAAAATGACGTTGTATACTATCTTAATTGCATAATTATAGATTGACACTTATTTTAAAACAAATAAAATAAAAGAATAGACGTTTATTTATGGTAAGAATAAAAAATAAGGATTAAAATAAGTCTAGCGTCTACTTGTTAAAGTTAGAAATTTGTTTTTTTTTTCCGAACATTCAGTTGGTATACAATATTTACGGAAACCTCACCGATTAATGGTGAGGCCCTAACCACGTACAACCTTAAGGGCAATTAATAGCAAAAATGGTTTTATATATGAAGGCTGATCATTGTTTTGAAAAGAAAGATTATTTTATGTATAACTAGTCTTAATACGCATGCATGATCCACAATTTGTTTTAATATATTATTATAACGTTTTATATATACTATTATATAAAGCATCACCCCTTTTTCCCCCCCAAAAAAGTAATTGATCTACCCAAATTACTCATCTTCTTTATTCACTAATTTAAGCATCTTCACTTAATATACTTATAATATTCTTAATGAAATAATTTATAACATAGATATCTCAACTCCTAAAATAACTACACTCCCATCTTTTACATAAATTACATTTACAATAATAACCACACCGCCGCCACCGCCACCGCCAACCGCTGCCACCACCACCACATCGACGCCGTTACCACCATCACCGCCACATCGCGCGGGCATGCGTCTAGTTTTAATAAACATGTATGTTTAATGCTACAAAATATAACTTTTATAATTTGTTGACATAGAATTTCAATTCTTAAATTATTAACTCATTATTAATCCATAAATAACCACGCAATGTTTGATTATTTTCTTATATTTAATTTTTTTAGTGGATGGAACTTAAGTAGATCTTAATTAATATATGTAAAAAATTATATAAATTAGGAATTATATAAATTAAAACGTATATATAATAGTAATCTTAATATATCTAATAAATTATATATAATAACATTAATATGTAAATTAGGCATTATATAAATAAGGAAATTTGTTATAAAAAAGTTGATGATTTTAAAAGCAAAAAGACACATATCAATTAAGCAAAATGTCACATGTCACTTTAAAAATACCTCACTCCACTTTTAATATATTGGTAGATACAAAATATTTTTTGGCATGTTAACTATAATCCGAAAGTCATTGTGCGAAGCCTTAAATTATAGGAGAAAATTACAATTTATAAAAGTTTCAATGTATAAAAATGAAAGAGTTAAATGCAAGAATGGTCCATCTGGTTTGTTCATTTTTGCAACTTGAGTTCCTTTTCAGGTTCACTAGCAATGCGGGTCCCTAAATCATAAACTTTTTGCAACCATGGTCCAAATTTGGATGTTCCGTCAATTCCCACCGTTAACAGGACCATTTTTGCAACTTTTTCATTTTTTATATATATATATTTTTTTTTGTTTTATTCTTTCGACAACATTATTATCCATTTATCTCCCACGCTTATCAACTATTTATCTATCCATCTAAGCAAATATAGGAAGCAAACATCTATACATTTATTATTCAACAAATACAATATATTCAACCATTCATCTACACATCTTATATCATTAAGCAAATACAGGAAAAATGCACTAGGGTTTCTAGCTATGAAAGATGCATCCATCTCATCATGTCTCGTGTAGCAGCCCCAACATCTGGATGTTTAAGATTGAAAGAGGTGCTAGGTTCATGACTGAAGGCAACCACACAATTGCACTAGGCATTAATCGCCGTTAGGGACACTATTGGCCGGGGGGTTCCCCTTTGTAACACCCCAACTATGACGGAAATCGGGATGCCACGAAAGCACAAGAAGACATGAATTTTACGTAAAGATATCTAAATGGACACGTACTCGCACAAGCACAAGTACAAGAACACACACAAATTCAATACATAAATAAATAAGTACTAGTATATTTTACAACATTCATCCCTATTATGGAGCATACGGATCATAGATCTCGTGAATTTAAGTCTAACAAGGGAGCGCTACAAAAGTTTGCATATCCCTGAGTAGTACTCTAACAAAAGTTGAACCAGTGTCCTCTGCTCCAGTCCAGCTCTAACTACCTCAGCCACGATTAGCATATCCCTGAGTAGTACTCTAACAAAAGTTGCGCCAGTGTCTACCTCAGCCACGATTAGCCTAGTTACCTGAAAAGTATACTAAAAAGTATTAACACAATAGTTGGCGAGTTCGTAGGTTTACACACAAAAGAACTAATAAGTACAAAAAAAATCTTTAAAGAACCTTTTGTCGATCTTCTAAGAACATAAGTTTGTACAACATAATTGAGCAATAGAGTTACTTACAATGCTGCCTTGAACACACAAATAAACACACAAACACATAAAAGTACCTACGCACATAATGGCCGGGACAAGTACCGGCCGCACAATCCCATAGGGTACTACGAACGGTCCCACGAACACGAGCCAACTTGGTACCAAGTAACGAAAACGGGGACGAACAATCCACATGCACCACGTGCGTAGATACGTACAAGTAACTCTAAACGAACAACTCATCATATTATATTGTACATAAGAACACAGTTAAACTATTAGAAAACAAGTATACTTTTCACCCCAAAAAGCACATAAAAAGAGGTCTACGAAACTCACCTGAAAACTAATAGAAAGTAAAGTTTACAAGTAGCCTGACGAGCACAAGTAACACGTACGTCTTAATCTGTCAAAAATTTAAACGATAAGTACCCTAGTCGACGAACTACTAGACTTTGCCTAATACTAGCGTCATAAGAAATGTCATTGAGTTCCATGTGGTTAAAAGCCATTTTACTAGTTTGTCTAGTAAGATATTTGTGATCCTCAATATAAAATATAAGTAAAGTTATTAATTCATTTATAGCGTGAGTATCTATTTTCACATCTTTTTTCATATATACATCTCTATACGTGCAATAAACAGTTGTATAGTAAGTGATTTGTGATCTTCAATACATTGTTTATTGTATATTGAGGGGTGTATCTAGGAAAAATGAGGTGAAAATATGAGCACCTTTTATAATTCCTTAAGTATTAATGATTAAGAAATCATGGACATAATGATTAGGTGATGATTGCCTTAATGATTAAGAAATAATTTGGTGATGATTGCATTAATGATATGCCAAAATTTCAAGTGTGTATCTATTTTCACCTTCTATTTCCTAATTACACCCTCACTGTGCAATAAACAGTGTATACTATGCACTATTTATTATACTATTTATTATATATTGAAGGGTGTATTTAGGAAAAAAAATTTGGAAATAGAAGGCCTCAATTTCAATTCATGAGACATAAGAATTGGAATACGACCCCAACACCCGTACGACCTCAAAATTGGAAATACGACCTCGTTTCTTTATACCACGTGACCCCACATTTGAAAAAAATCATGCGACCTCGGATTTATTTTGGAAGCATGCGACCTCATTTTGACCAAAAAGTCATACGACCCCAAAGTGTTATACGACCTCGCATTCGATTTGTCCCAAAAGTTTCATGCGACCTGAAAACTAGATCTAAAATTTGTCCCATACAACCTCAAAGGCTATTCACACAAATATATATATTTTGACATTTAACTCAAGATTTAACCTATGATTGGGTTGTAAAATGCATAGATCTTGTTTATAAACATAAAATTAAAGGTTTTATTTATTTTCTTTACCCAAAACCATTTTCTTTCTTGATTTTCAAGATTCAAGTTTGGTAACAATAATAAAACTTAGATTCTTAATAAAAACAAGATGGGAAGCTAAAACTTACGATTTGACTATGAAATCTAGTAACAAAACCGAATTGTTGGTGGGTTTTGTTAAGATGACTTGAATCTTGGATTTGTTAGGAAAAGAGTGTGTGTGGGGTGTTTCATGAATTTTTGAGAGAAAAAGGAGATAAGGTGTGTATGTTTTTGTGATGGAATGTTTGCTTAGCTATTTATAGCCCAAAGACAAGGGTTTACAAAATACCTATTTTGTTTGCCTGTAAAATTATTATAAGACTAGTAATAATTTTAATTTTGTTTTTATTAATAGGACACACTTTAAAACATGATTTTTATTATTTTATTTTATTTTATTTTAACATTTCTGTTTGATCACTAGCAACCTTAGCACTTCGGACAACAGTCTAGCCCGTACACGAATTCTATTCTCACGATAGCTCTAATCAACATAAAAACTCGTCTTATTTCACAATAATTCATAGCACATTGATCCAAGCACATCGTCAAACTAAAAAGTACAAAAATAATTAGTGGGTTTAGCCTAAACCTTTAGGTGATGGTTGTCACACCCTTGGGGCGACTAAGGGAGGGGATGTGACCTTGGGGTCCAACGAAAACCAGAAAAAATAATTCTAAGAGGGCCGGTCATATTTTTATTCACCGCCACCTTAAACTACAGTCATGCCACCGCCACCTGCTGCCATGTTTGGAGGTGCGGCTGCCTTCAGTCACCAACTAGCACCTCCATTAATCTTAAACATCCGTATGTTTACACGAGACATGATGAGATCTTTCATAGCTAGAAACCCTAGTGTATCTTTCATGGATTTGCTTAGTGATATAAATGAGTGGATAAATGGTTGAATATATATATTATATTTGTTGAATAAATGTATATATGTTTGCTTAATGTATTTTGCTTAATTGGAATGATAAATAGTTGATGGGTGTGTGAGATAAATGGTTGATAATGTTGTTGGGAGAATAAAACAAAAAAAATGAAAATAAATATAAAAAATGAAAAAGTTGCAAAAATGGTCCTGTTAACGGTGGGATTGAAGGATCATCCAATTTTGGACCATGGTTGCAAAAAGTTTCTGATTTAGAGACTCTCATTACTAGTGAACCTGGAAAAACACTTAAGTTGCACAAAGAAACAAACCACGGGGACTATTCATCCATTTAACTCAAATTGAAAATTACACATATGTATGAACATGAGATCGTGATTGTATTTGGAGATAGTAAATACGATAAGGTAATCGTATATATAGCAAAAATCATATAATTAGAAAGTGAAATTAAAAATTATAAGAGTTGCAAGGTGGAAGATAAAAAACCACACGCAGGTGTCTAATGAGTAATGACACGTGATAATCATAAATGTAGACTTGATTTTAGTCTCGTATACACAATTAAGTTAAAATAACGACATTAAAAGCTTAGAATTGTTATTTACGAATATTGATATTTTTGACATGTATATATATTTTTTAATTTAAAACTTTCCATTTTTGAATTAAATATAATATTTAAAAGTTAAATATCAATTGAAAAATTAAACCTCTAATTGATTAATTGAGTTTCAACACAATCGTCTTTATTATGCTAAGATTCTTACTTTAGGTTTTAAAATACTAATAATTGGTCCTCATTGTTACATAAACAACCATAACTTTGAATTACTCTAAAAAGAATACATCAACTTTGATTAACTACATAAAAAAATAATTGTACTAAACACAGAGACATATAAAATATAGGACAAATTACATTTTTGGTCCCTGAAGTGGTTAATTTTTGCAGTTTTAGGTCTTAACTCGAAAAATTACAATTTTTCCCCTGAACTCGGTTGTTTTTTTCAATCAAGAC
>JAOXNX010000033.1:24069481-24080025 GCA_028566075.1 Solidago caesia
TAAACTAAATTAGTTACCATATCTAACTTTTAATTTTATTAAATGAACTAAATTAGGTACCATATCTAACTTTTAATTTCAAAGGTCAAGATTATTTTGATGATGAATTTAAATGGCCAGGATTAAAATGTTTTTTTTTTTCTCTCAGCTCTACCAACAATATATATATAATTGGCTATATATTAAATCATTATTGTAAATGGGCTCAATCTTAAAGTAGTAATTGGCTAAATGAGCTCAATCTTAAAATCAACACTTCATATTCTTGACATGCAACAACAAAGCCAACATGATCTTTTAACGTGTACAAACTATCTGATTGAAAATGATACAATCAATATTAACTAAGATACTCTCTATTTTGTTATTTTAGATAATTATTTTTGTTTTTTTTCTTATATATCAAGATTATCTCTATATTATTTATCGTAAGTTTTGCATTTTATTATAATGAATAAAATAGTCATGTATTTACCTAGTTTGTGAAGTAGTGGTTGAAATCAAACAAAAGAGTAAGTTGTATTGTTTGTTTTAGAGTTGGGGTTAAAAAAAAAAATTGGTGTAGCATTGTCTAATTGAGGTAGTTTTATGAACATTATGTCGTCCTTTTGGTTGCTTTTTGCTTTGATTTCATGTTGGACTTTTGTATTGAACTAAAATGAACTTATATATAAATATAGAATTTTTGTACACCACCTATTTGACGAAAATATGTTCCGATGAAGTTGACGTAAATTACTTATAAATGGGGCAATGATGCTTACAATCTGAACTTCTTTCTCCTCATATGGTTTAGTAGTTAGTGTGATAAATATAATTCAAATTAATGCTTTTGTTTTGTTATACAGTGTTGAACAAATATGAAATATAATTATATCTGTTATATATGTATCATTAAATGTTATTTATTGACAGTACATATTATTTTATTGTTGTTCATTTTATCATTTGATACAATATTTATATAAATCATTATAAACATAATGATTATCTTAAAATGTCCGTGTATTAATACAGGTAAATATATAAGTCCTATTGCATAAATTACAACCAACCAAAACAAACATTCATTAGCATCCCAATCAATGTTTTAAAAACCGGACCGGACTGGGTTCGACCAGTCGAACTGGTGCGCGGTCTGGTGTTCGGTTTTTTAACCCCAGTTTTTTGACCTTTTTTTTCCACTGTTGCAAACCGGCCGGTTTTTGACCGGTTTTGGTTTTTTTTTTATGATGTGTATACTTTAATGTTATTTTTAGTTGTTTGTGAACATTAAAACGTATATTTTCTTTGGATTATAACTATTTGATATTATTTTTGAGTGAATTATAACAAGTTTAATAGTACTTTTATTAAAAATTTAAAAATAAAAAATAACCAACCAGTCGAACCGATCGATTTGACCGGACGCAATAAAATGACCTGTTTAACAAAATATCCGGTTTTTAAAACAATCCCAAGGAAAGAAAAAAGGACCAAAAAGTCCAAAAACAACATAATAAAGCGCCAAACCTGGGATCAAAATTACCAAAACACCCTCAAGATTTCTTTAAAAATACAAATATTGATAGTTCCATTGAAGTACAGCTGCAAATCATTCACTTGCATCAAATCAGTGTGTGTTGTCTTCCTCCCTAATAATAAGTTGCTCCTTGTTGTCATCTTGTCTGAAGTTACACACAGTGAGTGTGTGAAAAGGGGAGAGGAAATGGAGAAAGCAATGGTGAAAGTTGGAAGCATAAAAGCAAAAGCAGGAAGCTTTTGGATTTCAAAGAAAGCTAAACAAGAGCTTTCCAACATTTCTGATGACCTTACTGTACCTTCTATTTTTACCCTTTTCTTTTCTTTTCTTTTTTTAATAATAATATAATAATAATAGTTGTTTTTCTGCTTGAATGTACCTTGATTGAACCTTGTTACCCATCTGGTTCATTAGTTTTGTTGTTGATACACACACACATATATATATATGTATATGTATATATACATATAGTTCCAATCAAATAAGAACACCTTTAAAGTATATATATATACAGTGTGAGAAAAAGTAGGTTAGTTATTTTACGGAAAAAAAAAACCTTTAGGAAACTATATATTGAAACTGATAATTTATTTTACAATTCTTAAGAAAATGAATTTTGGATTTTGCCAAGCGTTTGTCAGTTTTGTGAGCTCTGGATGTCTTATTGTTTATCTGATTGATAGTAACTTATATTACCTTTCTTAAAAAAGTAGGTTCTTATTTTATATATATATATTTTTTTTGACAATTTTGAGGGCTGTTTCTGTTTATTACAAGAATGGCAACTATCAATATTTTGCATGTGAATTGCTTCTTTTAGTTGAAATCGGCTTCTATCCAAAGACATTATTCAGGTGTTAAAAAGCTGATCTTTTCAAGAAATAGAAGGTGGGTTTATAGAGGCCCTCTATAAAGAAAAAGTATATCTGGTCTGTCTCATTTTAAAGCCACAAGACTAGATTGGTTAGGAAAGTGAAGAGTGGATGTTTAGAAATTTCTTCGTAAATTTATCATTCAAATCTGATAGAACTCAAATCACATCTATATAGAAATGCAAAACTTGCCTGCTTTGGAGAGGCAATAGTCTCTCCAAATGACCTACTTTCAAGTTTCCAGTGATGCTTAACGAAACCTGCACAAACTGTATCTCATAACTTCTATTTATTTGGGCAATCTAGTTATACGAAATACTATGATCGCCTTTTTTCTCTAATTCAATTTAAATAACACAAGCCTTACAAATCTTACTTTAAATTAGAGTCCCATTGGAGATCATGTTTAGAACTTGTACATTTGGTGATCGTTGTTTAAAAGTTATGGATTGGCAAACTGTCCTCTTCCAAGCACTTACGCACATTTTGATGGGTTTTCTTGATATTGTAAATAGTTTAGAACTTGAACCCTCTTGGCTACAAAAATTGGAGTGCATAGTTGATTAGCAACAAATAATTGTATAAAATAGTTGTAAATGTTGTGAGCCATGATGGGTTATATGCTATAGTACCTTGAATATTGCTTCCGTACACGTCTTGAATTATCCATTTGTGGGTCTCATCTTGATTTTCTGTCATATTATAATAAGACCCACAGTTATCTTTCATTCTCCGCACATCATATCATGTAAACGAAACCCGCAATCAAGTTTTCATTCTTGTCACATCATTTCATATAAACGGAACTTAGAAAATCAAGATGTTAATTAACCTAAACAAACAGGAGTTTGTTCTGGCTGCACAGAATTACTTGGAAATGCTTCTACACGATAAAACAGTTCATTGGTTAATCATGGAACTTCCTTTATTTCACTAACCATGTTTATTACTTGCAGACTTTCTCAAGTACGGTTGAAGAGAAGGCAAAATGGATTTTTAACAAGCTCAAAGGTAAATGACCCAGATCATGATTATTATCTGCCACAGATACCATTTAACCATGTTTTTAGAGGTGGCAAGAGGAGTAGGCTGGGCAACGGTCAAAATGGGTTCGGGTTGGAATATGTATTTTCCTTATGGTGGGTTGCAACTAGTCAGGTTGATCCATAACCACTTTTTTGTTTCACATACATACTTGATGCATTGGATATGATTACAGAAACTTTATAACTACAAATATTTTTTGAATGGATTGCTGAATGCATACACTATTATTTGGCCGACTGTCAACTAGTTTAACTTGTTCAACCAATTTGAGCCGTCCTCCTTTTAATTATAGTTTTTTGACCCATTTGAAATATAACATGACCCAAATCAACCCATTCATTATAAAATGGTCCAATATGTGAAATATACAATTTTTGATTTTAGGTCTTTGCTAGAATATGAAAATGAATGAAGATCAGGAGATGAGATTTATATAATATTTTCATTGTCCATTGACAAGATAATTTTGTTGTTAAACCACAGGAAAGCCCGTGAAATCCTTGCCTGAACTCCTCCGTGAGTACAATTTACCCCCGGGTCTTTTCCCCAACAACATAGTATCTTATGAATTTGATGAAACTAAGGCAAAACTAGTGGTGTACTTGCCCTCTTCCTGTGAGGTGACCTTCAAGGACTCATCTGTCATTAGATACGCCACTCGGGTCAAAGGCATTTTGATGAAGGGAAAGCTCACTGGCATTGAAGGAATGAAAACGAAGGTATTGGTATGGGTTAAGGTCACAAATGTGCAGTTGAAGTGTATAGGTCCGATAAGGTATGGTTTACTGCAGGAGTTAAAAAATCAAGGCCTAGAGATGCTTATGAAATAACTCGTGATGCCATTCGGATTGAAGAATTTTGAAAGTCAAAATGGTGGATGGTTTAGATGCATATAATGAAGGTGACCTTAAACCAGATGTTTTTTGGTGCAGTACTGCATTAGTGAATTTTGTTTTATTGCTTGACCTGGCATACAAGCATGCAAATGTTGTTATGGATTAGTGACAACGAAAACATGATGTTTATGCATATTGTATTTCCTTTTCTCTTGTCCTTTTATCTTTTAATTTTATTTTTTTCCTCCCACCTCTAGCTAGATAGTGACCGTATCTCTCAAAATTGGATTATTTTGTTCCTCAAAACATCTAACTCACTCATGATCGTTCCCCCGATTCTGCAAAACTCACATTGCAATAATGAACTTTGCGACATGTCCAAACACCCACTCTTAAAAGTCGGGTTAGATATCACTTTTAAGGTCACATTTCTAATTTAGTAAATATTTAAGAGACCGAAATTTTAAATTTAACTACAGGTAAAGAGCAAATAACCTGGAAATCCTATGTGATATTTTTGCCGTATTCAGTTTCGTACATCACTTGGTTATGGCTGTTTCCTCACACTTTTCTGTAGAAGCAACATCATATAGTTTTGAATTTGACATCATACAAAGGTTATAAGACACCGATAGACGCATAGAGCAATCTATTTCTTTCAGAAGTAAATGCCACTTCATCATTTCACATTTAATTGCAATTTCTTTCAGACCTTCTTTGGGGTTAGCTACTTAGCTCAATCTTCCTGTTTCAGCCTATGCTCTAACCAAAAAATAAAACCACCTATAAGATTAATTTATCTTCATCAATACATCAAATCATATTATGACTATATTCGCTTCCCGTATGATTTCATATATTCCTATAATGTTCTCAATGCTCAGCAACACTATGATGCACCATTCCAAGAGATCTGACTTCCGGTTTTGAAGGGCTTCTTGCAGAAAATGAATATTATGCTGTAAAAACAAACAATAGAGATAAGTAATAACCCAAAACATGTTCTATAGATCAATACCACACGAATATCAGAATCTCTCTTGATTATAGTCCCTCTAGAGCTTAAAATGTTTCAAGTTCGCATGAAAAACTGTTAAAAAAAAGCCAAACTAAAACTTAACCTCCACAAACTTAAGTTTATAATCAAGATTCCCAAAGCGTTGGGTGACTTCATATTCCTCACGTAGGTACTCGTAAATTTGAGCATATTTTGCATCTCTCCAAGCAATCTCTGATCTGAAATATAGACGAGATTTTTTTAACAATATTCAAGAATAGAACTTAGCACTCTATTCTTCATTTGCATCACTCTGCTTCAGATTTTGTAGCTTCTCCGTCTTTATGTATGAGCTAGTCAATCGACGAGTTCTTTCAGTGTCAAAATTCCTACCAACTTTATAAAAATAGGCAAATACAATGACAGTGTTCTTGACTTATAAAGTGGCTAACAAAGATTCATTATCGCAACAAAACAGCAGGTGGCAATTACAACCCATGTCTAACAAAGACCCATCATCGCAGCAATACTAAAGTTGGCAACAACCCACTTATAACAGAACTGGTCAATCAGGGTTATATTGTTTTGAAAAGGCATCAAATTGGGTCAAAATTCAGTAAGTTACAATGTCCTAAATCCTTACTTTCAAAAGGAAAGTATCTTAAAACTTTAATAGTTTTGTACTGATATTCGATCACTTTAGTGTTGCCATGCCGACCTGGCCCATCCCAGCTCATTTTTGACCAGCATATAAAAATGCCCATTCTAACCCAAACCCAATTTCACCAGTTATCCCATTTTGTCACCTCTGAAGCGAACTGTGGAATGTACATGAGCTTACCTGTCAAAAATTCCTACTTTCAGAATCACGTCAGCTAGATTTGAATTAGCCTTTCCAACAAGCTGGAAGAGCTTCTTCCTCTCCATAGTAAACGTGCCGGTTTTCTCCATTAGACGATTGATATCTGTAAATTCTTCAACCATGCCATCAACCTTTGTAAAGGGAAAACATATAGATGTGTAAGATGCATAGTTCCACTAACTGGTGCATAAAACTGTCCTAAAATAGTGAAAGGTAATACCTGAGAAACAAAATAATCCAATGCAATACTTTGGCCAAGCACGCTACTAATAATACGTATACTGTCAATATCAAGGTTTTTCAAAACGATGTAATCTGGGCCAGCCTGCATGTCTTCGGTCAACAATGGCTTCTCCTTGACGATATAATCTGTTTACACAATCACATGTAATCACATATTTATCAAGGCATAAATTATAAACAAAAATGTTTTAAATGGTAATGAGAATGCTGATCTGGCAGGATTCGCATGTCAAGTGGGCTGGGAAATGTGTTCATACAGGTTAAAAAGTGGATGGGTTGGCCACACTTTTTTGCCATTTTTTATAATCAATTAATGTGCTATTTATGATTTTAAAACCATTGTATCACAACAGTAATCTAAATCATTGAATAAATGTTTTTAGATATTGTAAGTATCTAGATAGACCGTGGGCTACTTTCAACCACATTAACCCGCTTTCCACTAGGCTGTAGCTAATATATTTTACTTGGCCCGTATGAGACAAAACACAACCTAAATAGACCTAATAATAAGTAAATGGGTTGCAATTGCCACCTCTATGAGAAAGTAGACTAACCATCTTTTCTTGTGTCTTCATCTTTAAGTACTCCAGAAGCGTGTCTTTTTATAATGTTAAGATACGACTCTATTTCATTATCCTCCATGTTGAACAAGACAGCAGATCCATATTGAAATACCACCATGTAACTATGACAGCTAGGATTTTCTTCAACAGCAATCTCCTGCAGCAAAAAACCTATATTTAAAATAATGGAACAATTTCCCTTTTGAGATGTACTGAAATAATGTGACTTTTTTCTAGGCAAAGTTTGCATTGAATATTAGTTGCGGAAAAATAAACTACAGTGATTACAGACTAAAGTATGATCAATCATCCTATGTAGTAATGAGAAATAGAAGATTAAATCGAAAACCAGCAAAAAATTTTAAGTATTCATAAAAATCCAAAGAATGTAAGGAGATTGCAACTGAGTTTACCATGTAATCTGAAGTAAATTTGCAAAATCTAAGGGCTGTATGGTTTGTAGAGCGGGAGGTAGGACGAACAACATGGCTTGACATCTCAACTTGCAAGCCCTTCAAATCGACACTGTCAAAACCATATATCTGAGAAACCAGCTCATGATAATAATAAAAAAGAAACAGATGTAAGGCTGGGGGATTTAATCCCACATTACAAACATGCAAAAGAGCACAACTGGATCACCAACCAACCTAAACTTACTGTTATTTACTGCATTGAGATAATAATAATAATAACTATAAGTGAAGTTCAACAGTCACTAGCAATCAATGAGCTTTAGTGACTGATTACCTCTCATCTAAAGGGCAAGAATATATCTAGGGTGTGATTGGAAAAAAAGGCTACAAAATGTGCTCTTACTAAATACAGTAAGCTACTAGAAGTAGCTTTTAAAACTAGCTTGAGCTTATAATATGCTAAATTACATAAATATTCTTCAAAAAGTTTTCTCTTATTTTACGTATGTATACCTTTATGTCATTTTACATTTTTAAGCTTACTTTGCTTAACACCTCTACACAAATAATAAGCTCCAGCTTTTAACTCTAAATATAAAGCGGTGTAAAACATCTATTAGTGGTGAATTATATATAATGCATATAATCATAAATCTTCGTTCATGGTTTAACGCATCTCTATTAAACAGCCGAAGATCATGCGTTACATACTTGTAGAAAGTGAACTAATGTATTAGTGGTGAATTATATATAATGCATATACTCATGTATTACATTACATACACACCACTCTCAGGATGTATTACATTACATACTTGTACAAAGTGCATAAAACTACTTTTCCCTCTTGTGTATGGACCATTTTTGTTATGTCCAATATCACTTCTCAAAAATGATTGCTGATATGTTACATATCACCTACCAAAAACGATTGCTTATTTGATAAATATTTCGAGCTCAAATTTTGAACCGGAGCTTCGGCTTGGAGTAGATAAGTAAAAGCTCGACTCTATAGAATTCTTATTGGCATTTCAACAAACAGTTTACAAGCATACCAACCAAACAGCCTTAAACAAATACACAAAACATCATAAAAGAAACCGAAACCTGGTACAAAGAAAGATGGCTTTAACAGAAATCTTGGCCAACTCAGCATCATCATCATCATGATTGTGCATAAAATATTCTTGGTCATATTTATGTTCATCATGGTCATTGTCATAAATATTATTACCAAGATCAAAAAGTGGACTTGCAGCAGATGGGTATGAAGTAAATGGCCTAAAGATACAAACTTGATTAGTGGGTGTTAAACAATTAGGCCTAAGACTGTGATTCAGAGGTGTAATGAGACGCCGGAATATGAAATTCGGTTGGTATTTATGAGAAAAAGAATCGGCGGCGAATCTTGAAAAAAACAGGGAGGTTCTCCATCTCCCCATTCAGTGGGAACTACTAATAATAAACTAATGATTGATTGATAAATTATTTATAAGATTTTGGATTTGATGGTTTGTTTGTTGTTAAATATGAGTAGTGTTGATTGAATGTTTGGGCGATTGATGATGTCTTTCATTTTTTGGGCGTCACCGGACTCGGTTAAAAAAAGAGAGAGGATGGTTATATATGAATACACGAAATGACCTAGGATTAGGAACATCGATAGTTATTTTTTCTTAAATGAAACGTTTTTTTTTTTTTTTTAATTACTTTAGGACTCATATTGAAATCGTCTATAAATTTTCTTTTTATATCTGAATAACTCAATATTTCGTATTAAAATCATGATTAATCATACTGAATTATATAATGCTTCTAATAATGTGTTAATTTGTTTGTGTTTGTTCGTGAACACAAATGAATCATAATGAGCTTTTTTGAACGTGTATCCTTGACTTGGACGATAGTTTTCCAATCTCCATCAATGATACAAAACTCTGATGCCATCATAGCAAAACAAAGGCAAAAAATGATACTCTTTTTAATTTAATGAACTTCAAGATTAAGTAATCGAATCTCAAGATAAAGTCTACCTCAACATCTCTACAGACCATGCCCTCCTCAAAACTATTTACTCAGTCACCGTCCCAGTGAGGTGGGTACGAGCCGAATGCTAAGAAGAAGATGAGGCAGAGATAATAGTGAATGTTGAATACAAAGACAATGGTGCGACATCTGTATATGAGGATGTCGTTTGATTTCTATGTTCCATGTTCCAAGTGAATGATCCTCTTTAACTGTAGGGCATTTATGGAAAATTGATCAGGATTAGGAATTTGTTAACCGTCAGCAATCGTTGTACAAAATTTGGACCACGGTATCTCAACTTATGCTTGACAACATGCATTTTGGACAATCATTTGACAAAATACATGCCAATAAACATAAATTGTAGACTGTAATTTGAATTTTTTTTCTTTATTTTTCATTTTATTGAATTTATTGTGGAGAGTAGAAACCTCTATTGCTTGTAAATGGTTGAATGGTTGATGTATTAATGAACTTGTTGGTTGCATCGACGAAGTTTGTATTCATTCGCTCAACGCACTTCATCATGAATTCACTTTGTTATGTAGATACCCATTGCATAAAATTGATATTATTGCACTAAATTATTTTCTCGAAGTTTATAAGTAAAAAGCAAACTACAGACCAAAAGCTCCAGTTTAAGTCAAAGGCAGATGCACCAAGGATTACTGGAGGCTCTCAACAAATGACACTCTGCGTATGCAGGTTTCTATATATATCTATATCATGCATTTTGCTTAGTTTACAGCTACAGTTTCTTGCACTTTTGCAACATCCTTGATTATTGTGTTAGATATTAACAAGAATTGCTGAAAATGTGCATATCAAGGATGGTTTTGGTGAGGGGGGAGACCTAGGTAATTTGACAGTGATGTGTGCCATAGAACAAGAGCAGATTTGTGGTGTCCCAAGTAGCTTGAGGTTTTCTTGTTATATTTTGTGTTTAAAATGAAGTTATTACTTGTATTATTTAGCATTAACTACATGGTTGGGTTTTAGACTTTTAGTAGTAGCACTTTGGGTTGTGTATTTACTTCCGGATCTTTACCCCCGGAATGCTGTCCGTAACTGGGGCCACCGACGCCTCCGGCCGTTTCTTTTCCTACTAGGAACGTGTATGTTTTATCCATTAACGCTGTGTACGCCTGTGGGAGG
>JAOXNX010000033.1:24087648-24104353 GCA_028566075.1 Solidago caesia
GCTTAACCGGATATGCTTATGACCGTTTCTTAAGCTTTTTCTTAGAAATCTTGTGAGGAAATCATGTCGCCGGACCACTAGAGCATATTGGAAGTGGTTGCTTAGTTAATTTGATAATTTCATTATAAAAAAAAGGCATAATTGAAATGTAAAGATTCTTTTTTCTTGTTAATTGATTAATTAATTATTCGTAAGTAAGTAGTTAAACAAGAATGGCTTTTTCTGTAAACTCGTATGATAGTTGTAATAATTTTCTTTCAAAAGTAAGACTGACGAGAACATATCATTGGGCCCAAAAGAGAATAAATCCATTATAGGGCCATTTGACTATTCCACTTTGGATAACCCATGCATTCAAACCTTGTATATCTTGCAATAAACTTTGTACAATCATTGCTCGAAGCTTAAGGTTAAAAAAGGTAGCATAACTCAAGATCCAAAATACTAGAACCCAAAATATCACCTCAATTCAAGTGATATTATTATGCACAAAAACTGAAATATAAAAAGGGATTATTATGTACTTTGTTGGAATTAATGTCTAAAATGTAGTTACCAAATTGACCTTATATATTTATAATCTTGTCAACCCCAATATATTCTGACAAGAAGGTGCCAAAATCACAACTTTAGAGGCCTTTTAATATAAGTATTAGTTTATACAAACACATTCCACATAATCTAGCATCTATAATTAAGATATTTTTTTATTAGAACTTTAAATTAAGCTTTATGTAAACTTAAGTCTATTTAAAAACCACACTCAAGATGGTTGAATAGTCGGATTTCTTGATGTCTTTACAAGAGTTCAATCTCGAACCTTTTTAGATAAGAGTTTAAAAATTGTCACCAAGATACCTGAACGGACTCTATATATCTAAGTCAAAGACTCGTTTTTCTTAAATAACACGAAAGAAACCATGTTTGTTTAACCGTTAGAAGTCTTTTTAAACTGAGGTAACTTCCTTAGTAATAAAATAAGTCATGTGTATATTGTAGAAGGTTGAAGAAAAAGGAGTTATCTTCGAAAGTAGAGTGAATCCAAAAGCAGGGCAGATATGAGCAGCTAGCTGCATAGGGTAACAGCAGTGACCTGTAGTGTTTCACATGATTTGCCCATTAAAAAAGGGTATCATGGACCTTCCAACATAAAGTTAAAAAGAAACAAGCAAATTACAGGGTAATATATTATTTCTCCATGTTCAAATGCTCATACATTATTTTATTTTTTAATGGTATATGCAAACATTTGATTTTACTACCACATCCATGGTATATGCAAACATTTGTTTTTTAACTAAAACAAAACAGCTAAATATCGAACTAAAAACGTTACAAATTTATTATATGTAACTAGTCAATTTATTTGTATTTCCTTCTATTTCTTTATGTTTTTTAGCTGGACTATATATGAAACATGTCTGGTTTGTTTGTAAAACTAATTTTAAATGTCACATTTTTCTTCAGCAAAAAGTTTAAAAACCTACCATTAATTAAAAACTACAAACGTCGATTAGACCATTTGGTAGAAGCTCACGACTCTTGAAAGAAGTCGAGGGTCATGAATTTAAGATTATTTGGAGTGGTTTAGGAATATGAGTAGAATTTCGGTCTAACAAAAATTAAAAACTAAAAAAACATTGTTATTTACTGTATTTAATATTGTTGTCGGAAGGAGTAAATTTGGGTGTAAAGGTGACAGTCCTTGAATCCCTTCCCACTTCTTTCCCCAACAACACACACACACACACATAGGTCTCTCTCTCACACTGGCTAGCAAGCATTGAGTCTGAGTTAAAAACCAGACCAAGATTTGTATCGAGTAGTAGCAAAATTAATACTACTACTACTACTATATATCATCTTTCTAAGAATAACCACCCTCATGTCAAAAAACTTCAAGATTTCATGATTTTTCACCTTTTGAGATTAAATAAATTATTTAGTAAATGAAAATGAAATGAGAAGAAGGCATTTTTACAAACAGTCCATCAAGATTTTCTTTTAGAAGATGAGGAAACATGGCTGGCAACTTCCTTACCATCCTCTTCAGGTGTTGCATTATTTCTTTCATGTCATTTTTCATATTTATTACTTGTTTTTATGAAATTTTTTAACTTTTGGGTGCTTGCTTTCACAAACTATATATGTTTTCATCCTTATCTTCATATATATATATATATGTCATTGTTGAATACTTTTGGGTTTAGTGTTTGATTTTGACTACTTATTTCCATCCAGTTCTTTTTAAGGGTTTTCCAAGATTTAATTTGCATTTGGAAATTGGTTTTCAAAATTCACAAACAATGTGATTATATATTTAACACCATGTCATTGCTACAATTTTTATACGAGTTTTACAACTTTTGGCTTTTGGTTGTTTGATTTCATAACATATTTTCATGTAGTATCCATCTCTTTAATGGATTTTGTAGGTTTATGAATCTGGGTGTTTGACTAGACAACAAATTGTTCACTTTTTATTCATGTGATTGTAAAAAAAAAAAAAGAAAGAAAAAGACCCCTTATATAGGGCTTTAAAAAAAAGTTAGGTTATGGGTATTGTTTACAACAATGTCATTGGTGAATACTTGAGTTTTGGGGTGTTTAATATCATTGTAAATGTAAATTTGTAGGTGGTGGCAGTTTCTGTGTTTTTGGCATTGGGATTTGCTTTCTATGTGTTCTTTGCACCTTTTGTTGGGAAAAAGATGCATCAATATATTGTGATGGGAATCTACACTCCTGTTGTAAGCTCTCTTTACTTCTATTTCTTATTACTTTCATGACTATCTTCAACAACTTTCAGGATTGAAAATCCAGAAATATATCTCCTTTTTTCATGTTTGAAATGACTAGAAATGATCGTTTGGACCATTTGTTCCTGCCTTTCATCGCAAAATATCCATAATTGATGCGAAGGAAGGCGATAATGTAATAATAGTAGGAAATACCAAATTTCACAAACAAAAAAAAAAAAAACACGTCATGGTTCACATAATCACATTTCACCCTACGAGTGCGCATTCTTTCGGAGTGCAAGTGGTGTTGTCCACAAACAGAGACAAAGGAAAATATGATCATTTCTAACAAGATGTGATTCCAAAATTCTAGTTAAAATATAAACAGGACAGGGATTGAGTTCAAAATAAAAAGAAAAACTACAACAAAAACATTGCAAGGTTCATGACCTAGCTTTGTATTACATTCTTAATAAAACTCGAGTTGTCATATTATCTTACCAGATTATTTGTGCATTCGGCCTGTATATTTGGTGTGCTGCTGCTGATCCAGCAGACACAGGAGTTTTCAAGTCTAGAAAGTATTGTAAAACCACATGCAACAAAACAGATGTTAAAAAGGAAGGATCCAAACTTGGTGGCGAATCGATGCCATCAACACAAGATCCAACTGCTGCAAATCTTATAGCGAAATCTCCAAGTAATGAAAGAATGAGTGCAGATTCAAAAACTGGAACAAACTCAACATCACCGTCTTGTATTATGGCTATTTTGGCTCTGATTCCTTGCGCTCTCATATGCCATTGTTCCAGTCCAGACGAAGGGTCTTCAGAGCTCCAAACAAGTGAGGATGGCATGTTCTACTGCAGTCTATGTGAAGTTGAGGTGTGTTTTCCTGTAACTCCATTCCTGAAAAGACTACCAGTTATCGAGCTTCAAACTTTGATATGATCCCTTTGAAATTTTGAAATGTATTGTACAAGTACATCAAACTCTGTTATCCTACTTCGATATAAACAAGCTGATGTAAAAACCATACATAATCCATATAATTTATAATTTCAGAAGTTAGAAACTTGACACAATTTGTTATGGTGGTTGGGTTTCTTGTAGGTTTACAAGTATAGCAAGCACTGCAGAGTCTGTGACAAATGTGTTGATCAATTTGATCATCATTGCAGGGTATGATTACTTCCCCTACCTTTTGGTTACCGACGACAATCTAATGCCTTAATTTTCTTGTAGTGGCTGAATAATTGTATAGGCAAGAGGAACTATAAAAAGTTCTTCGCCCTTATGGTCTCTGCTCTTCTCCTGGTAAGGTCAAAGCTATGTTATTTAGTTCTATAGATTTTTAATAAAAAATTTCCAACGTCTAACACGAGTTTCTTGACTTTGACTTTGAGATGTGAAGCTTATACATCAATGGTCAACCGGGATTGTTGTATTGATACGCTTGATTGCTGAGCACAAACAATTCACAGCAGATATATCTTCCAAGTTAGGAAGCAGTTTCACATTAGCACCTTACGTCACAGTCGTGGTTGGTACTCTAAATCTCCGACTGTAAAGTTCAACGAATTTCTGTTATAATTCAAACTAGATAACTTTAGAGGTCTAACAAAATACTATAAATCAAACAGGTAGTGTGCACGATTCTGGCCATGGTTGCAACTCTGCCACTAGTTCAGCTCTTCTTCTTCCACATTCTTCTCATAAAGAAAGTAAGCTTAATATCTGCCATTTATGTTATCTTGTAGCCTGTCTATTGTTGGAACCATTTGACCTTTTATATTGTGTTGACCATTTCCGGTTACAGGGAATTAGCACATATGATTATATCATAGCGTTAAGGGAGCAGGAGCATCAAGCATTTGGGGGGCCACAAAGTCCTCAAATGTCACCAGCTAGCTCGCTCACAGGTTTCAGCAGTGTTAGCTCCTTCAACAATACTTTTCGTCAAGGAGCTTGGTGCACTCCTCCACGGATGTTTGTTGAAGATCAGGTAAACTTCTTTATCCTATCTTGGGCAAATTGCATAAAATGCAGCCAATTTTGCTCAAACTTGTATTTCTGGTGAATAACTTATTTCTGTCATACAAGAACCCACCAAACTCGCAAATTCTATGATTTAACACGACATTCAACCTTAAAAAGTAATCATTATGTAAGCACCACCATGTGTTGAAAAAGATAGTGTGGTCTTTTGTGAAAGTTTTATCAAATTTTTTGAGAGTTTGTTGAAAGGTTTTCTTTTGGTGAGGAAAAGGATAGTTATCTGAATTAAAAAATTAACCAAAATCGTTGATCTTTTTTTATGCACCAAACCTTCTTATCTGTTTGTAGCATCCAAAATTACGACTACAGAAAGGGGTGCCTACCCTTTGCAAATCGGCCACCTAATACTCATTTCACTGAATTAACTTGTGCTTGACACTAACTGGATGTTTTTACAGTATGATGTAGTTCCACCAGAGACCAGCTCAGTTAGCTCACTAGGGAAAAAGACTGATCCTACCAAGAAAAAGAACCCAACAGCTGTTAAGATCAGCCCCTGGGCCTTGGCTCGTTTAAATGCAGATGAGGTCTCAAAAGCCGCTGCAGAGGCACGAAAGAAGTCCAAGATTCTGCAGCCCGTGCTAAGAAAAGAAGCTGGACAAAGAGGTTCTCGTGGGATCGAAAAAGATAGAAGCTTTGGTAGAAGTGACCGTTGGATGCCCTCAAATCTCAGCAATAATCAAAGGCTAGGAAGCAATCGGATCCGTATTCCAGATATAAAAAATATTAGCAACACCAGGAATGATAGTGTGACAGACGGGAGTTTGTCAAGTTTGGTGCCTTTGCAGCTTGAAGCTCGTTGTGCATTCAGAACCATGGGTTCATCTCCAGATAGTAGCTTGGACTCCCCTGATGTTAACCCATTCATGGTTTCTTCAGGAGCAGATGAGAGTGGGATCCATACGGATATTCCCGTCTCTGGTGGACTTGAGAAGCAGGGAATCATATCACTGACGGGATCAATGAGTGATGGATATGATGCCTCTGGCGGGGAAGATAGTGATAGGGTCCCGTCACGGTTGGTGCAAAGGTCTGGACACTCAAGTGCACGACTATTTGATGCTGATCAGGATGACAGGATAGCTAGATTGAATATGCCTTCATCCTCAAGATTTAGCTACTCAAATGAAAGAAAGATTTGAATCAATTTTTTATATCTTTTAGCTTTAGTCTCTCTCTCTCTCTAATTTTTTTTTTGGGGGGATTATGTATGATTGTATTCTTCTTCTACACGGGTAGTATGTTCTCGGGATTTCCCCATTTCATTTCTTAGCGTGACTTGTCTAAAGGAAAAGTCTAGATTCCCGAACCCATGTTTTTGTAAGTTGCATTAACTGAATGGTGCAAAGCTTGTAAAGAACAGGTGATTTGAAACCATTTGTCTCAAAAGGCATGAAAATGCGCAGCCTATTGGATTATACTAGAAATACAGCTGCAAATATAGTCTGTCACATGCATACATCATCTATGGTCCATTAAATATAGTCTCAAGCTTCGATAGGCATTCAACAGGATGACTTGAATTTACATTAAACCAAGTGAAAATAAACAAGGCCCAAGAGTTGTTGCACTAGACCCATGGATGTCCAATACCTTGTATTTGTAGTTATGGTTTATTCGATCATCAAGTCGATATTGATCCCCTAAAAAAAGCAAAAATTGAGCAAATGGCTGGATATTATGGTGCAGCTCTTTGGGCATGTGTATTTCTGACTTTTTGAGCATTTCTAAGTAACGCACCAATCCTAAAACATTGAAAAGCTATCAGAGACACTGTGTTGGAGTATTTAGAGTATTCCCTTTGATGATACTTGATCCATTATGAATGTTAGATACAAGTTAATAACTAGATACCAAAACAACCAACGCAGTGTCTCAGGAAACCAAAACACAATCCATGAACATTTATGTGTGCAAGCTTCTACACCATAAATAGCGAAACAATACAAAATTCAGTCGGGGCAGACGAAAATTTTCATCTTTACAGTAGGAATTCTAATATACGAGTTATATGCCTATAGATATTTTAAACATATAATCAACTCCGGCCCGGGGTATCAGATTTTAAAGATCTTATATCCCTATGAATAAGACTTGCAAACTCCATAACCATAAAAACGAAATGCAAGTGACAACACAACAGAGATACAGTAATTCACACTACTTAATAGAAAAAAAACAACACCACATAAACAGATAAAAGCTAGAAAAGCAACAATCTAAAGAAACACGGATATAATTCTCGAAAGAAAAGTTGTATTTCATATCCAACATTCAAATGTACTTTACACAAACCGTTATTCCAGATATCATCAACAACAATATTTACAAACAACCAACTACTAACCTCGATCCCTAAGCTGGAAAAACAGTAACAACATGAGGAACCTTGTCATCATCAAACGGCAAACTAACATACTCTCTAGCAAACTCCTGCGCAATCTCAATCGCCAATTCACCATGTAACGCCTTACAATACATATACAAAACCGTATTCGCAGACATACTATGAAGCAAAAACAAAGTCAACATACTCGTCCCAATAACCAGCTGCAACACAAACGGCCAACTTCTCCATCCATCAACATCATCAAAATGCAACACGTCGTTGGAATTCATCCAAATCCAAACCGCAACCAAACCCCCAAACAACAAAATCAACGACAACGAAATGCTTCCCATCCCTTTCACTAAATACGAGCTCCGCCGTAAAGGGGCAAACCCCCATTTCGACTCCGCAACAACAATTACGAAAGCTAAAGACCAGGTCATCACAAAATAGAGTAGCAACAAAGCTAAAGCAGTCACTAACAAAGCGAAAACTACGGTAAAGTAAAGCGAACCGTAGTCGATAACAAACCCTAGGTTTTCGGATAACTTAACAAAGACAGTAATAAAAAGGCCAAAAGATAAAACAATTAAAAATAAAATAAGCTGAGCGGAAATTACAGTGGAAAGTAAAGGGAAAAAGGTAAAAAACAATGATTTAAGAGCGGGGGAAAACTTAACAGGTCTACCGTAAAAGCCGTGGAAGGTACTGTAGGTGATAGTGGCTGTAGCGGAAATAAGGGAGACATAGATATAGAGAATGTATGTGTATATGTATATGTGGATGTGGGGGTGATTTGGTGGGGGATTGTTAACGGGGGCGATGATGAATTGGGTTGAAACGACGTCGTTTTGTTGGGGATAGAGAGTGGGGAAAATGATGAGAGAGAAAGAGAGAGGGAGTAAGAAGATGAGAGATAAAGCGAGGAAGTGACGGGAGTGTGAGTTGATTATTTTTTTGGATTCTGATAACACGCCGATCAGGTTTAGGGTGTGAGCTGGTGTTGGTGTTGGTGTTAATGACATGGTGGTGTGGTGGTGGCGTGACGACGGGGGGATGAGAGATTTTTTTTCTTTTTTGGAGAGTGGATGAATTATTGGGTGATTGATTATTTGATTTTTGGGAATGAATGATAGGTATACATACTACTTGTTTCATTGTTTGTGACGTGTGTGGGTGGTGTCTACGTGGAGTGATAGATGTAAGCTTTATCGCTTTTGATTTGGACCGGGTCGGGTCAGGGATCGAGCATCTGGCAGAATTAAGTCAATTAACCCAAAAATTTTTTTGTCACAGAGATAAAATAAAAAAAATAGAGCGCCGCTGCCGGGGATCGAACCCGGGTCACCCGCGTGACAGGCGGGAATACTTACCACTATACTACAACGACTTGATATTATTAAAACTTGACAAGAATATATAATTTTTATAAATTTCTTTGAGTCCCGTTGGCCCTAAAAATATAGTAATAAAAAATCGTAAAACAAGCACACGCACTCAGACTGGTGGTGGTTCAACAACACAAAAAAGAAGAAAAAAAGGTAAAAATTGGATGGAGGAAAATGAATGGGAGGCGATTCAATTTCCGTCAAGCTCCACCGGTGGTGATTCCACTCAATCAGAAGACGACGTCGTATTGGTCGACAACGTTTTCCTACCCACCAATCACGAGGGTTTACCCCCATCACACCATTTTTATGAACCAATTCCTGCCACATCACCACCACCTCCTCCTCCACCATCTTATTTATCATTATCATCATCATCATCTTTGACCCCATCTTCTCCTTCTTTATCTGGAATAGAAGAAGAAGATGATGATGAAATTAGATTGCCATATCAACAGGAACCAGAAACTACGGACCGTTTGGGGATTTTGAGGTTTGTTTCTGGGATTTATGGCAGATTTGGTGTTTGGTCATTTGTGTCGGTGGCTGCTGTTGTGTTGGCGGCGGCCTACGCAAGGCGGTGGCAGCGGTTTCGGTCGTCGCGGAAACGGCTTCAAAAGGAAAAAATGGATCAAATGATGCTTCTCATTAGTCAGAAAGATGAGGTTTGTTTTCATTATCTCTGACCGCCACGTGTTCGATAAAATTCCTAGCTTACACTTGTTCCGTTTTTGTCTATCTTTTTCATACATTTGGCTTGAAAGTTTCAGTTAACAATCTCACCCTATTTTCTGATAACAGAAGTAGTTGTAGACATAAATTGCTATGTTACTTAAGTTTTCTTGTTTTCAATAACCTATTAGGTGTATAGTTACAGCAAGACATGTTATTGTGAAGTTGTGATTACTAGAATCGTTTAAACTAGGCGTTTTAAGTAAAGTTTGGTGACCCGAATGGGGGAATACAAGAAGGGCTTAATTCCTGATGGATGGTTTTCCGGCAGTTCAATTATCTGGCTTAAATAATGTGTTTATGACTTTATATATACATATTGTGGAAGCTTATGGTTACAAGGTTTTGTAACTGTTTAGTCACTTTTCTAAGCTCCCAAATGTGATTCATTATGTAAGGTAGCTTGTTTACATCGGGTTCGAGTTATTCTTAAGTTCTTCTAAGAAGCAACCAGAGAAAGAAAAAAGAAGTCAGGCTTGTAAGAAGAAGCTCTTATTTTACTGGTTTATTGTGACTCTTTTGGGCATGAAGATCATAAGGATCTATAGATGACTTTTGTCATGGGATTTCTTGAACTCAACTATTGAAGCACTTTTAAACACTGATGTTTGTCCCATAAAGATCGATGGATGTCTTGCTTGATGTCAGTTTCCTGTTTTAACTGTTTGCTGTTCTGTTTGCAGAAAATCAAACAGCTTCTCATCCAAATTAACCAAATGAACGAAATATTATCAGCTCGAAAAAGAGTTCCAGTGCATCGTATTGTGGTTGATCGCCCAATCATGAACAGACCAAGACTGGACTGGAAACCTACATGACCGGTTGTTTCGTGTTCGTCTTCTTTGTTCACTTGTAAGCATCTCTTTGCAAGCATATTCATTTGCTTGCCTCTGTGATGCAGTTAGTGCTCTTAGTTTGAGTTATGAGTTTGTGTCCTTTTTACATATATAAGGTATATATTTTGGAAATTGCTCATATTTGTGAAGTACTTGAGCTGTTTGTATAGACAAACTAGAAGTTTGAGTTATGGCATTTGATCTTTCTGCGTATTGTAAATATGATGTTAAATATGATTCAGGTATCACTAAGTCATAATTTGGTGTGTGAAATGAAGATGGAACCACACGAGGAAAATTAGAAACTTATGATAGTTATATAAATGAATAAGACGTGTTTTTTTTGTGTGTGTGTTTTTTTTTATAACTTTTGTTATGCTGCTAAAAGATATGTCGTTGCTCATATAACCGACTTGTGGGGCATTTGCTATTCTTTGTCCTCGGTCCTAGAACTATTTAAACCTGAACACTTGGAGTCTTGGACCATTAGTACTAAATACCACGACTACCGGCTATCCGCAAAGTGGGTTGTTGCCCTGGCGAAAGGATCTTTATATATTATACACAACTAACAATGTTCGTCGCGAAGGATTACATAACATTATAGCTAGTAATTATATTAAGACAGTAAATATCTGATCGACTAATTAATTTTATTCAAAAGGTTTGAAATTGGCAGGAAATGGTTCAGTGTCTTCAAAACATATAGATTTCCAGCAATCTCACCCGTTCAAGGATTTTTGTCATCATGATTAACTGTCTGCAATTCTGCATTGCACGCCAAATGACACTGTTACATTATAAACCCGGCCCGAAGGCGATCTACCAGATCTTGTTTCCTTTCTTGACCATACCCGCCCTTTGCCTCCTCGTAAGCCAGCTCATACCATATTGAGTTGCTTGAGGTGTTTCCATACATGTACAACGTCATTCTTGAAGCTTCCATGACAGCATCAGAAAACTCTGAGGTCTTCTGCAGTTTGTCAAGCACTGGCTTCCCACCAACATGACTACATGAGGGAGGAAGTGATCCACAGCGCTGCTGTAATTAGGTACGTACGACTCGATGTTCACTGGCGGTAGGATCTTTTCTGCAATGTAAGGCACTTAAGTTTCGCATTTGTTGGAAGGATTAGGTTACTTAGGGCGATTACGTTGGGTTTGATGGTGGCTATGGCGGCTGCAATGCGGTCTTTCTCGATAGATACAATTGTAGGACCGTTTTGCACTTGATGTGTTGGTGTGTACTGCATGAACAAGTTGGTATTTTGAGTAGTTGTTACTGGAAGGGTGGTTGGAGAGGAGGATCACAAAGCCTCCAATGCGGAACAAGCAGTTGACAAGGAACTCGGAATGATCTATCTTTTCTGGGGACGAAGTTTTCATTGTGGTGCAACTGAAAAAAAAAATAATCACGAGTTCATCAATAGTCTCTAAAAAGTTTGGGTTGCTTGATGCTTGTTGAATATCATAACACAAATTATATGTTCGTCACTAAATTCTTGAAGATGATGGAAGCTAGTATAAAGTTTTGAAGATAGAGGCCAAATTCATGATATTTTAAAGGGTTATGTATTATACAAGGTACCGAGAATATGAAAACACGTACATCAAGTTAATGACATGAATGGATGGTTTTGAGTGATGTAACATTCCTTTCCTGCAGCAAAATTTCCTGTGGAATATTAGCCCACATTCCTTTGGAGTAGGTACGCTAGAACAAAGAAAACCAAACCCTTTGAAGTGTTTTTGTAGAGACAAAAATGGCCATGGGGTTATGGTTAATAACCACACTCCATATACCCGACCTGTAAACTTTATTCAAACTAAAGAAGGGACTTGTACTACTACTTCAGCAAGGCAACAATGTTAAGTCCTGTCCTAACTCTATATTAATGGGCCTGCCCTGATTTATATTTTGGGGGTCGATTCTTGGCTTATAAATATTTATGTATATGACTTTCATGTAACTGTAAAATTTAATTGAAAAAAGATAAGAAATTGAAACGACTCGCTATGTAGACATACAATAGGTAGACCGTTTTTGGACGTTTGGAGGTGCTGTTTAGCGGGTCCTATTAATTGCATGTAGTTTTGCACTGCATCGCATGCCAACAAGATTGTAGGCCGGTGCTAATGAATCTTCGATTGTATCTTTAATAGATCTTTAGTCTTCAAAATTATTTCTATTAACTTTTGATGATTCTTTCATTAGCTGTCTTCTTCGAATTGATGATAAGTCATAACTGCTGATAAACATATTTAGCAGTTATTTTTAACTTATTAAATTCTTAAGTCCCATTTTGAGACTAATACAAGTTATGGTTTTTTCTTTCTTCCTTTTATCAATTTATACCACTTATTAGATTAGTCTCTTCATTTTTCACTCTAAATAACGCTTGTGTCGTCAGCTCATTCCCCTGCATATTCAAATGATGACGCGTGTTATACAAATTTCTTTTACCTCATCTATTCGTTTATCTTATTGTGTATCAACCCCCCCAAAATAAGATAATTTGTAGACACAAGTTACAATAAAACAAAATAATCATTTATATCCTTTTTTTTTTTAACATTAATCATGTATCTTGTCTTTCCCTTTTCTCCTGACTAATAATGTATTCTATTTAAAGCTAATGGTGCTGACTCTTTCGGGTTGAGTCTTCCTAACAATGGTCCGAATTTATCTCATCTCCTTTATGTGGACGATTGTACATTGATGGGTGAATGGTTCGAAAATAATATTAATAAGGTTGCTAGAATTCTTAGAATTTTTTTTCTTATGTTCCGGGTTGAAAATTAATCTTGGGAAATCTAAATTGTTTGGAGTGGGGCTAATGTTGTTAGAAGGGTGGCCGAGACTATTTCGTGTAAAGATGGTATTCTTCCTTTTGACCATTTAGGCATTCGGATTGGTGGGAACATGAATAGAATTTCTAGTTGGAACTTCTTGTTTGATATTTTTGAATCTAGACTAGCGATGTGGAGGGCCAAAAGTTTATCGATTGGTGGAAGGGTTACCTTAATTAAGGTCGTCTTAGAAAGCTTGCCTACATATTACTTTTCTTTATTTAAAGTCCTGTCGGTGATCAATGGCTTGGAGACTATTATCAGAAGGTTTTTGTGGGGCGGCACGCCGGAGTCTAGGAAGATTAATTGGGTTTCGTAGGACCGGGTTGCTTCTCCGGTGAAATATGGTGGTTTGGGAATTGTTAATTTGAAAGACTCTAACGTTGCTTTGCTTGCTAAATGGTTATGGAGATATAAGACCGAACCTGATGCTCTGTGGAGAAAGACTATCGACGCCCTTCATTGTTCTAAACGCAACTGGTCTTCGGTCCCTGTTGGTTCTTCATCTGTGGGAGTTTGGAAATCGTTAGTTGGCTATGTCGACAAGGTTCAGGCCTCGGCCTGTAAGTTGGCGAACCTGATTAGAGGTAATTGCGGCAGAGGTGATAAGATTCGCATTTGGCTCGACCCTTGGATTATGGATACTTGCTTGAAGGAATCGTTCCCTTTGTTGTTCAAAATGGAAAAAGAAAAAAGATGCCTCATTCGTGATCCTTTTTGCTTGGTGACCAACAGATTTGTTGGTGACCCGAGATGGTATTCAAGTTTAATGTCGGCTGAGGTATTAGAGGAATGGGACAAGTTCGTCTTGCTCTTGGAGGGAGTGCGGTTATCATCTAACAAGGATAGATGGTCCTAGCTTGGGGAGGCGAATGATTGTTTCTTGGTTAAGAGTGCTAAAAGATTCATTAGAAGTGCGGATGACTACAGCTCGAGATTTGTTTTCAAATGGGCGAAAGAGGTTCCAAAAAAGGTTAACATTTTCATGTGGCGTGCGGCTTTGGACCGGTTACCCACATACAAAGCTCTTCTAGCTCGTAATTGCAATTTCGGTACTTTTTTCTGTGTTCTTTTGTTTTTACCCGGATGAAACTATTGAACACATTCTTTGTTTCTGCAAAATCGCGTCTGATCTTTGGGGTAAGATTTCTAGATGGTGCAAGGTGTTCCCTTTCACGGTTTCAAGTGTACAGACAATGTTTTAAAAACCGAATTTTTCGTCGAGCCGGCCAGTCAACCGCGAACCGTCGAACCGGTTGGACCGGCCAGTTCAACCGTTTGGTATTTTTTATTTAGTTTATTTTAAATGCTACTAAACTTGTTACAATCCATTCAAAAATAATACAAAATATTTATAATCCAAAGAATATATATGTTTGAATGTTCACAAACAACTAAAAATAACATTAAAATATACACATCATAAAAAAAAAATTAAAAATTTAAATTAAAAAAAAAAAAAAACCGGTTGAACCGGAAAAAACCGGTCAAAACTGGAAAAACCGGCCGGTTCGAACCATTGAACCGGACCGCTAAAAAACCGAGTTTAAAAAACCGGTCTCTCGACCGCGAACCGATCGAACCGGCCGGTCCGGTCCGGTTTTTAAAACATTGGTTATATTTAATGATCGAAAAGATAGAGGGAGAGAGACTTTGATGTCGTGTTCAAGAGCTCCAAGGTTAATAGCTTAGGTTCTAGCAATTTGGTATTGAGATGGTAATTTAATCATATATGTAGTGTCATATATATATATAATAAAGATGTAAGAAGTTTATGTTTGAAAAAAAAAAATAGTTGACCAAAATTTTACGGTTGCTATAGTATTATTCTTCATACGTTCAGTTTTTAACCCTTATGTTGCCACTACATAAGATGGGACTACGCCACAAACACCTGCCCAAGCACGAAAGGCGAAGGTTATAAAATATCATTGTGTCATTGCGACAGATGACATAAAAAAAATAGAATTAACCATTTGAGCTGGTGTGCATAAATAAACTCAATGAGTGTAAGATACGAAGATGTACAACATCATCCAGAAGAGTAACACATATGGGAACTAAAACAGTACAACAAATGCATATTTTGAAAACTTATCGTGTATCATTACTTATACTTTTCTTAGTTTCTACAACAACTCTTCTTTTCCTTACCTTATGTTTGACATCCCAGTTAGCAGCTATTTTTTTATTTTTTATTTAGAACGGCAGAAGAATATTATTAATCAGATCAACTAGCAAGACGCTAGCGATCAAAATACAAAGATACAAGTCTAGAATACACTAATTACACAACTAGACTCAACCCGTTAGCAGCTATTGTATGTATGTCTTTTCTCCAAATCCATTACCTTCTTGATGTCTTCATCAACTGTATTCACTGCATCCTGTAACTTCTTTCGCTTCACTCTTTTTGGCTCTCGAGGGCTGCAAAGAAGAGTGTGTCCATTGCATTACAATTTAATACGTACTGTTTTGGAAATCACGATATCACGTTTAACTATTTGTGAAAAAATGTTCTGAAAATGGGCTCAAAAATCACAACACAAATCAGCATGTTTTGACCCCGTAAAAAAGGATCAATTTCAACCTGACCCAGTTCCCCGCACCCCCATATTTCCCTCTAATACAAACCAAAAACTTACGTATAAAGGGAGCAACGTAAATATAATTGCAAAGAGAACAAGTGAACAACACTAATATTCAGCTCGAAATTCTCACCTTGTTATCCTTGAAGTGGCCTTTTCTAGACACTTTTGTAGTATTGTATAAATGGGGCATTCCCAGTGCTTTTTTCAAACTGCACAAAAAACCTCAGATAGTTTCATTCATTTCAAGATAAAAAACAACATGAACTCGACATGAACTCCACTTGCAAAGAGCTAGGACCTGCATGCAAAAATAGATCAACTAGTTCATGGTCTTTTGGTGGAAAGGCTACATGCATCCTCCCTTTTCTTCTGCACAAACTCGACATTTTGTTCCACCTGCAATAATGAAATCCTCTCGATGTGTCAAATGTTGATCATTGAAATCTAAAATACCCGTTTATGTAGAGGTGGCAATTTAAACATAATTACTTATAAATGGGTAGATTTTAGTTGTGCTCTATCACAATTTTTTTGGTAATCATATACATCTTGCCATCTTTTTTTAAAAAATTGTTAAAGAGAAGTGTTTGTTGTAACCCTAATTAACCCGAACTCATTTTACCGGGCACGGTGTCACCTACCAAGTACACCAAGCCCGACTAACCCATCACATATGCCATCCATACTTTCAAAATATTATTGCAATACCTGGTCCATATGGCGTTTCACCACACATTTTAAACTGCCAACTGTAGTGTTGTCATGAAACTTCCGTTAAATGCACTTTTTTATACCTCGGCGCACCAATACAACTTTGGTGTATCAACGTGTAAAAAAAAGGCGCATTAACAGTTCCTATCATAAAAAGATTTTTCACCCAATCTTTCCCCTTAAACCTAGCTAAAATAAATCACTTAAACAGATTAATTTCCAATGTCAATGCAGGGGTGTCTCAAGAGTAAGGCTTGTAAATCTAGGGCTTTATGCTCCTGATTTTTTAATTAAGGTTCGGTTTTGTGTCCGTGCGATGCATGAGGCTGACTGATAAGGCAAATAAAAAATAGTAATTGATAGTCATTGTATAATCCATAGTTTACGATAATACAAAAGCAATATCGATGACGAATAATGTAAATAATAATTTTATGACACAAATTCATTAAAGCATAACTATCTATAT
>JAOXNX010000033.1:24104453-24125894 GCA_028566075.1 Solidago caesia
GTTACAAAATATAACGATTATGGATAAGGAACATAAAACTATAGCTTTTCTACTACCAAGTGCAGAGGAGTTTAAAATCAAGATTCATAAATTAAGTTACAAAAAATTTCCTTAAATTGTTTTACTATAGAAATTGGTGAGGAAGTGTTTCAGGATGAAATACAATAAATATTTAACCAAAACCAATCCATAGAAATTTTAGAAATTTGATGACATTTATCATTGACGAGAATATGCAAAGTTTAACCAAACAGTTAGAGGCAGAGTAACAATCAGCTGTAAAATTAAAATGCAAGTTAAAGAGATTATGAAACAACTTACAGCTGAAAAGATAGAGAACACGAACCCGTATCAAAATCTCTCCAGGCAGCAAATCTACAAACTGTTAAAAATACATAGAAACCAAAGATGCACACAAATGTTCAACTTCTTGCATTACTCGTAAAGCAAAACTAAAGATACATAGAAACCCCATCCATACCATACCATAAAACCACCCTAAAAATTACAATCCTAAATTATTTCATTGTAATATTATTAAGATTAAAAAGTTTGGGTAATTATTTATAAACAAGAATTCGGGTATGTAAGTGAAAGTAGACTAATAAAACAGCACGAAAAAGATGTAGTAGGCCATAATTCGAGATGATATACAAATATACATATATATTATTGTGTATGTATATAAGAGATTTATTGAGAGAGATGGGATATAGAAATGATACCTGAGTATAGGGAATGAAAGAAGTGAAAACCAAAATCTGTTGAAGATATGCATCGGTTGTTTGACGGTGAAATTCAGGGAAGAAAAAGGTGGAAGTCAGGATTGAAGCAAAGGGAAGTACATCGGCTTATGTTTGCCAAGAAGGTTTAAATTCAACAACATGATCGCTAACACAAAGAAGGCATTCCATTTCTCTTTGCCACATGTGTTTCATCTCCGAACGCAAAGGTTCAATCTCTATAATTGACTAGTTCAATGGATACACAAAAATTATATAAATTTCTATTAAACTAACATCAAATTAAAATTACCATAGACATAGAGAAAGAAAACTATAATTACCACTTACCAAAAAGATTTGTTATGATAGTTGAAATTGCCAAAGCTGTTCAAACCCCTTTGCCACTTCCAGAGATGTCTTCACCCTGAAAAAGGTCATTGCTATATATATATGATCAATGTGTATATATATTCAACAGTATAACATTATATATATATATATATATATGATCAATGTATACACACACAGACACTTTGTAACTTTCTTTTATATCTTTGTCTTTCAACACACAGCACACATTCATTCATCATCTTCTTCGATTCGAATTCAATTCTGGAGTTTTTTTTTTTTTTACTAATTATCTGCCTTCTTCACTCTGGTAAGAAAACCCAAATCTTATTTTATTGATTTGTTTCTTCAATTCAATTTAAGCATGTTTTTATAGACCTGTAAGTGTGTGTATATATATATATATATACATATACATTGAAATATGAAAGAAATAGGAAGATCTGTGATTTACCTTTGAATTTGATGATTAGCCTGAGCCCTGAAGTTGTATGTGGTTGTGATGACCGATCAGCAGGTCGGTGTAATATGTATAATGAATATATGTCGGTGTATGCATCTAGAGTTTCGCATGTTTTCTGGAGATTTCTAAGCTAGTACGCTTGATAAAGTTGTATAAGATGCAACAGTAAAGATAAAAAGTTATTTGTTGTTGAACGTTAGGGATAAGTTGTGGTAAAAAGCATGTTGCTTTTTAGTATATAGGTAACAAGAAAAATATATAAACCCTGAGCCCAATTTAAAAATCATTAATCACATTTGTGTAGCTATATGTGTAAACCACGGAGCCCAATGTGATCGGTGGATTCGACTTGGACTTAAATCTTAGTTGTAATCGGTGGAATTTTTTTGTTTAGAATTCATTTATTTTTGTTGGATTAGTTGGGAAGATGTAGTAGTGGTGTAGTAGTCGATGTTAAATAATTAACATGATTGTATTAGTTGGGAAGATTGGATCAAATGTAAGTTAACTCTTGTAATTTTGTTCTACTCTGTAATTACGGAGTAGTGATATATATAAAAAAAAACATACCTTTCAAAAAAAAATTAAATTAAATTCACCTTACAATACATAGTCAAAACTGTTACGCACAAAGATCGCGTTTTAGACACGAAAACATTAATTAATGAGTAATTAATACATAACTTCTTTTTTTTTTTGAATGACAATTCATTGAATAAACAAAGAGGTTACATATACAAAATAAATAAAGTAAAAAAAAAAAAAAAGAAGAGTAAATTCCCTCTCTTTTCACTTTTCAGTCACTCATCATCATTATTATTTTAGATATTATTTATTCCGTCTATTCCAACAACACCGACGACGACCAAATTCCCTCCCCAAAAATACAATCAATCAATCAAATGAGCGGTAGCGAAGGTAGCTCAGGCCATTCAGCAGATGCAGCAGCACGAAAGAAAGACAAAGCAAAAGTAAGCAGAACATCGCTAATATTATGGCACACACATCAAAACGATCCATTAGCTGTTAATAAGCTTCTAGAAGAAGATCCATCATTAGTTCATGCTAGAGATTATGATAATCGCACTCCACTTCATGTTGCCTCTCTTCACGGCTGGATCGATGTTGCTAAGTGTTTGATTGATCACGGTGCTGATGTTAATGCTCAGGATCGTTGGAAAAATACCGTAATTTTACTTCTTCTTCTTTTTTTTTTTTTTACTGAATTATTGGAAATTGATATATGATTATTATTTTATTTCATTATTATATATGTATATAAGCGTGTAAACGGGGGAGGTTTTCCTTGTTTAGGTACCGGGAAGGTATCCCTGTTACTGTTTTCTTGGCCACCCCCGTGATGTTTACCTAGGGAGGTTTGAGGATATCATGACGTCTGACCGCTAGACCACCTCAGTGATTATGTGTGTGTGTATATATATATATTTATCATGACTAAAAAGCTGTATTAACTTAAATCATTATAAGTTTATTGAGATAAGATGGTGAAGTAGGCTTCTTTGGTGATGATTAGAAATGTAGTTTTTCTTTTCCATAGGAACATAGTATAGGGTTTATAAGCCTCGTTGGTTCAGCAGATGGGGGTATTTGGAAGCCAAGTAAGATTGGATTGGGTCGAGATCAAGCTATCTTGTGGTGAATTTTGGGAT
Source organism: Solidago caesia (assembly GCA_028566075.1). Taxonomy (NCBI): domain Eukaryota; kingdom Viridiplantae; phylum Streptophyta; class Magnoliopsida; order Asterales; family Asteraceae; genus Solidago; species Solidago caesia. Next base: position 24,107,660 of record JAOXNX010000033.1, read on the forward strand.
CATAAGCAAGATCCCATTCTTGCAGGGGGGTCTCATGCTATAATGGGTCATTTTTTATTGATGAAATCATAAAATTGCAAGTCTTAATATCAAGATTGAGATGTTAATGATCCCAAGGACACTGTCTATATCCACCTGTTATCAAGTTATCAACACTAACAAACATGATGATTGTAGTATTTTATGACATGCCTGACAGGTTATATGAGTGTATGTTGGTGCTAAGGTTTGGTGTTCTTCGCCTATTTTGTTGTTGTTAAAGCAATCATTATGGTTAATGGTAGTGGAAAGACAAGTTACTTTCCTTTCCTTTTATGCTTCTAGTTTTTAAGTATTAGATGCATATTTCTTTTATCATTGTTGTAAACCATGCTTATCTTTGAATTATGTCAACTTATCGGAAAATGATAAAATCCTCCTAAAGCTACGACCTTATGACACATGTAATCCACTAATTCTCTTTCATCCTCATCCCAATGATTTTGCCATGTGTAGTAATCGTGTTGTTAGGAGGATTTATCATTACCCCAACTTATCAAAATACTCTTTCCTCAATATAATACTTCTCATGACAGCCTCTAGCTGATGCGGAAGGAGCTAAAAAACATGACATGGTTGAGTTATTGAAGTTGCACAATGGCATGTCTTTTGTAAGTTGAATTCCTAGTCTCTAATAAATGATATATATATATTCTTTTAGACAGTTTTGGATCTACATCCATATGCTCATTAGCATTCTTATGAGCTATTTGTGACATTGATTTTGGTCCGCAAGTTTTCTTTGAGTCTTGTCCAAGACTGAAGGAGCATTGGTGGTATTTGATCATTATTTTCTTGATCGAGGGAATGATTCTTTTGTATTTTAAGGAAAATATTGATCCTGGTTGCTAAAGCATTTAGGGGAACAATTCTCAATTTTTCTTGATTATAACATCATCTTTCATTTGATATAGTCAAAGGCTACCAGACAATTCAACTACCAATCTTAATTCTTCCCTACAAATCTTTATGTATGCTCATTAATTGGAGTATTTTTCCTCAATTTTCCGAAGGATGTAAACATGAAGCCATAATGCCAACATAAATAACAATAATATAGTTTTTTTTGGAAATTACACGGATCGTCCCTGTGGTTTGGCGGTTATCTGTTTTGTCCCTTTGAGAATTTAGTTACAATGGGCATCCCCATAGTTGCCATCTTTTTCCCAATCACGTCTTTTTTCACATGAAATGACCAAAATGCCCTTATTTTTATTTATTTAATTAAGGGTGTTTTTTGTCATTTCAGTGGCAAATGGACGAAAATTAAACCTATGGGGATGTTCATTGTAGTTAAGTTTTAAAAGGGACGAAAACGGATAAAACGACAAACCATAGGGATGATCCGTGTAATTTACTCTAGTTTTTTGAATGCCTCATTTTCGTTGCTGACATGAATAAAGTTGCATGTGTGCAAATGCCTCCTTCATTGCTCCATCCTTTAGTTTGAAGATTGATATGAAATCATGGAAATGTTCTTACTTACAATTTGACCTTATATTTATATTTTGCTTCTAAATGGTAACAATCCTTGTGAAGGGCCAAAATGGAAGCCATTCTGAACCAAAGCCTGTGCTACCCCCTCTTTCAAATAAGTGTGACTGGGAAATTGACCCTATGGAGTTGGACTTCACAAACTCGCACCTTGTAGGCAAGGTCTGTTTTTTTTCCTTTACAAATTATGTTTTAGTTGGACCTGCTGTCATATAAATCTATGATTGTAGCAATGATTGATTAAAGTAACATACATACTAAGTGTTTTAGTATTGTTGCTAATAGGGGTCCTTTGGTGAGATCGTAAAAGCATCTTGGCGTGGAACACCTGTTGCTGTGAAACGTATACTTCCCAGTCTCTCAGATGATAGATTTGTGGTGTGAGTAACATTAAGTTTTATCTAAAGGTGGTGATTTTATCACTTATAAATGGGTCGATTGTTGGTAAAAAAAAAAAAATAGCTTAAAAGGGAATGGGTTAAATAGGTCCATGGGTTGAAAGTCACTCAGAGTCTACTTCTAATGTATGCAACCTCCTAAGTTATTTTATTCAAAGAATTGGATAATTGTGATAATACAATTGTTTTTTTAATAGAAAAAAAATCCCGTTTGAACCCAACTCCATTCTGAACTGTTACCCAGCCCACTGATCTTGCCACGTCTTTTATCTCTCTTAGTTATGTGGCTTGATTTATATTATGAAGTCTGCAAACTTCCTACAGAAGCTATTCTAAATTTTCTCTCTACCTAGAGTTATCATTGAGTGAATAACTCTTTTAGGCGTCTGAAGGTCTCAGAAGAGACCAGGGTTCCAAGGTCACTGGGTTTATCTTGGGAATATTAGGGGGAAAATCTAGGAAATGGCCATGGGAATGCCGGTTAGGCCTCGTACATCAGAGCCAAAGGCTCAACTTTCCCCGGGTATCCTTAACAGGGATCCCTCTCCGTTTGCCCGTTTATACTTCATAATAAATGTCACCACTATATATTGAATTGCTTTACTTTGCCTCAACAGTCAGGACTTTAGGCACGAGGTGAATTTGCTGGTCAAACTGCGCCACCCTAATATAGTGCAATTTCTTGGAGCTGTTACGGAAAAGAAGCCATTAATGCTGATCACTGAGTTCTTACGAGGGGTAATTGTCACACAACATTTAATTAACATAGAGATGAAAGATTGTATTCCTTAAGTATGAAATTAATGTGTGGGTGTAGGGTGATCTTCATCAGTGTCTGAAGGAGAAGGGTGCTCTTAATCCAACAACAGCTATAAACTTTGCTTTAGACATTGCCAGGTACTTGTAGCAATCTTTTAAAAGCATATGTTTATCACATGTGTCCTTGTTAGACATTTTGATTACTGCCCAAACTCTTTAGAAAACCCGAACGGCCTGTTTTATTGAAGTGTTTAGTTGAAACGGGTCATGAAAAAAAATCCAATGAGTTGAAAAGGGAAGGAGATAAGAAACAACTGGGTCAAATTGGTTGGGAGTTGGTTATTATGGGCCATGATTGTTGAAGTGGCAACAACATATTACGTGGCACTCCACATCAGCAGTTTCGGTTGAGTAGGGAAGAAGTTTTATTTATTTATTTGGTCTTTTATGTTGAGAATAAAAGTCCTGGTCTTTGGGATAGTTGAGTAGTGGTTTCCATATTTTTAGGTAGTAGTTAGTGAATGTTGGGTAGTGGTTTTATGCTTTTTGTTTCAGTATTTATATTTTATAGTCCCCTGTTTTAAATTGTTTAATTTAATCAGAAACTTATAGAGAGAAAACATTTTGTGCAAGTGTGTGTGTATTTTCTGATTCAACAATCAAACGTGCAAGTGGCTGTTGTTTTCTAGGGAGCAGAAAATTTGTATTACAGTTTCTTTGTTATCATTGTTAATTAGTTTGTTTTATTAATAAACTATAATTATAGGTTGAGTCACACAGAGCCCATACAGTCATATTCTAATATTGTTATCAGTATGAAAAATCTGATTAACAAAATTACTTGCTAAATCATATTTATCTTTTTGGATAATTTATTTTATTATTATATCATTATATTGATTGAATGGTCCATTGGTTGTGCATGTGTCTCCAAAAGGGTGAAACTCCCTGGAGGTCACAAGTTCAATCCTTGATTCCTTAAAAAAAGATATCCTAGTGGCCACAGAGGCTCACCTGCTCTGACTCAGCTCTTGGGATTAGTCTGCTTGCAAAGCGAGTAGGAGACCCATGATTACCAAAAAAAAAGAGTTATAAACAAAAAGAATTAATGGGTCAATCCAACTCAACCCATTTGACCTGTCTTCAAAACGGCTGTTTTTACTCATTATCCATTCTAATGAGAATGTTCATGGTGATACTGCATCTGAAAATGTGTTGCTTCACAGATTCTTGAAGGAGACACACCATTATCAAGTTATGAACCTTATGAAGCAGCATAATCTGTGTATGTAAAAACTCTAGTATTCTGATGTTGTTTTCTTAATTTATGTCTTTTCAGAGGCATGGCATATCTTCATACTGAGCCAAATGTCATAGTCCATAGAGACTTGAAACCGAGGTTTGTTCATTTTCCACATTTAGAACACTATGATTTGCTGTCTCTCCCATGTATATTTACATATATCTTGTACATGGGTTCAGAGAATTTGAGTTTTTAGCTTACAATTTCTTCATTGCATCTTTCGTGGTAACATTGAAGGCTACTTGTACTCTTTCAGGAATGTTCTTTTAGTCAACTCCAATGCAGACCATCTTAAAGTCGGAGATTTTGGACTAAGCAAACTAATCAGGGTTAAAAACTCTCATGATGTCTACAAAATGACTGGCGAAACTGGGAGCTGTATGTCTAAGTCCTAAATCACTTCTGATATTATATATAGTTGTTTTTAAAGTTAGTCACATCACACCCCTTTAATATTTTCCTCATCTTTGCATGAATACAACAAAAGATCGTTATATGGCTCCAGAAGTTTTCAAGCACCGTAAATATGACAAGACAGTTGATGTATTCTCTTTTGGAATGATATTATACCAGGTAATTTGTGTTATAATAGTTAGTGATAAAAGAGAAATGTTAGACTCAAACAAACATTTACAAACCAATGTGGCATGTGAAGTGGACCAATGGTATTTGTTTCCTTTTCTCTGTCTCCTTTCTCTTTATTTATTGGTGACACATTGGTTTGTAAAAGTTTGTTCGTAAGTCTAGCATTTCTCATGATAAAAAGATAGAAAGTAAATAGGAGATCTCATGATCATTATGTTACAGATGCTTGAAGGAGACCCACCGCTATCAAATTATGAACCTTATGAAGCAGCAAAATCAGCAGCGGAAGGGATACGTCCTGTTTTTCGATCAAAAAGTTACAGTCCTGTGCTGAGAGAGTATGTTTATTCAAGTTGCTTAACCTGATTTCAGTTCCATAAATATGATAATGGGTTTAAATTGAGAGTTCTAGTATGTTCGTGGGTTTTTCGGTGGAAACAAAGATAGTAATCCGAAATTGAAATACGAACCAAAACTGGTTACCTTTGTTTTGCAATTTATCGCTCAGCCTATCTTATTTGCCCTAAGTTTGAGATGATTACCATCCTCTATCAAAAAAATAGAAAAAAGTTGCAAATCACCATAGTCTACCATTGACCTGTTGGACTTAAACTTTCAAATAAGTAGAAAAGCGGTATGCTAATTTCTTTAGTCATTTTGCAGATTGACGGAGCATTGCTGGGATGCAGACATGAACAAGAGACCTTCATTCTTGGAGATTTTGAAGAGGCTTGAAAAAATAAAGGAAAAGATGGCCACAGATCACCATTGGCACGTTTTTACATCTTGAACATGATCCTCCTGTTACCATACTCTCAAGTCCAGTACCTGCAAACCTCTCGTTGTGCGGTATTCTGTTGTTGTGATTATATTCGTGTGAAAATCCCCAGTATAGGCATCGATAAACACGTTCACCATGAACATGTGTAGCCGAAATCACACCACTCTCTTTCCCCTTTCTACTTTCCCTTTTGTGCCACTCCAGTGGTTTATTTGACTTCACGGCGATGACACACTTTCCTTGTATATTGTAAATTATGGAGTATGAATTATCGACCTCTTTTTCCCGAAAACTTGATTTTGATAATTTTTTATTTGGACCATTTGTACCAGAGGTCTATTCGATTTACCTTTATGCTAGGTATCTTTTTGTCACTCGTTATTTGTGAAGTTGTTGCTCACCATTACATGTAGCAAAAACATACAAATAGATGTGGCAGTTTTTAACTAACCAAAAACTACCAAATTATGTGTTGATTCACATTTGATTAACCTATTTACATGTAAATATTATTGGTGAATGTTTAAATAAATACAAGAAAGGCTGAAAACTAGACCGTTTACATGCTAATAGATTAAGCAACATATGAATTAGAATGTTTTTTTTTTTTTTTTTTTTGTAGAAATATCAACTTTTTCTGATTTTGAATCTTCTAATAACTTGATTAGATGAAAGAAGATGTTGAGGAGCTACACAGTATTTGGGTTCGTCTTAATTGACTGCAATCTACATTGATATTTTATCTTAACTTTCTGGCCATGTTGCAGATAAACCTACCCGTACATGAAACTGAAATACAAATTCCTAAAGGAATAAAATCAAATGATTTTCTGCTTTTCAAAAAACGACTTTAGATGCCATAGCTGCAAGCTCGCGACAGACAAACAAAGAAACAACGAAACCAAACTCAAATAACCCATAATTGTGTTTGTATTCCTGTTTAGCTCCTGCATCTCTTGTTCCCTGTAGCCATCATGTCACAAAACGTTATAAATTACCCTTTTTGTTTGTAAACATTACTCATGGAAAATTTGAATGACTAACCTTTGCCGAAGTACGAACATCTCTATGTGAATTGATGCAACTGTGTCCCTCATTTTCTTAAGCTCTATTTCCATTGCCTGTAAGTCAAAAGGGTAAACATTGTAACCAAACAGGCTGTTTTTTTGCGACTCAAATACTTATACGAAGGATATACCTAACAAAGAGAGAAATGCACTTACCTCTACGGAACCTTTTTTGGCAACGTTAGTCCAATCTTTAGCAGCAACACCAGACCTCCAATTGAACTCCACGGAGACGTTGACCGCTGGCTGGTGATTGAGAGCGGAAAAGCAAGCCACATGATTCCCATCTTCGACTACATCTAATGCAAATTGTCCTGTTTCTACATTTTCCGCATTGTGATAGCGATTTCCTTTACCTGAAAACAGCTACATTTGCAAACAAAATCAATTATAAAGCTGCAACACCCAAACAAACTACATCTCTATATAAATTGCATTATAAAAGTGTTGCTATATTTATGTCACACATAAAATAAAATAAAAAATTAAAATACGTATAGTTAATGCAAATTTTAGTACTTAAATGTTTTTGACCTTTTACATTTAAAATTAATTTTTAAAATCTGTAATTATGTGAAAATAGTAAAGCTAGTAAATACCACTATTTATTTATGGGTTTTGCTAAACAAAGCCTTAAGGGCTATATATAAGATGCATTAAATAGTTGTACACTTACCATAAAATTCAGGGGTGGACTTTTGATATGGAAAGTACAACTTTTTTATACACGTTAAATGCTAGCATTTTCCTTTTTTTTTTAGCTAACATAACTTCATGACACAGGTAAAATGCAGAGGGAACATATAAAAAAATTACATTTAAAGGTGTAAAAAGTTGACACAATAATTAAAAAAATACATGAAAACAAATTAGCAGGGTTGATATTATAAAGGACAATAATTATAAAAAAAAAAACATTGAAGATGTATATTGAAGTGTAGATTCAAAGTCACGTTTCAACTTTCAAGCAAATATCATATGCTAGTGCAGCATGGAGAATAATAATTAATAAACATAAAATGTTATAAGAGTAAATCATCAAAGAAAGTAGAAGAAGCAAAGTATTTAATAACATGAAAAAATCGTGTTAATTACTTGGCATAAATCTAAAATTTCATTAAACAACACTAGCATTGTACCCGCGCAATGCAGCGGCGACGGTATGATGATGGCGGCGACTGGCGGTGATGGTGGCGACCGTTGGTGGATTGTTGGTGGTGGTGAGTGTAAGTAATTGATGTAAATGTAATTAATGTAAAGGGGTAGTGGAAATATTTTTGAAGATAAGGATTGGTGATGTAAATTAATTCATTAAAGATAAAATGGTAATTTCATGTGTAAATTTTTTTAACTTTTTATATAATAGTACAGAAGTATAGATGATGTTCATGTTAAAACCAAATATCAATCATCATAAAATTCCAAAAACAAACAAATGCCTTGAAGAACCAGGCCATAGAGCAACAATACAAAGTGCGACACACAATGATTAAAACACAAAAGGTGCATAAATGTCTTGAAAATGAAATTTAAAATGATGATAAATCGCATTAGATTATTGGTAAAGTTCATATAATTAACTTGAATGAGGACCTTTTTTTTCTTTTTTTTCTCCCTATTATGCCAGAAACACCAGAGTATTTTCGAGCATCCTCTACATTAGTTTGAAAGAGAAGTATGTGTTTGATTGATATAGATTATTCCATATGATATAGGTATATATCTTTATGATCTGAATTCTGCAGGTGTAAGGTTCTGGAGGTACTAAAGAACTGGCCTGATGGTGAGGCATCTTGGAGCTAGGAGAACTTTGGTCTGAGGCAAAATATGCTAATCTTCGTTAGTGTACGATTATGCCTTGGAAGTTTCTATCATACGCTACAATAATTTTTTTTGTAAAAGGATAAGTATAGTAATTTGTGGGATTTTGGCTGGGATACTCACTTTAATTTATATACTGCACTGGAGTTAGGCCACCTGCATTAAGCTTTCATTAACCAGAGTGAACTTCCTATTATGATAAGTGACTTTTGTATTCAATTTATTGGGTAGATATCCACATTTTCCAGTTTATGTCTTGTATTCCCTTTGTCTATCATCTTGAGCAATGATAGAGAAACAACTTCCTGGTTCATTAACCATAGTGAACTTCCTATATTATGATAAGAAAAACTTCATATTATGATAAGAAAAACTTCATATTGAGCAATGATGGAGAAACAACTTCCTGGTTCATTTATTGTTACAAATGAAAGATATTAAAGTCAAATTTATAAAAACAAAAAGATAATAGAATGTAGAAAATACCTAAAATTGTTATGTAAACCTCGTACCATTGCATAGTCCTTATTTTTTTCCTTTGAGTACTTTCAAATAAATAGTATTTGTTGCATGAAAGAAGATTATATAGATTTAAAAACGTTATTAATTTCCTGGTTTCATACAAAGTGATGATAGAAATTGATCTTATGCCTATGATCTATCGGCGTGTAATCTCCTTCATTTGAAGCCATAGCAAAGTTACTGATTTCCTTAAAAGCTCCTTCATCAAAAAGGGTCTCAATTGCCGAAATGAAATTCTTCTTGATTGTTGCCTCTATTTTATTGCGCGCCCTGATAATGAGAGTTCATTTAGTGTAAATCAAAATTGAAGTTTATACTAAAATACATAATTCATACATGCTCGTCAATTAAAATAAAAATCAACTCTCATTTATTTTACCAAAATAAAAACGAACATTGAAAGAAGGTATAATGATAGAAACATCTGCGTCAAGGATGTTGCTATTTTTGTACAATAAATGAGAGTTGGTTTATATTAATGGTAATTTTGGTAAATAGTTTTTATGAATGGTAATGTAAACAAAAGTTCATTTTTATTTTATGTATTTATCCATTTGTTTAAAAAACAATTCATATACTTATAAATTGATGTGTCTAAAAATAAGCTTATAAATATTTGATAAAACACAAGTCACGATAGTTGACAAAGATAAAGAAATATGTCAAATACTATTCTAACAGATTAATATTTTTGGATCTAATTTTTAAGCATATGTTGTCATTACTCTTATTTATATAATATTGTATACGAGTATTATATTATTATTATATATTATTCTGAATATAAGTCCGCGCCTTTTATTGAATGGTATTAGGTATATCATCTTTTCCATTGACTAAACGAGGTTCGAGGTTTATTTCGTATAAATTCTTGCATGGTTTAACTTGTTTTTGCACACCATTTTTTAGAACCTCACGTAGCCATGGCTGACATAGAAGCCTACTTTCCCTTCTTTCTTACATGCTTCATATCCACTATCTTGGTCTGGGCGTTTTTGAAATCTACTCGTCCTAAATCTCATATTCCGCCAACCCCATTTGCCCTTCCGATCATTGGACATCTTCACCTTCTATCTCCGATCCCACATCAAGCTTTTTACAAGCTTTCATCTGGATGTGGGCCCATTTTTCGTGTCTTTTTGGGGTCTAAACCTGCTATTGTTGTTTGTTCACCAGAAATGGCAAAAGAATTCCTTAAAACACATGAATATGTGATTTTAGATAGACCCCGAAGCTCAGTCGTAGATTACTTAACTTATGGAACAAAGGACATGGCGTTTGCTCCTTATGGACCCAACTGGAAGTTCATGAAAAAGATAGTTATGTCAAATCTCCTAAACGGAAAAACACTTGATATGCTTCGTTCAGTTAGGCATGAAGAGATAAATGGTTTTATCAATTCAATATCAAAAAACTCCAAAGTCGGAGAGGCTGTGGATCTTGGTAAGGAGCTGATGAAGTTGGCTAACAATGTGGTATCAAGAATGCTTATGAGTGAAAGATGTACAGATGATAAGAAGGATGTTGCAGACGATTTGATGAACTTGGTTGTTGATATGTTTGAGGCATCTAGTAACTTTAACCTTTCAGATTACATATGGTTGTTTAAGAGTCTAGACTTGCAGGGATTGAGGGAAAAGGTAAAGAAGCTTCGTGCAAGATTTGATGTAATGATGGAGAGGATCATAAAAGAGCATGAAGAGGCAAGAAAACACAGGGAGATTACTAGAGAAGCCAAGGACTTGCTCCACATTTTACTCGATATACAACAGGATGAGAGCATGGAAATAAAGTTGAGCAGAGAAAACATCAAAGCCTTCATCCTGGTAACATTAACTAATGGGATTTCATTTTCAAACTCATTATCTAACTATTTCATTTTGGAATTGTGTACAGTTTTTTTTAAGTGTTCGGATAAAAGCAAAAGTAACTCTCATGATCCAATTACTTTTCGATCAAAAAAATAGTTTTGGTCTTTTGGAAAATGACTTTTGAGAGTGGATTACCCAAACTGATTATGTGGAATGACTATCTAGTTTACCTCTTAAATCTTAATCATAATTATCAAACACTCTTACAAATGATTGTGAGATTATTGAACTATCCAAGTATCTAACACACTGTGTTTTGCTTACGGCTGATTTTTTTATTTATCTAATCATTCAAAATGTACAATCAATTTCAAAACGCTCGCCCTTAACAAAAATATGTTTTCATTTTAGGACATATTTCTTGGAGGAACAGACACTTCAGCGACTACCATAGAATGGGGTTTATCAGAACTAATCAATCACCCAAATATCATGAAAAAGGCACTTGAAGAAATCCATCAAGTTGTTGGTGATAACAGACTTTTGCAAGAATCAGACATACCAAACCTTCCTTACCTCCAAGCAATTGTGAAGGAAACGTTACGTCTTCATCCAGCTGCCCCGCTGATTGTAAGACAATCAATAGAAGATTTCATGGTGGCGGGTTACCATATTCCGGCAAAAGCTCCTATTTTTATCAACGCGTGGGCCCTTGGTAGAGACCCAAACCATTGGGAAAACACACATGAATTCCGGCCAGAAAGATTCCAAGAAAAAGAGAATGAGTTAGATGTGAGAGGACAACACTTTCACATGTTACCATTTGGTAGTGGGAAGAGGATGTGTCCTGGGATATCACTAGCACAGTTTATGGTACACACAACGCTTGGTGCAATGATTCAATGCTTCGACTGGAAGGCAGGGAAAGATGGAAATCTTCCAAGTGTTGATATGGAAGAGGGATTAGGGTTCTCGCTTCCTAGAGCTAACCATTTGATATGTGTCCCGGTGGCTCGTCTTGATTCTATCCCATTTTCAATGTAACATGCCATGCATGTATTGTTATTTCCTATTCCAACTTTCTATCCACTCAGCCTAATGTTATCAATGTCTGCAAGTAAAATAAGAGGAAATCTATCCATTTCATGTCTTAAATGCTATCAAATATTCGATAAAGGTTTTACCCTGGTTAAATTGATTTTTTTTTTATAGACCTTCCCAATAATTGACCCCTACAAATGTAAGAAATGAGATTCGAACCCTGGTGGAATACCCCTAGGTCAAAGACCTTACCAATGGGCCACCAACCCCATTGGCAAATGCTATCAAATATTAATATCTGATTTTTGCATTTTATGCAAACACGTAAAAAGTATTAGATTTTGTTCAGAACACAATACACTATGTCTTGCCTCAATGAGTCTCAGGAAAGATTGAGGGAGTTTCTCATCGATCCAATCTTGCTCTTTCATGTATTTGTATATTACTCTCCATTGGTCTTTCAAAGGGGATGTCATAAAAAAGTTGTACAGCAATACATCCTATTATATTATATGGCAATCCAACATAACTAATCACAAGCAATTTACAATCACAAAAAACTACAGGTGGCCATTTTGACCCATCCATTGATATGATAAATTGGTTGATTTGGGTCATACTTTATATCGGGTGCATCAAATGTAAACTCAAAAAACTTGGCTAAGAATAAGATGGGTAAAGAGTGGCCCAAACTAGCAAACCTCTTAATTGCTTTATTAAACTAATTATTTCAGTATTTTAAAAATATATTTGAGGTTCAATGCAAATTGACTCGTGTTGATCCAAACCCGTTGCTCAACCCACCCATTTGGCACCTACGTAAAGAAGGCATACCTGGAATTCAAGACCGGACACGAGCAATACAGGAGTACTATCAAACTAAATAATACTTTTGCCCGTATTGATAGAGAGAAACTTATGATTCAAGTACTATCAAAATTGATTAACCTTGTATTACTAAAGTTGTCTATCCTTATGATGTCCATATATTGCCATTTAAGAAATCTCATCTTAACATTAAAATATTGGGTCTGTCACGTTCACTATGAGAAGTTATAATTCCTCAAAGTTGGAGGATTTGCAATCTCATATAACTAAATGACAGATGTAATCTTACTCTTACACTTCCCCTGCCCTAATTTAGTTTCATCGCTAATATGCGTTTCAACAATATGACAGCTACCATTTGTACCTAGATTTCTGATATTTGTAGTAACATACAACTTCAGAGTTTTCCCACCCACCATAGTTATGCCCATTTAAACCTTTCAAACAATTTATTCTAATTCTTCTAGTTTAGCACAAATTCAATTCCTAATCTCATCAGCAACAATAGTGTCACTAGCAAGGAGCTGTAATGATAATTGCTACATAACAGCACATCTTCACATATTTGACTTCACACGCGAAGGAAAAATAAAAGGGTTTAGGGTCTCGGAATGTAGTGAACTATACACTAATGTTTATGTTGTGTAATGAACTACTCGGGTGTTCATTGTATGTAATGAACTTTCAAAACCCGGTTATTGGATGTACCCGGGTATGTGGACACCATATAAGTTTCCACGTCCAATGCCACGTTGTCAGTTTGCAAGTTTTTGATTGGTCGGGTACATCCAGTAACCGGGATTTGAAAATTCATTATATACAATGAACACCCGAATAGTTCATTACATAACATAAACATTCATGTATTGTTTATTACATTCCGAGACTCTAAACCAAAAATAAAAAGGCCAGAAATTTTACCCGCATAACAAATGACTTGGCTGCCCTTCTTCATCTCTGCAGACACAATAACAAGCGCCAATCAATACATACATCAAATATCATATATATCATAGCATATACTAGTAACATATCACACAATGCTGGTATATTGTTTGTAAGAGCTAGCTAAGGAGGTACAAGTTTATAAGCATGGGATATAACTTTATTAAGCCATTTATTTTAAAAGGTATTTTTGTCGTTTTACTTCTCCTCATTATTAACGCACGACCTAGGGGGTGTTTGTCCTAGCTTTTCAACTTTTGCATATATGCTTCCAAAAGAAAAGCAACTTATTGCTTGTGTTACATAAACTTATAAATTGTTTTTGTTTGTTTGGATTGACTTATATTGCTTATGAAGCTTTTGAAGGAAATTCCTTCAATATTACAATATAGAAGCTCTAAAAAGCTTTCTAAGATTCGCTTCTCAAAAAGAGCTTATATAAGTTTAAAAGCTCGCCCAAACACTTAAACTAGCTTCTTTAAAATAAAATAAGCCTAAAAACTATAAGCAACCAAAAAAATTAAAAATGAATAAATGAATAAAAACTAAAACACCCACCCACCTAATCTCGTTTGAGCCACTACCACCACCGCCAATAGTCGCCTTGCATCATCTCTTGTTGTTGTTGCTGGACCGCATATGAGGTGGCAATGGGTGTTATTGTTGCTGATGTGGCATCATCCACGGTTGCTGAGGTGGCGGTTATTGTTGTTGGTACGATTGTTGCAGATAGAGCCCGGTATCAATAGATTGATGATAGGGTTTGATTCGTGCAAGCAAAACAGAGGATATATTTGTGTGAGATGTGGGGTATGTTATATAGGCCGGATAGTAATATAATTGAATTAGAAAATTGGTTGTGTAGGTGGATGATAGGTCTAATCTTTCGGCGCTATTATATTTATTGGTATCAATTAGTTCTTAACTGTATGTTTGTATTGTGTGAAATAATTGTTGAAAATATTGATGGCACATAGATATTATGATCGGAATGTTATGACAATATTACTTAACTAAAACACTCCTTTGGTGAATTCTTATCATGGGGTTCTTTGGTTTATGTTTTTGTTTCAGTCAGGCATCACTTTTCTTTTATGTTTGTTTGTTTTTGTTTTTTGGTATTCTTAATATGATTCATCTACCTATTATGACTATTTACTTTCAGTTTAATTTGTTCTTGATTGATTGATTTCATAGTATATATGTCGATCGATCATATATGAGTGATGTAACACAATTTGTATTTTTAAATGCTAACTTCAACCTCTTCCTAACGCTTCTACATTTTTAAGTTTGTGTTGATATCGGGAACTACTTTCACATATCTTGGTCACCATAAATGAGGTTGATCGAGACTGCAAGTTATACTTCCACATTTGTTTTGTCACATCATTTCTTCATTGGGCCTTGACCTTAGGGTTTTTTTTTATGCATGCATGGAAGGTATTTGAATGATGATATGGCAATGTGGACTTGATAATAGGTTTGCATATATGGGTAGTATGTATCTCATTTTTTTATTCACTCTAATTTTTTTGTTTTACAAACTCAGTATGAAATTTTTCTCTTTTTTTGATGATTTAGAAACCTGCAGGTACATTTTTAATTTCCATTTAATGATTTTATTGTTGTGTATATTCCACTCAATCCATATTTACTTTCTTCAATTCACTGTTGCAGATCGATCGACTTGCAGCTAGCAGCCATGCTAGCTTTTGTTGTTTGTGTATGTTTATAATTAATTAGTTGCAACAATATTTACATATGTATTAACAAATATTGATGATGATGATGATATATATTCACTTGGATTTTTGGAAGGCAGGAATTGTCGTTGGATTGAAATCAGTGTAGTGTCTGGTCCTGCAGCATTAGTTTTGTTCTGTTTTACTGTTGTTTGTTTTCGGTTTCGGATTTGTTGTACAACTTATGATGTGGTGGAATTGGTCTTTATAGATGTTAGCATATCCTATTTTTCACATTTGTTACATTTATTTATAATATCTATATATGACTAGACCCATGCCCGCGCGATACGGCGACGATGGTGGCGGCGGTGGTGATGTGGGGTGAATGTGAAAGTAATTGATGTAGAAGGGTTAGTGTAGTTATTTTAAAGGTTAAGGGATCTATGTTGTAAATTATTTCATTAAGGGTAATATAGGTATATTAGGTGAAGATGTTTAAATTAGTGAAAAAAGGGTAGGGACATTTTAGTATCGTCAATTCATCTTTTGAGAATTTGGTGTAGGAGTTCCCCTTTTATATATTACTAAAGGGGCACCCGCGCAATGCGACGGCGGCGGTGACGGGTGGCGGCAGCGACGATTGATGGTGGTGGCGTCGGCGGTGTGTAGTGTAGGTTATTGATGTAAAGGTAATTGATGTAAAAGAAGGTAGTGTAGTTATTTTAGGAGTTGAGGGATAGATATTGTAAATTATTTCATTAAGGGTATTTTTAATAAAGGAGTAAGAGAATGTAGAATTACATTATTAAAGAGATGAGTATTTTTGGGACTTTAATTCATTTTTTGAGAAAATAGGGAGGGGGTTCCCCTTTTATGATATACTAGACCGGTGCCCTCGCGATGCGGCGTCAATGATCTTAGCGGCGGCAATGTGGTGGTGGCGGTAACGGGTGGCGGCGGAAATGGGTGGTGATGGCGGTGCCGGCGACGGTGGTGTGATTATTGATGTAAATGTAATTGATATAAAAGGGGATAATATATTTATTTTAGAAGTTGAAAGATATATGTTGTAAATTATATCATTAAGGGTATTTTAAGTATATTGGTTAATTACAAAAAGAAAGCTTTTGAAATTAAAGGGTAATTTGGGTATTTTAAAGATAGAAAGTTGAAAAAAAAAGAGGGGGTTGCTCTTTTATATAGTAGTATAGATTATAATATTTTGTTATATAAACATGTATGGTTAATGTTATAAAATATAAATTTTATAATTTGCTGACACATAATTTCAATTCTTAAATTATTAATTCAGTATTAATCCATATTATATAACTATGTGATGTTTGATTATTTTTTTTTAATAGATGGAACTTATATTGACATTTGATAACTATAAATAAAACTTAATGAAAACTTATTAAATATAAAGTTAATTGTTATCAGAGAGAAGAAGGATAATGTTTCAGTGACTCACATAAGAAAGAGATGATAATTACAGTTATAAAATATTGATGAGAAAAATTTATACTTTATCACAAAGGTTGTGTTAGATAATTTTATAATATGAAATATATATTAAAAGATATGTAATCTTTTAAATTAGATCTTAATTAATATATGTAAAAAATTAAATAAATTAAGAATTTCATAGAAAGTATTTATAATATTAATATTAATTTATCATAATAAATTATATATAATAACATTAATATATAAATTAGAATTACGTAAATAAGAAAATTTATTATAAAAATTTGGTGGAGGATTTTAAAAGCAAAAAAGCATGTGTCGATGAAACAAAGCAAAATACGGTAACTATTTAAGTCAATTGTATATTTTTATTATTGATGTATTTATTTTACTTTATGGGTAAAGGGTTACTTATTCATTCATATATTTAAATATTCCACAAACAAATAACAAACACAATTTATATACCAGTATTTTAGACAATCCAAAGTCAGAGTCAGAGGTTGACAAAGTCATCTACCATCACCTCTTGTGAGATATCCTAACTGAAATTTACAAGTATTTTAAAAAATAAAAAGTTATATATCGTCGCAAATCGTGCGGGTACGATTTCTAGTATAAATTAAGTCACTCATTACGGATATGTAAATGCAAAGTTAAAATAAAATTTATATATGACGCCTACCTGGTTTAGGATACTACTTTCTGTATATAATAATCAAATATACTATAATCAGAGTTAAACCCAAAAATAGGAACCATCATAACGTAAAATAAATTATTGAATATGGATGCTTCTAAATACGAAATCCGTAAATTCATGGTACTACTCGCCACCGCCACCGCCACCACCACCACACCGCCGCTACCACCACTACCGCTACCACCATCGCCGCCGCATCGGTTGGGCATCTGTCTAGTATATTATAAAGCAAATGCTCCCCCCCTTTTTTCCTCAAAAAAGTAACTTCATCTACCCAAATTACTCATCTTCTTTATTCACTAATTTAAATATCTTCACTTAATATACCTATAATACCCTTAATGAAATTAATTACAACATGTACCCCTTAGCTCATAAAATAACTACACTACCATTTTACATCAATTAACCTTTACATTAATAGCTTACATTACTTGCCGCAGCCACCAATCGCCACCACCACCACCACCACCCGTCGCCGCCACCACGATCACACCGCCGCCACATCATGCGGACATCCGTCTAGTTACTATTAACTAATACATATAAATGAAGATTTGAAT
Organism: Solidago caesia; assembly: GCA_028566075.1. Lineage (NCBI taxonomy): Eukaryota > Viridiplantae > Streptophyta > Magnoliopsida > Asterales > Asteraceae > Solidago > Solidago caesia. The sequence goes on from JAOXNX010000033.1 coordinate 24,125,478, forward strand.
TACACGGTTATTTATTTTAGTATAATATCAATATCAATATCAATATCTCTTATATCTCATGTCATCAACCATCATTCAAACCGGTGGATATCGACTCTATCAGTCTAGCATTGTGTCCCTCAACAAAAATTTTAACTTTTTATATTTAAGTATTAACTTAAAAAACTGAAAAGTTATTAAAAATCAATGTATCGTAGTTATGTTAATTTTAAATGGGAACAACTGAACAAGGGTCAAATATGAATATGAAGTTATGAATAAAAAATAAATCTGGCCCGTAAAGGGTTTGAATGGGCTTTAGGTTGTGCCCATACATTATTTATCTAGAAATGAAGGTAATATAAAGGGTTAAGTACCTTTTTCGTCCCTGTGGTTTTGCGAAAAACGCTCTTTCGTCCCCGCCGTTAACTTTGTTAC
>JAOXNX010000033.1:24132940-24148637 GCA_028566075.1 Solidago caesia
TAGTTGGTGATCAAATGTACATAGATAGTCATATGAACATGTGTAAGCAATTATATAATAAATGATAAATGATTTTAATAAATTACCCTTTTAATTTTAATTTTAAAAAAGTTTCTAAAGGTTCCTGACCTTTTAGGGGTTCCTAATATATCTTTTTCATATATATATATATATATATATACTAGTCTTAATACTCATACGATGTATGGATTAACTATATATATATATCGTATAGAGTATTTTACTTTTTAACGAAAAGTAATATTTAAACATGTTTCATCACATGCATTTGATATCTCCAATGGTAGCCTAATAGCGAGAGACATGTATAATAAAATTATTGGTCAAGATCTAAATTTACTTTTAATATTGATAATGATATCACATAATCTAAACTCATGATTTTGAAATATGGCTCGTGCAGTTTTAAATATTTCAATCACATTTAGTTAGTTTGGTTAATAGATAAATAATTAAATAATAAGTAATATCACATTATAAGTTAAAACCTAAATATATTATTATTATTATTTATTTATTTATTAACATGTCTTATGTATTAAAATAAATAAATTTTATTTATAAATATTAAAAATAACAATACTTTGTAAAATGTAAATTATCACCAAAAATAAGATTGATGATAGAAATTAATAATTATGGTAATAATGAATAATAATATAATTTTTAATATAAGATATTTAGTTATATTAGGTATTTATATCTATATAATTTTAATTTAATTATTATATATATACAATTATGGAAGCCTTACAGACAGTAAATTTTCAGGACTTTTGAATTTGGCCACCAACTTTTATATTTTCAGGTTTTTACCACAAGCTTTTCTTCTTTTTTATACTTTTTGCCCTTAAAACACTCACGAACTCCTTACAGAAGTACTGTCATTGAACAGTACTTTTGTCTTTTTTTTTGTACGAGTGCTGTTTTCATTCGGTTCATTTTATCGTACTTTTTTTTTTTACCAATAGGTACAACTTCTGCAGCACAAGTTTATTATTAAAGCAATTGGTACACATCCAATTACGTAACTATCTATTTCTGATGATTTGATGAGACAAAAATACCCCTCCCCTTTATTCACTTATTAAAACATCTTCGTCTAATATACTTATAATATTCTTAATGAAATAATTTACAACATATATCCAGCAACCCTTAAAATAACTACACCACCCCTTTCTACATCAGTTACTTTTACATTCATCACCACCGCTGCCCGCACCACCCATCGCCGCCAGCACCGCCGTCGCCACCACACCGCCGCCACCATCTCCGTCGCATCGCGCGGGCATGCGTTTAGTTTTCTTTAATGCATGTATGTAGGTAGAAAACTCACATATTACAAACGCCGGAACCAAACATCGATAACAACCAGCGGTAAAAAAAAAGGAAAAATAAATAGAAAAATACTATCACAAAAAAGAAGATTAGGGAAAAATAATATAGTTATACAGAAAGTAAATACTATAACATAGTAAGTACTAAGTAACAAAAAATTTTACAAGATATTTAAATAAAAAAATGTAAAAAGCCTTTCCTGCGTGAAAACATCAGATGTGGTAAAAGAAAGGAATTAATTTAGAGTACATAACACAAATATCGTCGCTGACATCAACATATGTCGGCATGCGTCATCCCGTTGCATCTTCCGTCATCCACCACCGCATTGGGTCGGAATCCACTAATTATTTAAATTGTCATCTTTAAATTGTAGATCAACAAAGATGTGTGTGTGTGTGATTTTAAATAGAAAAAGATGGGTGGTTTTTATTTTGTGAAAGAGAGAGATGGAGATAAAGAATGTCACAAGGGGGAAAAATAAAGATATATTAGCCCCTACAACCATACCACCAAATTCTCAATGTCACATCAGCGCCACATCATTTCTTCCCCTCAGAATTTACCAAGAATTTACCCCCTACCAACCTACCACCAAATTCTCAAATTCTCACTCCACATCATCGCCACATCATACACCATCTCTTTCTTTCTTTATATATATATATAACACACACAAAGCCACGTTCTCACCAGAACGCGGCCAGAACGCCGGTCGTGCCAATGGCGTTCTGGCCAGAACGCAAGACAGAACGCGAGAACGGCTCCAGTACATGGGGGGCGTGCCATTGGTGTTCTCAGAACACGTGAACCGGGGAGGGAGAACGGCTTGTTGGGAGGGGCCTTACAGATGAAGACCAATGGGATACAACTGTGTTTATGGCTTTATGCGTGTCACAAAAATAGTCCATCTTTTATTGTTGTTTTCATTTTTTCTATAGCTTCGGACCATATTTGATTACAATGTTAGGGTTTATATATATATTGTTAGAATTATATGTGCATCTCGACGTGCTAACGTCATTTCCGTCATGGTCATGTGTGTGTGGCATGTGTTTGAGTTCGGATTCATAAGTTGGTGATTGGTCATGTCATTTGTGTCATTCATGTGGTTATGTACCATGCTCATGTGTCATTGATTGTTGGGGGGTTACAGAATGATATCAGAGCCGTGGTTATAGAGAATTAGGTGGATTGACCTAGACTATAACCTAAGCGCATCATGTAGCATATATTTTTGGGGTGTTACAGACTAGCTTGATTTCTAACATTCTACCCCACAGGAGGGTGCATACGAGGCACACGGCATGTGAAAACAAGGCAAGCCAAGAAAGCGCAGCTCCCTCGATTTCAGTCCAGCTCTAAAGATCCTCAAATTTATTTCTTCCAATTCACTTGATTCTCTGAAAAGTGTACTAGAGTTTATCAGCATAACTGTTTGTTTTCATGTTTTCTATACAAATAGCTTTGAATAAGTTATTTTGGGTTAAACCCCAGTGGCCAGCTGCTCCCTTACATGAGTGGCCCCACGTGGGAGGAGTCAGTCCAAAATGTATGACGCGGGTTCGAGTCTTGTGCCAACCGATTCCATGTGTGGGTATGCTCTAGGGATAATTACCGGTACGTATGCCTTGTAGCGGGCTTAAAATACGTAGGCACCCATGTGGGTGCAATGGTTTCGGGTTAACCATCCACCATTAACCTTTTTTTTTTTTTTTTTTTAAGTTATTTTGGGTTTAGTTTTTTTGTTAGCTTTAGTTTTTAACCAATAATGATAAAAGATCATCTTCGTTTCCATCTTTTGGTTTAGTGACTTTAGTCGAAAATTTCACATATGATACATATAAAAAAAAAGTTTACTTTTGCATATGGTCTTAGTTTTTCATAAATACATAATTTATTTTTAAGAAAGTTTTCATAACTCATCTTAAAAAGTATTAAGCAATATACGATATGTTAAGTTTATGAATAACCTATAAACCCCCGCAAGGCGCATATTTTTGACAAATATTACATATATTATTATATTACGACTTATCTTGAAATTTGGTATGCCGGTAAATAAATTAATTTTGTAACTAACAAAACTTAAAATCTGATATCTAAACGCGAAATCTACTTATACAATGTTCATTATTTTGCTAAAATGCCAAGACCACCCGCCGCGAAGCGCGATATTAATCCAAGGTATGTTTTCATTAGTTGTCCTTAGATCATGCTTTGATTAGTTCAAGAATTTGCTGTAATTTTGCATACAAAACTTCCGTTACCATTTGTTCTTTGGAAATTCTGCTAAATTGCTACTTGTAACATCCGATCTATTTGTAGCACCTTGCAAGCTTCAATACATATATCCTGCTCAAAAGAAAAACATACAATAACATTTGGGGTATAGTTGAATACATCTTCAACAACTTAACTGTTTGACAACATATCAGAGAAGGGTTATGTCATATACTCATGTTTTAATTAGAAAAAGGGGTAAATAGTTTATGCATAAACTAAGAACACAATTTATTTATATATAATATTCTGCGGATCACGAAAGAAACCTACAACAGAGTTTGGAGCATAATTGAATACATTTTCAACGACTTAACCGTTTAACAAACATACCATAGACAGGTTATGTTCTATTCTTATTGGAAAAGGGTAAACAGTTTCTGCATAAGATCGCCATGTAATAACTCTAGCCATGACCAGCGTAGTTATCAAAACTTACTTCATGCTTGCTGGAGGCTTTAGCATCCGAGGAAATTTGGGCTTTTCAACCTGAATTTGCACATTCACAGAGTAGCTTTTTATTGCTGGATGTATACACACACAGGATTAAAGTTTATAGAAAGAAGAGACATAATCAGCAATAATCACCTGTGGTTTAACAGGAGGTGGAGCATCAAAGCCACGAAAGCTAGGAAAGATGTGACGTATTTGTTCAACAGTAAATCCTACGATTGAACAATGATAATAAATTAGTTGCACGCTTGTACAGTATGATACAAGAAATTTCATATATCCATCCCATCCCTTTATCCCTTAAAAAGTCTCTTTACCCAATGTGACTAATAATATAATACATGCACTTCTTAAATTTAGAATATAGATACAAGCAAATCACTTACCAAAACATTATTCAAACTCAAAAGAACATTAGCAATTATCCATAAAACCAATAATGACTATTACAGCCTCTTTTTCTAGTCTTTCATAAAAGTCTAAACCTATGGAGATCGACTTCGACTTGCATATGTATGTCAAAATTTTGCTGAAAAAATAATTTGATAACTCAAAGACGGTAATACTCGTTTGAAGACGGACAGAACTGATAAATTCAGATGGCCCATGACCCAAATCCAATCATTTAAAAGGATACCTTACCCATATTGACCCATCATCCAAAACAACTTCCTTAGAACTAAATCATATCGGTATTGGTCCATTCTGACCCATTAACTAAAACCAAATGATTCAAGTAAAGTTTTGTAGATACTGAGCGGTCTGAGTTGCAGAAATTCACATTTTGCCAATTTTGACCCGTTATTCAAAACCAAATGCTTAGGACTACATATATACTATTTGTTGTGGTCCATTAGTCCTTCTGACGCGTTAACTAAAACAAATGTTTGAAGTGGTTGAAATGATGAGTGTTTAGCAGATGAAAGACACCTGCAGAATATATTCAGCAACTGCAACCCCAAATGAAACTACAAGCACTAAGGCTATGGGGAGTAGGGCATTCCAAGGAAGCCCCAAACTCCCCTCCATTCGCCATGTGGCGCCAACATGGCAATGGGGCTTTCCCCCTCTTTTTGTTGGAGTAGGGCATTCCTTGGAATGCCCCTTTTGTATTTTTTTTTTAACACTTTCTTTTATTATATATATTAATAATATTCGAAATTTTTGAGGCATCCGAAATAGAACGCGGCACGAGTTTTAAAGGTCGAGAACGCCCCCAGGGGTCCTGTGCGGGGCGTTCAGGGGAGTTCTCGGGGCGTTCTAGGCGAAAAAAGTGCAAGGAAACGCCTTACTCCCCATAGTCTAAACTTTAATGCAGAATGCTATCCAAAAGGACTACAATCCTTCTAAATTGTACATACAGATACTGATAATAAAACAAACACCTTCTTCTTTTTAAAAAAATGCAAACAATACAAACACCTAGATTTGTATAATACATCAACCAGTAACCTAGCACATCAGATCCTAGCTATATGCATGGTCAAACTATATAATAACCAGTTTAAAAACATATATAAGAAGAAAAAAAAAATACAAGGACAATCTTAAAATAAAGTTTATGAGCTTAAAATAAACCTAGTGTCACACACATTTTATTCAATGCATTTCAAAACTATTTGCAGCATGGATGAAATTCTTCCAATAATATAATAACATGGAGTATATGTATAATATATATACACACACACACACACACATATATATGCATGCGTGTTTAATAACCTACCATCAGAATCTCCCGTACTAAATCTGCTACAAGGACAATTTTTGCTATGTTCAATTCCACGAGCAAAGTCCTCAGCCAAGTCCTCAGCCAAATCAGCTTTATAAGGAGGTAGAGGCATCAATTTCCTTATCGGCAGCTCCTTGTGCTTTTGCTGCTGCCGAGCATATGGATTGTACCGTATAGTAAAATCTACACACAAATATATACAAAAAAAAATATTAAAAGGAAAAGGATATTATAATTAAGTAACCGGTTTATAAGTATAAGGGATAAAGAATGAAACATAAATACGCATACCATCAAAGCAAAGGAAAACAAATGAAAAACAGGAAAGAAATTAACATTACCCTTTCCTTTTTCGCTCAGAGACTTATCATCATGACTAGCAGCCATTTGTTTTCTTTTGAAATTAGTTTGATCCTGCAAAACAACCTAACAGGATTAATTAAATTTGAAAATTCTTATTTATTAATAATAGCAAAAATAAATTTGTAACAAATAAAAATAACAATAACAATAATAGCTAGTAACTTACAATTTGATCAATTAATTAAACACAAGATGAGATTTTGACCTCCATCTAAAAGCCATATATCTATCTATTTAACACCTTACACAAACATAGTCATCAGACGATATATTAAAAGCCATATTATAATTTACAAGTACACAAACACTACCATGAATCATGCAAAAACTATGATATATATTAACAGCTTCCATGATATATATACATACTAACATCTTCTAATAGATGATTATTAACAGATTTAAGTACCATATATCTATTTATTTAATCATGCATTCTAATACATTATTAACAGATTACACAAGAAATACATACACCAAAACACACTTACACAGATACACTGATACACAAACGAAAACATACATATACACACGCAATCTATACAGATATATATATATATACAATCAACATACCGTATACTGATATATATACATATACGGTTTTCGAAAAAAAACAATCAAAGAGGAAGAAGAAGATACATACCATTGATGAGGAAGAAGACATTGTTGAGTGTGAGAGAGAAGGCTTGCAGGCTATTTTTTTTCTTTCTTTTCGATTAGCGACTAGCGAGAGAGAGAGATTGACGTTTGGTTTTCCAAGTGATATATAATATATCTAATATTTTTTTTCTAATTAGATTTTACATAACACCACCGGTTGGAACTTGGAAGTTGCGTTGGAACTTTACATAAGTCCAATTTTGAAGCGAATTAAAAAGCCCACTAAAAGTCCATACTGATTACTGATATACCTTCGGGCTATTCGGTTATTGCCGGGGTTTTTCCCGACCCGGACCGAAAACCCAAAATACATGTTTTTAAAACCCGAGGACCGAACCGAATATACTACGGGCCGGGCCGGTCTCGGTCGGTTTTGGGTCGGGCTTCGGATTTCCGGTCCAAAAGCTCATTCCTAGATGTGAGACAACCCATGTTCACTTTTATCTATATAATATAATATAATATTAGCATAATAACAAATACTACATTTTAGACCTTTTAATCTTTTTAGATATTATCTATACTTCTTTATAATGCATAAAGGAGTTATCTTAAAATTTGAAATGTTTTAAGAACTTTTTAATTATAGAAAGTATTTTGAGCATCAATACTACTCCGTATATCTCTAGTCTCTACCTTATCTCTACTCAACTCTCTTATTTTGTAAAGTTGACCTTCCATTCACAAATTTTATAATTTCAATAAACCTCTACTATTACATTATAATTTCAAACCATATAATTTCAATAAACCAGCTGTCACCATAAGCTTCTACACTTTTGAATACCGGCTATTATTACAATTACATTACAAACCATATTTATACCCCCATATGCTGCATAAGGATGTATCTTAATTTTTAATTTTTAAAAAAAATTAAGAACTTTTTATATATGTTAAGTATTTAAGTCAGTAGTATATTTTTGTTATCGAAGTATTTACTTTACTTATTCATTACTATATTTAAATATTTCACCAATAAATAGCAAATACAATTTATATACCAGTGTTTTAGCAAAGTCTTCCGTCATCACCTTTTGTGGGTTGTCCTAGCTAAAATTTACAAATATTTTAAAAATTAAAAAGTCGTCTTCACACTCGCACTATGTGCGGGTATGATTACTAGTGAAGTTTTATAAAAAGTAACAAAATCAGATTATTTAATTATTATCTTTGTAATTTATAGTGCGTTTAACTCATTGTTGAGTGGATATGAAAGAAAGGAATATGGTCGGGTCCGGTAACAAGTACATGCGGCGGATCAGGTTGAAACATGTCACAAATTAAATCCAACCCTGCAACTGTATCAACGTTTTTGGCATTTCTTAAAGGTAAACCATTCTCCGCACTTAGCTAATCAACCACATGCGAATACAAATAGCTTATGGCATGACGAAATTGGACTAAACAGAAAGCAATGCATGCTCATAAAATTAGGTTCTATATATGAAATTCAAGACAACAGTTCCTCGTTACTTGTGATAGATTATCTAATAAATTGTAAGAAAACTCATATGGGCATTATGCAATTTTTCATAGCTGCTAAGCCGGTTTAGTATACAGTATATATACACGTTAGTCACCCTTCTCGTCATCTTCTTCATCGTAACTAAATGGAAGTGGGACCGATTTAAATGCTCGATACCTTCCAACATTGTTCAAGTGTTCATTCTCCAACCTGCACACCCACAATAACCTTCTTATTAGCACTTTCTGGATTGTACGTACCAAATCTTATGCAGAGGGAGATCATCATATATCTATTCTTCTATTTTTATTTAATATATTTAGTGTATGAATCATGGGTATATGGTTTCTTTATTTCTTTATTCGTTAGGTTATATGTACATATATATGAGTTTGATCCCCATATCTCACCAAATCCTAGTATCCATGTATTACACACCCATATCCAAATCTATTCTTGATAACTTTGGCCGCCAAGGTTTGCGCAACGAAAATATATAGGCAGTGTTTCAGTACCTGGACTAAGAAATGATGCAGGGACATCTATTTTAAGTGTCAAAATTATTGTTAACTATTACTTTTTCAATTGTCTCTTGGTAAATTGAATATTGTACCTGAAAAACATCCACACCCCACGACGAAAAATTTCTAGGCAGGAAAATACGCTTGATATGGCAGTTCCTTTCAGGGCTCGTATGTTAAATTTCAAGACTAATTGAAGCCAAGCAAGTCTTAGTATAACATCCAGTACCTGTAAAAAATTCGAGATAGATATTAAAATGAAAACAAGCAAAAGTAATAACAAATGAAACGGTTATGAGTTTAGTCTTTGTACCATCACCAGAAAGTACACACTTCTGCGTGATACCTCAAGCTTGTCTCTAAGAAATCTGTTCTTTGAATTTCTTTGTAAAAGTCCCCAATCTATAACAATATCCCAATATGTGTTGAACAAAATTGCAGCGATCGAGCTCACAAGGGCTAAAACTTTCCAAGTTTTGTCCATCTTGAATTCAAACGCAGTTCTGACTATTACTGCAACAATGGTCAAGAAGTATCTTGAACCATTGTATAAGTGTACCCATTCTTTTTCTTCAAACAACCGGCGAACGCACTGCAAATACGTAGCACTAGTCATCTTATAGTAGTTTGCAAAACCATATGGTGAAAACAACTCATAACCTACAATCACTAAATGCTATACAAGTATTACTGCTAATTTATTGCTTGCTTGGTATGAAAGAGGAAAGGGTATGAAGAAACCTGGAGGAACCGAAGCCAATAAGGTACAACTGCTACAATAATATAGAAGACATTGTAGAGATCCAGACTATGGCACTTTTGTTCCTTCTGATACCATCTCATACCGTAGTAGCAAATGTAGAACTCTAAGCACCGCATGGCTTGAACCTGAGGTCAAGCAGAATGTGATGCATACTAATAACAAGGTTACAAGCATGAATTAACAATAGAATTGCAATCTTGTTAAACCTGGCTAGTCAGCTGATCTGCCAAGAAAAAATCGGCAAGTGAAACCTGCAGATAGGGAAAACAAAACACATGTTTATGAAAACGATTCAATAGAAGACATGAAAGACCTCACCAGTCAATTACAGTATACAAAAAAATAAGTTTGTATAACATCCCATCAAAGAATTTCTGTTGATAGAGGTGGCAAAATGGGCAGCCGGATGGGTTGGGTGATCGGTCAAAGTAGGTAACTATTTACATGGACTAGCAGAATTTTATATTTTTTATACATACTTGTGTGTAAAAGATACTTACAAAAGTTTTATATTTCCAACAATAATCAAATTGTGGAATACAAACTCTGTGACACTTCTGACCCTCACCACCAATTTGTCGTGTTCGGATTAAGCTATTTTCTATTTACCCATTCGCCCCATTTGAGACTTTCCATTTTCAATTGATTTTCTGTTTTACCTGTATGTCCCACTAGAGATAGCCCATAACCCAAATCAATCCACTCATAACCAAATGGGCCAGAATTGCCCCTTATAATTTCTAGAATGAACTTGCAAATGACAGGTTCCCTATTGTAATTACTGTTCCACTGCTGTTACTATCATCACGCTAATGAAATTATATAACATCTCATAACCATAAGGTACATGTAACTTTCATTATCCTTTATTGAGCCTATTTCTTATTGGGATGTGAGTACCTTGTAGAGAGGAGCACAGATACAACGGAATAAACATCGGATAAGGAAGAAACGACTAGACTTGTACAAGATATTGAAAGGAAAGAAGAAGATGACAAGAAAAACCTGCACAAAGAAAATAAATTTAAGAATATGGTACTATTGCACACCTAAGGTAAAGAGATGGTGTCATATCTTACAATGAGTAAGCCCAATGGAATTAATTCCATATACTTTGTATAACCCGAGTTAATAGAATCTACTTTCATGTGCACATGCACCAGAAAAGTGCCCAGTGTGAGTACTGCAAGACCTGTGCTGATTAGAAAAACATCCTGGTAGCTTAATTCCATTCCTTGCTTAAAACCAAATATAAAGGGATAGTTGATTCTGCAGCGCCTCCAGAAGTATATATTTGCAGCATACAATAGCATATGCAGAATTATATATGCATATAAACTGCAAATAGGTCAGGAGTTCAATAGAACATATGTGAGCCATAGTATCAGTTTTACTTGTTATAAATATTAATCACAAGGAACTACATTACCTGTATAAGGGAAAAACATTTTCCATGTACATGATATGCTCCTCTTTAGCCATTACTTTCTTCGCTTGTATAAGTAAGATGATAGCAATCAAGAGAGCAATTGAGCAACCAGCAAAGAATCCTGAAATTAACAGGACACAACATTATATTAAACGTACTTTCAGGGGTGTTTCTGTTAAAAGCAGTGATCATGATATCTATAAGTTGAACCGAGTAACAAGCTCTGCTAATGGTTCCTTATGTACCTGAAAAGAATGTTACCCTGTGCTTTTCTCTCCTTCGTTTTGGCCTCAATAATTTCATACCTTCTCTACGGTTGGAGCTTGCAAAGTACTTAATGAAGGTACGTTCCACTCGATCCAGGAGAAGAGTAACCTAAATGTATTTATATTTCTCATATCAATTGATCAATTCTTACGTCACTCAATAAGATCTGACATACTTTAACTATCAGACTTCAAAAGGTTAATGCTAGCCCAACGTTTAATGGAAAAGCTTATCTGCCGGTATATACTCTCTACGTATAATTTGTTATATTGTCATTAGGAAAACATCAACTGCATGAGAAAAGCTACACATTCTTTCATGATATCAATATATCCTGATAAGTTTCCATAAGTCGTCTATCATTTTTCATCTGGAACCGATTGTAATCCAATTAAGAAGACCCTATATATAGAAGACCTATAGTTATGGTGCAAAATGAAGTATATTACAGTTACACTTATCATACTGGTTCACTGTGATGATTATGTGAAGTCTTCAGATGGACAGCGGAGCAGAATCAAGATAATTTAGATATAATCATATGAAGGATCGAAAGCAAATTACGCTACTTACAATAGATAAAATATAGTCTTATAGCTTATTTGAAAAATGTTACAACATTATAGATTGATAGCTGAGGTGGTCCTCAGCCCAAGTTCAAGATTCATATCTGATCCTGTTAACCACCCAAAGACCAAAGATGGGTGTTGAGTCACCTTTTGCTCACTAGAGCAGTTTCGAAATGAATACAGATCTTGGGGCTTGGATCCGTTTGACCAGTCTAAGTATTCAACACTAACAAATAGGATTGAGAAATAAGCAATATCAAGCAAACCTCATCAGCACTCCCAATGTAAGAGTCATCCACAATTTTCATATATGACCTTGCTGCCTTCCTTAATGCAATCTGCACATACACAGCAAATTTGAGATATAAAGTGACTTATGTGCATTTGTGATCATACCTGTAAACAAGACTTGACCTTAGTATGCAGCCATTTCTTTTACTGATATAGGAAGTCCATAACAGGTTTCGAGTATTTTCGTATCCTAACCTTTTCATATTTTTTCATTATCTTCGAAAATGCCATGAGATTTACAAAACTGTATCATCCATGAACAAAAGGAAATTGTCATGGTTCAAATTAAGATTTTATCGAACAACAATAAAACATTAAAATCATTTTTAAAGCTTCACTATTGATTTACCACCTGTAGCGCTTCAGAAGATGAAGCTTGTGGTAGAATTCAATAAAAACAACTTTCAGTCGTCCTTCCGCTTCTTTTATCTCCTCTTTTTTAAACCGCAAATCCTTGTCTTTTGAATCATTAAGGACACTTCTGATGGTTGACATTGGGCTTTCAAGAGTATTATTAAGCCTCACGCGGTCCAGGACTTCTAAGGGATCTAATTCATATTTATCAGAATTTGCCTTGTTTCTACACACACTAGAGGTTAAGGAAGCACCCATATTGGAAGGGGAACCAGGCACAACATGCCCATGGTTGTTGATCCTGTCAACAAATTTGGAATCCACATGTCCGTTTTCTGCAATACAGAACTCTGGTTTCAATTTTTAATGTTTAATATTGATACTGAGTAACATATTATTATATGAATCAAATGGACCTTTCTCACCACTGTAATAAGAAGATGAATCAATCAGCTGATTCGAATCAACCATCTCAATCTGGTGTTCGTCAGACATATGCCTTCCTCCTACCATGAAATAATAAACGGTCCTGACAATTACAATAACAAATACTGTCCTAGCATTCACAACTATGAGATACGGAGATGCAGTTTTATATCATAAAAAGCAGAAGTTTACTAAAGTACACTAATTACAAGACTTATCTTGAAATTCTTAAAACTGAAAAATTATCCTTCTAATCAACACCAGATGATGCCCTCCAAATAATAATTGCATTTGCTCCTAACTCTTATATCATCCTATATTTTGTTCCTGAGTTCGGTAATGTTATTCTCATCTGCAAAAATTCTTTTTGTTGCTTTACATGTTTATCACATTTTCTTTGGTACCAGTAAGCAACCTTATCACTTTTAAGATATTCAATGTCTACTTCAATTGTTATGTTTCACCCGGAACATACCTGATGTATCTGCTCTGCATGGAGAAATAACTTCTGAGGACTCTGTCGAACTACTATCCATGGAGACGTTTCTCTTAATATGGCATTTATTTATATCTGGTTGTTCCACCTTTATTCTCAATGCTATCAAAGCGTTCATTTGCTTATTTAACGAAGCTGCTTCCTCAATCACCTCTTCCATCTTGTCCCTATAAAAGGTATTAACCTTGTTAAGCTCCTTGTCAAGCTTCTCAAAAAACTTTATCTCACCATGCCCTCCTTCAGGTGACATAAGAAAATTGGTGCTATACACTTCTCTAGTATCATCTTTCTGTACAGTCTCGACAGCTATAACTTGGTCCTCTATATCACTTGCATTTTCTTCAGATCTTGTCTGTACATCTAACCCATTAAATGGTTTGTATAAGGATAACCGATTCTGTGAAGTTCTCATTGGTGTCGAAGGTCTTTCACTTTGTCTGAACTGTTGGATTTCATGTAATATTCTTTTGAGTCCATTATAGTCCATGTAGGCTTCAATCCATTCTGGCACCTTTTGTTGCTTGAACTCCTTCCCAAACTTCATGCTCACCCAGAGTCCTTTTCTCTCTCAGAGCACAAAAGACCTTCAAATCAGTGGACAGAAGTCATAACATGTTAATTAACTAAGGGCCTTAACCGATGTTGCACGTAAAAGTACCTATTTCACAGCGGGCAATAAAGCATATCAAACAACAATACAAAGATCATGGTGAATTATTTTAGGTTCCCTGACACTGTTATTATAAAGTCAAAGTCCTAATCATTGATAGACCTTAATGATTTACCAAACTTCAGGGGGATATAATCTATATACTATTATACAAAGCATTTACATACCTACATTTTAAGATTCAACTATCCCAATCATATTTAGAACCAATGAACCATGTTATCAAAACACCCTTTCTTACACTACCACCACCACCACTACCACCGCCATCAGCCACCTCTGGAACCGCCAAAAATCATTGTAACCCACCATAATCCACCACTTTGCATGGACACATGATTAGCATCTAAACAACACTAGACTTAATTTTGTATTACTAAACGTTCATCGAAGTTCCAAAAGTTATCCCACCATTTGAAAATACTAAAATAAATGAATATGATATAAACCCATTCCATACCAAGCCCGTATCAAAGCCAAAAGCTAGGTGTATAAATCACTCCAAAAGGCTAGCTGAAAGGGGGAGGGGGCACCTAGACTTATAAGCCACCAACAATCCTATATCTGGCCGATATAGGATCGTAACAAAATACTTAAGTATCTATCAGAACAAAGTGACATCTACAAACACAAAAACTCAATTATTTCTTAAAAAAAAAAAAACTAAGAAAACAGGAGTTTCATAAACAAATTTGTTACAATAAGCAAGTACGTACTGGTATATATTATATGTATATGGTGATATTCCAGTAAAAACACTTTTAAAATAAGAACGGTGAGAACACTTAAAATTGATGCTTTTGCATCTCAAATTCATCAAATTGATGCATTTGTATCTCAAATAAGTACTAATACATGGATGCATCATTTCCATTATTTGTCAAAAAAATGAAGATTCATGAATTTGATGCAGCATAAAACAAAAGGCGTGATTTTCTCAGTTTTGACGGATCTGTTGTTAAACACGTAGTGAGTCTGAACATTGTCTTTCACATAATCACATGTATATATTGTCTTGGGCAGAGGTTTTGCCAGCTAAATATTGAAGTTTTGCAGGTAATTAGTAAGTATCTAAAGAATGTGTGTAATTTATCGAAAACGTTTTGAGCATTAATTATTATTCAACCTAAACTTCAAAATATCTTATGTAGCGCGCATAATTAAACACATATATTCATCTGTATAAAAACACATACCAATTAAAACTTAATTGCACTATACAAGCATGAGTGTATAAAATCATGAAAGAACAGAGTAAATGAAAATGCAGCGATAGAGAATTGTGGATAGAACCTTAATTAATTAGTAGAGAATGAAGGCCGGCCGTGAGTGTGTGTGTGTTGTGTAAAGGTGGTGAGTGTGAGAGTGGGTAATTATATACGTGATGATTTATATGTATAGTAGTAGTTGTAGTTGTTGTTGTAGAATGGCGGCGGTTCAGCAGGTAGCAGGATATATATATATATACTAGGAATGTACCTGCGCGATGCGCGGTGATGAATAATTTTTTAAAAAATTTAAGTTATAGTGTATATGAAATTCGTAAACTTCATTCAGTACATGCATCAAAAGGTGATGGTGGCCGGC
>JAOXNX010000033.1:24164841-24189775 GCA_028566075.1 Solidago caesia
AATTTAAAAACGTTTCCATTTTCAATATCTTTTTATCTAAATGTGTCAGTATTTGATACTATGAAAGAATAACATGTTATTAGTTATATATGTTCGCCCGCGTATTACGTGGGTCAATATTCTAGTTATACCTAAACAAAAAATTTATATACCCCATATCTGAAAAATAATTCATTTTTAATCAATTTAAAATTTATTTTTAATAAGAAAATAATAGTATAATATACACGTGGAGAAGATTTAAACACGTGAACTCTTCTTTATAAAGATACATACATAGATTTAAGTGCATAACCGTTGCATCATATAGGAGCGATATGAGAGTTTTGTTCTTGTTTGTGAGCAAAATTTATGAGTCTAGTTTTTAAAAAAATCATTGTAAGTAGAATATAATTTTCAAAATTGACAATTTTTTTAAACAAACTAAAATAAAAGGTAATCATTTACTTAGAAATGAATGAAGGGTGTATTTGACAATCGTCTTTTTTGAGGGCTTTATAAAAACGTTTTATGGTCGGAGATTTCTCTTTAAAAAGAAAACTCTATTCAATCATTGCTTTTAATACATCATCCGAGTTGCAAAAAGCCATAAAAAATAAAAACTAATAAAAAGAATGTTAATTTTTTTCAAACAAACATGAAGTGTAAACACTTACACTAACTAGTAGCTAAGTCATTTTGAAGGTAGTTATACCAAATTGTAAAGCATTTTTTTAAGTTAATTTGTGCATTATATATGGTTATATAGGATATACAATTGTTAATATGTATTTATCATCATTTATATCTTCAGGTTTGAATCTTTTAAAATGTTGATGTATCTTAGTACAGGTTATTTAAATATCAATAGATAAGAGGTTATCCCTGGTTTCTACCCAGAGGTCTTGAGTTCGACTCCTTTGTATGTCTATCACTTAATGGTATGAGAATTTATGTCAATGAGGATATTGAAGAAATCAATGAATTCTTAAACATGTTACTTTGTTTTTAACTATGCCTGTGATGTTTATATAAATGCCATCAATATTTTTGTTTAAATCATTTTTATTATTACACTAGGTTATGTACCCGTGTTAACACACGGGTTTCATAAAATAATTACTTTAATAATGATAATTACAAAAACTTGAACATAACAATGACTCACAAATGGTTTTAATAAAAAATGAGTACTATATAATGATATATTTACAACACATATATAGTTACAATGGAGAGGGCGGTGTTGGTAAGATTAAACCACCTGCAACACAATCTATGAGCACAACTGGTTCCGACTTTTAGAAAGATTGTGAACATATACTTTTGGCTGATATAACCGATTATAAGCAACTTAACTTCACAGATAACCTTACTTTCCCCCTTTTTAAATTACACGACTAATTATTTGTAAAACCAATTATTTTATCATTCACTTTTGTGGTGTTTACTATGTTCAGGGTTGGTATGTTTCGAATGCTACCATTGATAGTATTCATTTTGAGGATGGTTGGTTTTAGTGTTTTAATTTATAGTGCATGTAAAAAACATAACAAAAAGGTCTCCCCTTTAACTTCAGCATAATTAACAACAATAAAAAATCCTGGTAATGGTTTAAAGTGTTCGCACTGTGGACCTACTCCTCAATCACTATTTCCAAAGTATTTACATATTTCAAGCCGTACGAAGAGTTATGACTATATATTGGAATATTGGTTATGAAACACGATAAGATTGGAATAAAACTTAGGGTTTCTCATCATTTCTTAGTACGATGGTTTAATGTATAAAGTCTTCATAAGAATGTTAAACAATAGCTTGAGTTTTTAATTTGGTCGCATCATAAGTTATTAGCGAATATGTAGTTCCAAAATATAATCCACTTTTATTACAACAATTCTTTTCTGAACCGTGCATCGCACGAGTTTAATCTAGTATCTAACTAAAAGAGGACTCTGGAGATACACTTGGCACAACCAAAATACTTCTTGAAACTACACTTTCCCGCCTCTCTCTCCTACATCTTTTTTTTTTCCCTTCTATTTATATCTTTATCTTTTTAAAAATAAATATTATTATTAACAAATTTATATTAAATCTAAACTAAATTTATATCAATTTATGAGAATATTACAGTTTTCTCTCTATCGTTTAACTTTTTCATCTGTAAAAATATTAAGAATATTACTTTTGTTAATATCTACCAAAACGAATTTAATTTCTTCTATTATTTTAAGATATGAAAATTTTTCATCTTTTGGTAATCATTTAATATCTAAATATTTTCTAACTTTTTTAAAATCATTTTTTTAAACAAAAAGCTATAAAGGATGAAAATATAAAATCGACTTTAAAATGATTATGATTTTGATTCAGGTAAGGTTAATTTTTATCTGTATTTTGATTGTATTATATTTTTTTAATAATCATTGTATTATATATTGTATTTTTACCTTTTTCTATGTAGAACTATATTATCTAAGTTATTTATGTGATTTTGATTTAACATTTATATATATTTTAATCAGAACTATGTTTTATAGTTGAATTTTTTTAAATACAAATGTATTATTTAATGAAATGTATATTATTACATATGTATATTTTTTGTATTGTTCTCTTCTTCCTTATATATGTCTTTTAAAACCCCCGTCCATAAAGAGTAAAGACTAGTTTTTATATGGACCAAACACCACTATGTTGAACATTAGAAGAAAAATTGAAAAGAGAGAGAGAGAGAATGTGGCGGCAAGAGAAGAAAGACAGCCTCTGAATTACGCAACGCAGTCTGGCCGGGATTCTCTCCCCTTTTGTTTTCTTCCCCTATAATAATTTAGTTGCTGCTGCTCATTATCACCTTATCTATCTATCTAACCACTCAGGTACTCCCTACTTTCATAATTTTTTCATCATCTTTTTTCTATTTTTTATACCACATAATTTTTGTAATCTTATTGCCAAATGGGGAGGACTAGTTTATGTACACGTTCTAACCGGGATATCTCCTTTCCGACCTCGCCATCCCGAGCATATATATATATATGCCATATCCGAGATTTTAGAGGAACTATGCAAGTATCAAAATGAGGCTTTTAAAATAAAAAAAGTTAATGGCCCAAACTCAATGATGACTGCAGAAAATTGTATATGGACCTAACTTAATTTTCTAACAATTTATCTCAATTTTTCTTAAAATTATATATATATATATATATATATATATATATATATATATATATATTTTATTTCTATTTTTAGAGGTTTTGCACAGCTTGCACACGCCTATCAATGACCCTGACAACGAGATGTTTATTTACGGAATAAGCTCAAAGTTTTGAGCTTATGCTTATGAGCTTGATTATTGTTTCAAAATTTCTACTTTTTTAGGCAAGACGGTAAGTAGTTGATGCAATAGAACCGCGTCTCGAGATTAACTATAAAACTAATCTACTATTATTTGAAGTTAGTTAGTTTTATAGGTCAACTACTACATGTATATCGATTTGTGGGACAAAATGTTAGTCATGAAAAGTTTGGACTGAATTGTCTCGTTTCTTTTAAACTCATCATTAAAATATTAAATATCTTGAAACGATCTTACCCAATATTAAACTCTTGTATTATCACCAGGTCTTTTGGGTGAATTTGTGCACACACAATGTCTGAGACAAATGAGACTCCCAAAGACGTTATTGTTGCCGATAACGATCCAAAAGTTGAAGTAAATGATGACCCTTCTTTTGAAGAAGTCCCAAATCATGTAGAAAAGGCCGAGGAGAATCCCATGCCCTCGCCAACCCAGGAGGTACATCTCCGAACAATTTTCATTTTTGGTAAATTTATTTTCTTAATACTTACTGCCCCATTGTCGTCATTAAAATCATATTTGTGATTTTAGTTCATGTCCATCTTAAAGGTTATTCAAGGCATTTTATTAATAGTCGATCTTTATCTTAAACTATATGCATACTGAACATTGGAATTTTTATAAGTAGTGGGATTGTTCTCTGATCAAACGAGCTACCTAAGCTTTTTTGATGTATTAAATAGTTATGTACAAACTAACCATCCTTCATGTGAAAATGGAAACAAGGAACATTAGTTAGCAAGAATCAAATGAATTGGGACACATGGAAAGGTAAATGCATGTAGAGAAAAAAATAAAATCCTACTCGACCATTTTTATCCCAGGATTGTTCATATAGTTATATAAATCTGTATTCTTACAAGAACATTAGTTTGTTTGCAAAAAATAGAGGAATGTTATGATTTGAGTAGTTCTTATCAATCACTGTGTGCAGGAAGCAGTAATCAAGAAAAAGTATGGAGGATTACTACCACGGAAAACCCCATTAATCTCAAAGGTAATATGATTACGTTTGTTTGTTTTTTTCTCCATTTACAGAATGTGTACGTGTGTATAGCTCTACTTACCAACAGCTTTCTTGCCTGATCGTATACAGGACCATGATCGTGCCTTCTTTGATTCAGCAGATTGGGCACTGGGAAAGGTACTTAATGAACTTCTATTGTATCTTGATCAATTCTGGTGTTTTGAATGTTTCATATTTTGGTTGTCCTTTGTTCAACACTTGCTAACAGGGATCACAAAAGAGTAAAGGACCTTTAGAGGCACTGCGCCCAAAATTACAGGTACTTTGACATTTCTAACATACAAAATGTGAGATAAATTCTTCTTTTCATTGGTCAGGTTTTGACTTGCATACATAAATGTGTATACAAGTGCAGCTCCTGTATCCTTGATTTTTAAAAACGTTGATTCCCTTATTTTCCTATACCAAGGTGGCAATTTTCAATTTTGACCCATTTGCTTATGAACGGGTCTATTTGGGTTATGTTTTATCTCTTAACTGCATTAACCAAAAAATTAGCTAAAAAAGTAATGGGTCAAAAGCCCAGAGTAGTTTAATATTTAAAATCCTTTTAAGTTGCTTTATTAAAAAATCTATATTGTTGTAAAAATGTACTTTTTGTTATGACATTTAATGCTTTAAACACTTATACTTTTTTAAAAACAGGCAGAAACAGTGTTTATTGGTCAGCTTGAGTGTGTGACCCAGCCCATTTCTCCCCACATAAAAGTTACCCGTTTTTACCTACTACCCCACCTGCTCACTGCTTATCCTGTCCATTTTATGACCTCTATGAAGTATCATCATTGTGTTTCCATTATTCATCACTTTTGTTTCACTTGATATTTTTTGTCAGCCGACACCACATCAGCAAGGTCGTTCGAGACGGTCAGCTTACGCCCCTGCAGATGAAGGAGAAGGTACTTTCTACTCTCGTTGCTCCCAAAACCAAGAACATTCAACATGTAGTTTTCCGTAAGAATACAAATGTAAAACTTTTGTGACAGTTGGAGTTTGATGTGGCAAAATGGGCGGGTTTGGGTAATGGGTCAAAACGGTTTGGCCTGCAAATAACTCTTTTCTAATATGTTAACTTTCGATAAATAATAAATGTGTTAAATAAGAGCGTTAAACTATATTATAATAATTATTATATGTCTTTTGAATAAAGCGGTTTAGATGGTTGTATGCTTCCAAAATACATATTGGGTGACTTTTGAGTTTTGACCCATCCAACCCATTTAACCAATTTCCTTGTTATCTTAGTTTTATTTTATTTTACCCGTTTTACCAGTTTTCTTGTTACCGTAGTCTTTTTTGATTTTACCCATTTGACCAGTTTCCTTGTTATTGCAATATTTTTTATAACTAATTTTACCCATTTGACAAGTTTCTTTCTTATCACACTTTTTTATTCATCTGACTCGTTGTAGATAAACATAACCCAACTCAGCCCATCCATAATGGCATAACCATAAGTATGTGGGTTGAAATTGCCACTCTTCGTTACAGTCAACAACAGATTCAATGTTATGTTATCTCATTGCTGTCCTAAATTATTGTCATAATAGATGGTGGTAGCCCAAATCAAGCTGCTTCAGAGGATCACAGCTCCGAGTTAGAAATGACCAATGAGGAAAAATCTCATTGCGAAGAGCAGAAGCATGTCATTTAAGAGACCAGACCTTTGCTCAGGATGACTGGTATCAAATAACATAGCATGGATTTTGCACCTATTGTTTCAGAATCAAGAAACACATACATGTCTGATAATACTATACCATTCTTGTATCTTGAGAGTTTTACCATCTGCAGGATGTGGTGTGTGGTCTCTATATATGACATACAAAATAAGCTCGTTATGTTACTTGTTTACTTGTATTATGAAGAGCATGTGGTTGAGGGGAGAGCAAAAAATTGAAGGCAAATCATTTCATGTTATCGTATTTGGTGTTATACAACGAAGTGGGTCAATATTTGTTCAAGTTACAAACTTAAGATTGATTATTGCACATCTACACATTATAATGAGTTCGTAACAGTATTAGTAAAATCACACCGCAAAAAATCCAGACACTGAACCACACTCAAACAACACTGAACCAAATTTTTACTCCAAACCATAACACTAATATTTAATACCTAAAAAAGTAAAATATTTCTCTATCACACACAAACATCACAATATGGTATTAGCCACACTGTGTGGATCACACCGGGCACCATGCTGGCCCGGAAGGCACGCTGGAAAGATTGGTCCGTTACTTCCACTCTAACTCGTTATCTGATGGGCGTGTGGTGAGAGTGTCATTCATGCTCTTCTGACTTTTTGAGAGCTTACGGTTTCATGTCTAATCTCTCTTTATAGAAGTTTATTTATCCATCTTTTAAATTCACAAATAAATAATGTGCTAATTGTGATACAAATTGCATCATTGATGGAACTAACTTACAAGCTTTTATGCATTTAACGACACACCATATTACTTTCAACGCATTCAATTCGATATGTTTGTAAATAATCTTTTATCTTAACCAATTATACATGTTTAACAAAGTTATTAAACTTGTCTTAACCAGATAAAATTGATTAACTCAAAAGAAGTATTTAATAAAAAGTTAATGTTAAACTCGTCATTTAATTAAAAAAAAAAAAAGAGTAAATTATTTTTAATGGTTCACACAGAATTTTTAAGAGGTTTCAAGTTCGAATCCTGCCAGGTATAATTCTTGAGGGTGGCCAAAAAAGAGTTCGGAAACGATAGATAACCCCTTTCTGTCACATACATCTGAGACAAAAAGCTCATTTTTTCTCGAATACATACATCTGAGACAAAAAGCTCGTTTTTCTCGAATAACCCGAGCGGGGAAAACCTAATCCGTTTAAAAAAAGGGAGTCAACAAAAGTGTATCGGAAATCTTTGGTGGGCAAAGGAGAGGAGTGAGAGGTTTAGGCATGTTTGATTTTGGTGTATCTTCATCCAATCAAGTCATCATCTCCAACCCCTTTTTCCATAATGATTTGAATATGATGAATTTGAAGCTGAATCTTTGTCCCCCTAACTTTACATCCACTTCAATCCAAAACATTGTGAAATCATCATGTACCAGCAACAGCAACATGAGAAAGAAATGCTGCTCATTATGTGGGAGAAGGCCATTTATAGCAACAATCTCCTTTAATCTTATCCCACTTCACCCATCCAATGCTTCAGATTCCATTGCTTCTGATCAACATCCCATGGTACTGTTTATTTTTACTCAACTGGACTTCCAAGTATTTTATTATGAATTCTGCTATTAACATCATAAGTGGACAAAGTTTCAAGTAAGCATCTAAGTTTTGGTGAACATTACCCAGTATAATTATCCGCCTTTCTATGTTCCAAACTAATTGTCTGCATCTAAAATTGGGTAGATAGAAGTTTTTCGTATTGGGATAAACTTATATGCTTCTACCTCCCTCTTACATTGATTTCAATCACATGGTTACATGTTAAAAAAAAAACTTTAAGATTGTGAGAGGGGAAGCATCTAGTTACATGCTGCTAGAAACATATTAGTTATCCCCGTATTGTATTACCCCTGATTGAAATTATTAGTATTACCAAACTCAAACCACCATTTTATAAATGGTAAAGGGTAAAAATTGTTATATTACTAAAAAGTAACCACGGACAATTATTTTGAGACGGATGGAGTATATGGTCGAGCTTGATTTATTAATGGAGATAATCCGGATAGCTATTTTTGAGTGTTGAAGCTCATAAGTTTAGCATTAAGCTTAAATCTTTCTATAGCATAGTTTTGAGCTTTGGATCAAGAGGTGTCGTTGAGCTATCAGCTCAAGCTGAACTCAGTTTGTTTGCAGTATTAGTTGAGTCAACTAGCCAGAACAAATTATCTACTGTTTAATCAGATGAGCAGGTTCTTAAAGAGTGTTTTTTATTGTTTATCTGCTTAAAAAAACAAGCAATAAACAAATAAATAAGCAATCCCAAACACCCCCATAATGTCCATAATTTAAAAGTTGACTTCTGAAGTTAAGTTGTCTCATTTTGGGGATTATGTAACATGCTGCATAATCTGCTAAAGATATATTGTCTTTCAATAATTACAGTTCCATGATTTGTAGAGTTACCTGCCATATTCTTGTCTCCTTTATATTTTTCACTGTACTGAATAAAAACTTAAAAGGATCCCATTCTCTATGTAGGCTGTGCTAAACAGGGTTCACCCTCCAAGACCAGATTGGTATGAAGAGTTCTACGCTGCAGCCATGGATAGAACAATGAAATCTTACGAGGCCGAGGTTAGTAAACAAGTAAATTTTGTTTCTAAACCAAATATAGTAGTGGTATGGAAAAAAAAATTCATTCTCTTTTACTCGTTTTTGTTTGTAGGTTTGTGTAAATGACACTGGTTATTTGATAAGATTGCAGGTTATAAGTCGCAGCTTTTTGCAAATTTGACAGGGAAGGCTGTAAAGGTATTGGAACTTGGGATAGGAACCGGTCCCAATCTCAAATACTACAGCAATGCAGCTTCTGGTCTAAGTGTAATTGGTGTAGATCCAAATAGAAAGATGGAGAAATATGCCCAAGCTGCAGCAGAAGCTTCTGGTTTGCCTCAAACAAGTTTCAAATTTATTCATGCTGTATGTTTTTCTTCATTACTACGTTCTGGATCATGAGATGAAAAAGGGAATCATATCTTAACAACATTTATGTTAATCCCAATTTTCAAACAACCATTTATGTTCAGTCAACTTTAATAGCATAAACCATTGATATTCAACTAGATATGAATTAGGTGACTTACTTCCTTAATGATTAGCAAAGTTTCATTAGCTTCATTGAACTCGTAAAACAGCTCATTATAAGATGGATAGTTAATGTAGGTTGCCGAAGCATTGCCTGTTAGTGATGCTTCCATGGATGCAGTGGTGGGTACGTTGGTGCTATGTTCTGTTAAGGATGTCGAGAAGACTCTTCAAGGTATGTAATTATCATCTCACATCAAGTTTCTTACTTATGTGTAGCTACATGATTGGTTAAAGTTTATTTGGAAGTTTAATACCAAGTTACCAACATCTTAAGGGAATGATTGATATTCACAATCATTATAATTGCAACAATCATTATATTTGCAGTCAGTAAAATGTGTCATCTTTATTGTGTGCAGAGATCAAAAGGGTGCTTAGACCGGGTGGCCTTTACATATTTGTGGAACATGTAGCTGCCAAAGGTACTAAACCAAAACTATATTAGACCACTCAATAAATAAAAATAGATTCGATGACTTGTATTCTCAGTGCAAAGTAATCATATTATATGTTACAAAATGTAACTATTACTTCACTTAATAAAAGTATCACAAAATTTGTTAACTTCAATATTTCGGTGTCATTATTGGAGCAGATGGTACGCTTCTTAAAGCTATACAGCGTGCTTTAGATCCATTGCAGCAGACGGTTGCTGATGGATGTCATCTTACGAGGGAAACAGGAGACAGTATTTCTGCAGCCGGGTTTTCAAGTGTTGACATGAGAACAACTTTCATTTCATCTGCATCACTAGTAAATCCTAATATTTATGGAATTGCTTATAAGTAAGAAAAATACTACCATCTACCATTCATGTATGTATACAATATGTGTCAAGCATAATGTTACTGTAATATTATTATTTGATTTCACTTTTTGTTAGTGCGTGCCTCTTTTATGCGAGTTATGGTCACACCAACTGCCACGGTGGGTAACATGCTCATGGTGGGCACCGTCCCCGGCGTCCCATCCACGCACTCTGCTGAGACAAAACCAAGACCGACAATGAAGAATTGAAGATTAATGCATCATTGCAATGCGTGGTATAGACATTTGGGGACATTTGATACACCACATAGCAAAAACTGGAAAGACTATGTGTTCGAATGGTTGTACGCATTGAGAAACACATTAAGATGTCTCCTAATCTTGCATTCCCTTTGCCAAAAACGAAATCAATAGTACACATCTGGTGTAAAGTGTTGAGACGTGTGACAATTATTGTTGCTAAACAATATAATTTAAGGGATGGAGGCCACCCAACTGTTTTACTTTTTAGATTGAGATCGATCATTTATAAAAGTTTTTCATGTAGGTTGTCCAAATACTGTACTATTTGGCATTTCATCGTTTTAGAGAATTTTTTTTTTTGCGAGTTTTTGATTAGAATTGGCAGAAATAAAAACAAATGCATATCTGGACTGTCTGTATAAAAATTTTTAATAAATGAGTGGTCTTAATATTCTAGTGTCGATAACATACATATATAAGAAGCTGAATTATGCAAAATGAATACAAATAAAATAAAGGGGAAAGCATCGGTGCAGAGGGCTGCACCAATTTTTTGGTGCAGCTGGGTAAATTCAGGGGGGGCTGGGTATTTATTTCATCAAGTGGGGAATTTTTTTTTTTTTTTGTGTGAGAGCAACAGGCATATATGATTTCCCCTAAAATAAATTGTTGACTTCGTTTTAATTTGAAAAAGTAGAAGATTCTTGGAAAAAAAAGGTTTGGTTTGGTTTGGTTATACATCAAGAGCCAGAGCCGTCTTGACCTTAAGACCAATGTAGCTACTGCTATGTTGTTTTATTAAAAAAATCGTATTGCTATGTTGTTGAGTTTTTTCTTTTAGAAAGAAAGGAAAGGAGCAGTTTTGTTTAAAAAGGAAGGGGAAAGGAAATGAAAGGTGGAAAGGAAAGGAAAGAAAAGAAAAGAAAAGAAAGAAAATAGGAGAGTGTAAATATATTCTATTTAGAATTCTTTCTTTCCCCTTTTCATTTGGGATTAATGGGAAGCCAGAAAATTATACTCCTTTTCCATCTATTTCTCTACTTTTATTTTTATTTTTCTTTAAATAAAAACTCAAGAATATAACGCTTTCAAATTTCAAGTTTAAGATATTGATTCAACGTATATAAAGATAAATATCATTTGAAATTCTTTGAGGTTTGATTCCAAACATTGTCTACTGTTATAGACCTTGCATATAATTTAATTTTATATTCACATATGCATTTATAATTTAATTTAATGTATTGAAAATTACTAAGTTGGATAATTTGATTTTATTTTTTGAACAAAATTCAATATTTTGATTAAAGAATATTTTATTGAGGGGTTTGTATGAGAGAAAGTTAATTTGTTTACAAAATGTTTTATTACATGAGAGAAACTTATGTAGAAAAATAAAAGTTTAATTTTGAACTGAAAAAATCTTTTTTTGTTTTTGTTTTTGTTTTTGTAAGGCCTTAATAATTATTTTGCTTAAGCCACGAGGCCTCAAAAAGTCTTAAAGACTGCCCTGTAAGGCCGTTCCCTATGCATGTGTCGTGGGTAGGTCATCGTACTCATCGTTCAAGATGGGATAGGCATGGCCTCGTCGTCAAAGGTCGTCATCTTTGCTCGTCTATTTTTGGAAACGGTTGGATGGGGGTGTGGGGCCACTAGTACGAGTCTTATGAGTCTTTGTGTAAATTATATAATATATTTTGGAAAGTTGTTTTTGTCAGTAGCACTATTATGAGTCTTTTTGTGGGGCCACTTGTATTTTCCTTTCTTTTTTTATTATTTAATTTTATATTTTAAATAATTAAAAATAATTATTAAAAAAAATTGAAGGATGAGATGAGGATGAGGGTAGGATAGGGAGAAGGGTGTTCTTAGGTATGTCTTGGAGAGAGAAAGCTGATGTGACAGTAAGGATGAGGGGATGCCGGTGTCAAGATAGGAAGAGGCCTAAAAGGCTATGATTGAGACGCATATCAGAAATGTATACATGAATGTTTATATTTTTTTTTAAAGGACAATTACTTTTATTGTATAAGACTTTTGTTTTTCCCGTATGTTTTGGGTTCAACTATTTGGATTGACAAGTCTGTGAGTTTTTTTCTTGAATACCAATAACAACTCATGAACCTTTAGCGGGCCGAAGTGTTGTGCTGGACTGGACATTATATGGTCCGGTGTTCCTTGAAAATCGACTGTTAAAGAAAATAAGACTTTAATGCATACTAAAACTTTTGTTTAGGTTAACCTGGATATCCAACCCCATTTGCGAGCCAACTTATCCCAGGACGACCAATCGCTTTGCGAGTAGCCGAAGTCATTGCCGGTGAATCTTTGTGGCTACAAGGGGGTATATTTTTTGGTTATGTACTTATGTCTAATTAACTCAAACCATTATAAAAGATATATAAGAGTAAAATGCCCTTACATACCGGCCATGTGAGATACTTACCTGACCTTATCTAACAAACATTTATTTTTGAACCATCAATGCAAATAGTTGGACTATCAACGCAGTTTTTTTAAGAAATTCGAGCAAACCACAGGGGCCATTGGTATAATTTACTCTACTTTGTATTACACTACTAATACGGTAATACCAACACAAAACCGTAAAACTTATTTATTTTTTTTATTTGATTTTGATGATATGCATTGTTTGATTTGTATAATTGTAGATTACTTAGGAGTAGATCGGTGTTCGGAGTCGGCATGCCACACGAGATGTTTGACGTTTAAAAACAGTATATAAATTATAGACTATTTTTGATATTTTTTCAATTTTTCAACATTTTTCAACATTTATGTATAGTTTGTATCTCTAGATCATGTACTTTTGAACATCAGCTTTCTGCTGGTGTTTTGTTTATATATAGTAATATACTTCTTTGCCGTTCAAAAAAAAAAATTATAATTTGGGAAAAGAAAACAATAAATAGGAATCATGAAATACAAAAGTAACGATTTTTTCCATTTGATTCTAGTAGAAATTAAGTGTATTTTATCTATACTATCTATATCTATACTACTATATAAAACATCAACATTTTTTTTTTTAAATTACAACTTTGAACTACCTAAAATATCACTCTCCTTTATTTATTAATTCAAAATCTCTAGTTGATATACCTATAATACCCTTAATGAAATTAATTTATAATATTTACCCCTTAACTCTTAAGATAACTATACTATCCATTTTTACATAAATAACCTTTACATTAATAGCCTAAACTACTCGCCGCCGTCATTACCACCACCAGTCACCGCCACCACCACACCGCCGTTACCGCCGCCGCCGCCGCCACCATCACCGTCGCATCGTGCGGGTATTTGTCTAGTTAAACAGAATACAACAACCACCAATGAATTAAATGTAATAGAAAAAAACAAAAAAGAAAGCAACAAGAAAGTTGGGAAAAGAAAAAGGTAGTAGAAAAAAACAAAAAAGAAAGAAAGAAAGAAAGAAAAAGCATGGATGAATGAATGAATGGCGCACTCTCCGTTTTATTAGGGTTTTGTTTTTCTCCGAATAACACTCCCACCATCATCATCATCATCATTTCCATCTCCTCCAAACCCCATCATCAGTAAGTACACACACACACACGC
Organism: Solidago caesia; assembly: GCA_028566075.1. Lineage (NCBI taxonomy): Eukaryota > Viridiplantae > Streptophyta > Magnoliopsida > Asterales > Asteraceae > Solidago > Solidago caesia. Next base: position 24,178,636 of record JAOXNX010000033.1, read on the forward strand.
ACTTTCTGTACGTGTACATAATACTATGTTTTTAATTAAGGGAATACTATATAAGTCAAAGTTGACTCTTTGGTTTGACCTGTTCCTTCCATCCTTGATATATTTATTTATATATATATATATATATATATTTTTATTATTATGTCTTGCTAATGTAGTTAGTAGAATAATTATGCCATATATGAGCTCATAGTTTTACATGAGTCAATAATTATTCTGAAACCTAACGCCTCCATACATTTCCATGTTTTTAGGGCTTGCACCCTCAAGTTTCTAGCTTTTTTTTTTTCTTTTCTTCAAGTAGAGGTTGATTTTTGTGTTGTTAGTTTTGGGTATTTTTTTGGCATTCCGACTTTAGATATGTTATTATTTATATGTAGCTGCTCTTGTATTAATCAAGTTTAATTGTATTTTGTCTAGTTGAAAAATAATAATTTACTCTGGGTTACAAAACATAGCTAAGACGGGGTCTCTCTGTTGTGTGGCCGCTAGGCCACATGGGTCCAATGCGGTTAGCCAAGACTGGTCCATGGGTCCACATGAGCCTTATTGGAGAACCAACACCAGCTTCTCACCCCCTCCACCAACATGGGATTTTCGCTTTCAAAGTGAGGGACAATCTTTCGGTTCTCAAGAGGGAAGTCATTTATATGGTTCTTCAATGTCCACCGATAGTAGAGGAAGTAGGAGTTGGTTAAGAGGGAACTATTTACCTAATCATCGGCACTCTGTTTCTGACGGAGCTGGGCTGTTTTTTAGTAGTCCCTCCGATTTATCTCCAGCCCAGCAATGGACTCCTCCTACTATTCAAGAAATCAGGCCTGATGAATATGCTACTTCTTCAAAAAGAGGTACTATTCATATATCCAATTAAGATTTGTTATGATGCTTGCTATATTTATGTTACTTCATGGTATGTTTTTAATGGTGTGTTGGTGCTGTCTTAAATTTGGCGACACGCTGATACCAGTTGTCGTGTTTTAAGCGAGTTGTAGAACGCAGGATATAGTAAGTTAACCTGATTACTGCAACTGTCGGCATTTGTAGTTTTACTATGATCTGCTTCCTTCCAATTTAGACTGTTTCGACCTATTTAGCTAAATGGGTGGGTTATGTTTTACCTCCAGTGGTTAAATTTTAAAACCTATCTAAATGGGTGAAATAGGTCGGAAGTTGCCTCAAGTGTATTCAAATGCTTACAACCTCCTACACTACTATTTAAAAATTTCAATTTGTTATTTGAATGGTATAGTGCAGTTTTCGTTAATTATATTTAATACATTCACAATCTATGAAGCTCTAAAAAATGGACAATAGGTGTTAACCATGTCCATCTTGCTACCCATGCTTTATATGGTTTTGACAATAGTTTCTTGAACCTTTCACAATGTAGACAGTAGACCTTTTGTTTTTTGTTAGTCTTAAGCATTTTATTCATGTTTTTCTCTAGATGAACGTATGTATATATTTTGACTCTGGATTTTATATTATGTTCGTATACTTTTACTATATATAGATCATTTGTTAATTATAAAGTGGTTTTAACTTTCAAGTGACTATTCAAGTATTAGTTTGGATTATCGGTTAAGGATATTAAAGAAAGAGAGTTTACAATAACTTTTTTGATGGCATTTCTTGAAGTCCTGAAGATGTCTTTTCAAATCAACAGATACAATGCGATCTAAAATTGAGCCACCAATGTTTGGGGGAGCTCATCTAATATACTGATTCTCTTATGTATTTTTATTGATTGAATCAGTTTTGTGTAATTATTTAAGTAGGAGTTTGTGGAACTTTAGGGGAGGTATATAAGAGCATGGGGAGTGGGTGTAATCCCCCAGTGGGTTGTTCGATGTGGCAAGATAGGGGCTGCGGAAACACCACTCCACCCCCTCTCACCCTGCCAAAGCTTCCTCTTTTGGGGGAGGTTCTCCAGTAAACACTGTTTCCCTTTGCTCCCTTTTTGACCCCTTTTCAACCATTTTCGACAAATATTGTGTATTTTTCGTTGGGTGAGTGGAAAGGTGACCATTGTCAGTTTAGAAAGATTGGAGAAAAGATGGGGAAGGGGAATTGATGTGGCAGAAAGATGGGGGAGTGGAAATAAGACCACTCCCTATGATCTTATGTTGCCTTGCTCCCACCGCCCCAAATAACCTTGTAATGTTTGACTTCACTCCAATACTAATTCGAGACTTCCACTAATAATCAACCATCTGAAGTTCTGAACTATCATTAAATTAAACTGAACTATAATGTTTCACTTTTGCTCTGCACTTAAGTGCTTATTAAGATTTGAGAGAAGGCTCATGATATGGGAAAATTAAGAGAACATAAGTTTGTCATAAATTTGGATGATAGATCAGTGAAGCTCTCAGTAGTCATCTGTTCATGAGATGTAATCTCTGTTACCTATGCTTATATATTTTGCTTTGCAATTCTTTTCTGCAGTTTTGGGACCGCAATCCTTTTCGCCAACTTCTGAGGTATTGTATTTTTTATATATTGTGACTTATTTTTTGCTTTTTATTGATCAGTAAACCATAGAGGTGGCATTTTTGATCACTTTTATATGAATGGATTGATATGGGTTATGTTCAAACTAGTGGAAAAAAGATCAACTTAATGGAAATGGGTCAAATGAGCCCAAAGATTAGCTTAAAGCATAAACCTCCTATATTATTTTGTTCAAAAACATTAATCCTATTACTGAAATAATATAGCTTTTGTAATCATATTGACACTAATCGAATTTTGTTGGAAATCGGGTCAACCCATCATACCAAAGATGCTAGTTTTGACCCGTTACCTAACTTGGCCGACCCCAAAATTTTCCATTCTAGTATGCAGCCAACTACCAATCAAACTTTCTGATGAGGCAACTTTTTTTGTAGGGACTTTCTGCTCCACATGATGGCAGAGCTTCCGTTTCTTCTAATTCTGACAGTAGCGATTACGACCCAACAACAAAATCACAGTCTTCCCACCATAATTATACTGCTCGTGGTTGCTTCATGTCCAAAGCTGTTCACCCTTTGGCCTTTCCAACTGAAACAAACACCCCCAGACTTGACGATCCCAACAACACCCTTCCTTGTGATTTTGACTTTTCAGATATTTCCGGACCAATGGAACCCGATACCCTCAACAGATCCAATGGTCACAAATGCAACCTCTGTGAGCGGTTTCTTTCCCAAAGATCGCCATGGAGTTCTCGCCAGATAATCAGAAGCGGAGATATGCCAGTCACAGGAGTTCTTTCATGCCGCCATGTCTTCCATGCTGAATGTTTGGACCAAACAACACCAAAAACACACAAAGGAGACCCTCCGTGTCCCATATGTGCTAAATCTGAAGCTAAAAACTCTCCTGAACAACGGGTTGTGTCAAAATTGAAAAATGGGTTCCCACGGGTCAGACCGTTTCGGGAAGAGGGACCATCTAGAACATGGGGATGTGCACAGGCGGGAAATTGTGTTGAAGGGGCATTGACTGCACCATCACGTAATGCTATGTTGCTACTTAACAGAAACCGGATTAAAAAGAGTCTTTCTCTGAAGAAAAGTGGCTCGTGTTCACCTCAATCGGGTGGTGGTGATGGGGTCGGGTCTTCAAAGTCAGCTTCAAGCTCAAGAAAGAAATCATGAAGTGGTAAGTTGTGTGTATATAACTGTAACCACAAAATTAGTTGTGTGGAAACTGGTGGTTTTTATTATTAACTTATAGTAAGAGCGCCCCAAATTGATCTCATTGGGTGGCAATTTTCCTGATTTTGTAATGTTATGTGAAATATTCATATCTAATTGCCAACTTTTGGAAGTCTAGTCCCTTTAGGTGAGATTTAGAAAAATGGTAATAATTTTCTTCTTAGAAATCAGTTAATTAACTATGTTTTCTATATTCATCGTTGAAAGCCAGGGGCATGACCACCTCTTCTGTCACTGGTTGTAATACATGATCATACTCGTGTAGTCGTATCTAAGTTTGTTCCTACCAAGCTACGAGTCAATTTTCTCTTTTTTGTCTTTTGTTTCCATGGGTCGGTTGTTACATGAACCCGTCAATGAATCCCAACATCTGCATTATGTTGACTTGGTAAACCGACTAGGAGAGTAAGTTGTCAAACCACCGAGATGCACTATGCTTTTCTGCTCGACGATCGGTCATACATGCAACAATGGCTGATGACTAGTCAAACTTGTCAAGTTACCAGACCTAATATTGTCATTTTTGTCATGTCTCAAAAAAATTGTTGATCATTCGATATGTTCATTCCAATGCTCGCTGGTCGTCAGTCTGATTTGACACATTATATTTTTTAACTTCAATCTTAATTGTGGTACAAAATGTAATCAATATTTTTTAACAAGGACACAATATATATTTTCTTTAGAGGATTCAGTCATTTAAAGGGATTAAAAGTAACAACTTTTAGAAGTAAAAGGACTAAACATTACAATCTCATAAAATAAAGACAGTTTATAAATGTACTAAACTACAAGGCTTTTGAGACGGTTAAAACTGGCGATTAACCGCCATTACAAAATTCAAATTTACAGTTACTACAACGATTTTCATAAAACCATATACACCAAACCCAAAATTCAGACCACTTTCCAAACACACACACAAAAATGGAACCACCATATGAAGCCAACGTCAGGATCTACACTCCCTCCCCACAAGCCAGCTTCAACCAAATCCCACAACCACCCCCTTTGCCAACACCAGACTCACTCACTCCTGGTGCCCGAAGAAGGCGGGCCGTGGCAAACGGGGTCCAAAAAACACTCTCCAAGACTTCAATGCTCGTAAACTTCCTCCCAACCGGAACCCTTCTCACATTCGAGATGGTGCTTCCCTCAGTTTATGGAAAAGGCGAATGCACTACCGTCACAACCCTCATGATCAATGTCCTCCTGGCAATTTGCACTACTTCTTGTTTTTTCTTTCATTTTACTGATAGTTTTCGTGCGGCTGATGGAAAGACTTATTATGGGTTTGTGACCCCTTGGGGGTTAAAAGTGTTTAAAACAGTTTCAGGAATGGAAGTGCCTAAAGATGAAAGGTATAAACTTGGGTTTAGTGATTTTGTTCATGCAATGATGTCGTCGATGGTTTTCTTAGCAATTGCGTTTTCTGATCATCGGGTTACTAATTGTTTGTTTCCGGGACATGCTAAAGAAATGGATGAAGTTATGCAAAGTTTTCCTTTGATGGTTGGGATTGTATGTAGTGGTTTGTTTTTGGTGTTTCCTAATACCCGATATGGGATTGGATGTTTGTCTGCTTAGATTCGTGTTTCTTTTCTTTATTAACATGATTTCGTGTCAAAACTATATGTAGTTTGATGATGATTGTAATAAATCAGAATAATATATAAAATCTACTATTCAAATGCTAAATCAGATACGATGCAATCTTGGTGCTGCATTCAACAAAGAAATTAGGAGGAGTACTAAGTTTACCATTAAAATTATGGCTACAGTCACTAATATAGAAATGAAAAACTCTGAACGAATTGCAAATACAATGAGAATATTAGGCTCGACTAGTTAATGATGAACCGCGCTTATTATGATGTTTGCTACCGCAGAGTAAGTACCTAAAATTGCAACAAAAGTTCCAATTAACATGATCACCAGAATCACCATCAACTCAGGGGTGAACTTCTTGAATCCTATCAAGATCTTCCAATAACACAAACATGGAATCAATATCGACAGAGAAATACCCAAGAATGCACCAATAAACGCCATCACATAGCCAAAATATGGTACCACCAATGCCACAAAGAGAGTGGCAATCACCAGACATATTCGAATGACCCAACTCATTATCTTGCTTTCAAGAAAAGCAAAAGTTTCTTCTACAGATGTTACGATTGGCGCAATGATTAATGCATATTTGGCTATGGGATTGACCAATGTTGTGTAGATTGCTATCTGTGAGGTTATTTTTTCTGTGGGAAGATTTAATGTCACTTGTGATGTCAAGCGTTCCCCAAACATCAAATAACCAAATATCGCCATTGTTCCATAGCTAATAGTGGTCAGAGTAAAGCAAACAATTAGAACCTGCAGTAAGTTAGATATAAATCAAAAGAGTTTGATCGATCGATCAGTTTCATAAGCTGTACCAACTAAATTACTGATTTATAAGGGAGGTAGCTAGTTCACTTTGACTTACATAAGGGAATTGGGACTTCCTTTTCATGGAATTGTAGAGTGTTGGAAAAACAGTATGACCACAGTAACAAAAAGCAAACATACTTATAGAAGTTGGCAACCCACTCCAATTCCAGAGTTCCCCTCTTTCATGGAATCCAATTCCATCAAAAGCACCACCACAGAACACGGCCAACACAAGAACCACAGATGAAACGACCCCAAAAGCAGAAACATATGCCAAAACTCCCAAATTTTTTAACAAAGTTGTAGGAAGTACCATAAGAGCAGTCAGCAAAACAAATCCTTTTTGGCCTCCAATTTTCTTTCCAAAAATGTTAACGTCCTCCTTCGGAAATAGCTTGGATAAAAGATTACCTTCCATGATTAGAAACTCAACTGCAGCCAAGAAAAGCTCAAGGTACATAAACATCATAATGATTACCCTCCCTTTTCTCCCAAATGCCAGTTGGCCGATATCCGGGTAGGACTTGATTCTTGCATCCGAATCCATGCATCTACGAAGAAGTATACCTGTGTAAAAACATAAAAGAGCTATCGATAATAGTAATAGCAGGCATAACCAACCACCTTTTGAAAGCGCATATGGGACCGACAGAATCCCCACACCTGATGAAACACACCAACAAGCTAGTTACATTACAAGAGAGCATATATATATATTTGTCGGGAAATATATATTATCGAGTTCATGCATGCATAGAGTAAACGGGCTTGGATTATTCTCCAAGCATCATATCTTTTATTATTATTGCCTTCCTTAAGCTTTGTCGCCGGTCATGGTGCCGACTAGAATTTTTTTTTTTTTTTTTTTAGGGTTTGTTTTGTATGGGATTGTGTGATTGCTTTGATACCATAATAATTTTATTATGATTGAGATACATCCCTTTATTATGATTGAGATACATCTTACAAAAGGAGCCTACCTCTATAAATAAGCCAGAGGCATACAACTAAAAAGGAATGATTGAATAATTGACAAAAATTAAGGAAGGCAATAATAATAAAAGATATGATGCTTGGAGAATAATCCAAGCCCGTTTATAAAGTATATTATAAATCTTGCAAATTAATTTATATGATAACTTTTACCAGATAAAGTATTGACTGCATTGAAGCAAGTTCTTAAGAAGGTGGTGCCTTTGGTTGATGGTTCATGTGATATTGGTACCTGGTTTTGGCTCTCCATAGTTTCGTCGACCATATTCAATTCGCTTGGATTGCACTGGGCATAAATATATAGAGAGTGAAATTAACAGCAACGATAAATGGCAAATATTAGCCAGCTTGTAAAGTAAATTAAAGGCAAAACATTTTTTTTTTAACTGTCTGAATTATTCACGAACGTCGGGAGGTTTAGCATACGTTATCTTAACTAGATTCGTGTTAGAAAGTCCCCTCGACGAGCAGATCCTCATTTAAACCATGAGAAAGAAAACCCTACCTTACCGACTCGAACCTGGGACATTGGAGAGCAAACCAGTAGCCAACCCACCTAAATGAGTTTTGTTTAAAAGGCAATTAGTTATAGCAAATCAATTTTAATATTATAGCATTCAATTTTGTAATTAATACCTTAGATAATATAAATAATGTTTTAATCATATATTTTTATATGAAAGATTTCAATTAATACAAGTTATTTAAAAGATTGCCTTTTCGGGTCCAAGATCAAAAACAATCAACCTCATCATTCTCACCGCGTGCTGGACAATCTGGAAGGCTAGAAACGAATGTGTCTTCTCAAGCAAGAGACCAAACCCGAGATGGATCATCGAAGAAATAAAGAACTTGTCATTCCTATGGATATCATCAAGAGCTAAGTCAAACGGTCTAGATTGAACAAAATGGTGCTCTTCCCCTTTTTAATTACTTTGGTATTGTATTGTCCTCAATTTTTGTTTGTACTTCCTAGCTCGTTGCTAGTTTTTTAAATAAAATTGTCATTCAAAAAAAAAAAAAAATTAAAAGGGAAATTTGCCTGTATTAATTAAATGCAAAATTTAAGTATATTAAATGAAATCTTTTATTTAAAAAAAAAAGGCTGGGTTTATTTAAGAGAAAGGTATATTATTTAATGCATATGATTTTTTCTTATCCACAATTCTAACACTTTTTATTAACAAAACCCTATATAAACTATATATAAATATTGAGTTATAATATTCAATTTTGTACTTCTAAATTGAACCCTATTTTCAGTGAATTGTCATTTCCAATATAGTCTACACCTTCATTGTAACATCCCGAACTTTTTACTTATATCGTTAGCTTTGACCGTTAGTCAAAGTCAAGTCTCCGTTAGTAGCTTATTTAATGAGTAGATTTTATTGTGATTATGTGTAATGTGGTTATTATGTGGTAATAAGTATATGACTTATTAAGGTGTGTCAACTTAGTAGAAAACTCGTGTTAGTGTTCCCGTTAGCGTTAAGTAGTTATGTGAACATTCGTTTGTGAAGTATTGTGAGAATGATGAAGTTAGTAAGTTGAGGGGCTAAACCCGGACAGTGGGCAAACATCTCTTGGCAGAGATTAAGAGGGAGAAACCCTCACTTTTCTCATTTCATTCTTCCCTAATTATTTCCTCTCAAGAACCCTAAATCCCCTTTTCTATCAATTTCAATTTGGAGCTTAGTTGATGGTGTCTTGATCAAGAATTAGTAACCTTACTATCATCTAAAGGTATTATAGGTAATCTTCTCTTGATTTCATAGTCTATTTATCCATTTTATTAGTTTATGGTTAGAATTGGTGATAGTTGAAAATGGTAGTCAAAAGAGATGATTTTGGATGTGGGTTTGTGTAATAAGTTGATGTTTATCCTTGTTTAGACTTGTAATAAGTTGTGTCAAAAGACGGGGCTTCGATTTTGACGTTTGGTTGGTCGATTTTAAGCTAAAAACCCGTTTTTAAGCTGTTCCACGATGTGTCACGCCGTGACACACTATGGGTACGCCGTGATAGAGTTTCAGAGGCAAAAATACGCATTTCTGATAGTTTTCACGCCGTGACACTTTGTGTCACGCCGTGATGGAATTTCAGAAAATTTTCTCAATTTTGAAACGGCCATAACTTTCAAACCGTAACTCCGTTTTTTATGATTCAAGCGGCCACGAATTCGTAATTGAGTCTACTTTGTAATGGTACTGTCCTTTAAGAGTGAAGTTAAAGTTAAAGTTTTCAAAAGGTGGAATTAGTGAACGTTGGTCATATTCCTTCGAGTCTAATGATCAACAAAGTATCCGTTGAACCTTTGTAGAGTCGTGGAAGGTCAAGTAGCCTTGTGTAATGATATTTGTGTATTTATAGGTGATCGGGAACACATGTGTAACACGGTAAACTTGTGGATTAAGTAATTGTATAGCCGCGAGGTAAGATAATTTACTTTTGACACACGAGGGACACAACAAACATAATTTTGATAATAACTTCCCCATTTTATACTGTAGATCATATCTCATGCTTGTGATTGGGTATGGTTTATATGTGGGAGGTTTATGGGAGTTGTTTATGCGTGTAAAGTAGAATTGAGCATGTTGTGTCACAGTGGTTAATGTAGTTTGCGTTTGTGCTATGTGGATCATCTGTGGATTGTGTTTGTGTTATGGGGATCAATGGTGGAATTGTACACTTAGTACACTAGACATAATTTATGTTGCCATGTCACGTGCACGTTAAAGGCCCTAATGTGATAAAAGTGGATTATGTGGATAAGTAGAACATAGTATGTCAAAGTGGATTTAATGTGGAACATATTATGTGTGTAAAGTCTCGAGCAACAAGTGGAAAAGAGTTAAGCTTAACCTATGTTAGTCTATTTAGACTAATGTGCTAGGGGATCACTCAGGGACAATGTACATGTCTCCCGTGTGACTAATCAAAGTGGCTGGAGTGAATTCCGTGGTGGAGTGATTAACCACCACCATGTGGATATCGGATTTACTCGTGGATATGGTTATGCCTATCCGTAACGACAACGATGGACCACCGAAAGGTCAACCCATCAACGTCGGGTGTGAGGTTTCCCGTGAGGTCTTATGACCGCCATCACACAAAACCTATTTAGTAGACTAAAGTAAATGGTATAACCGAAAGTGGAACCAAGTGGAATTAAAGTGGAACCAAGTAGAATTATATGTAGAACTAAAGTAGAATTATATGTGGAACTAAAGTAGAATCAAGTGGACTTATGTGGACTAAGTGGATTGATAGGCACTATAGGATTTTAATATCCTTGTGTGTTGTGCTATTAGTTGTGTGTATGGTCGTACGCTTATCATATGTGTATGAGATATGCCTTGTTTTAAAGTGGAAAAGTATTGTATTTCTAAGCTGTTCTCTTACTTAGCTTTTTAAAGCTAGCTAACACTTGTGGTTTTGTAGAAAAATTATGTTGTGCCCTCAGGTTAAAACTTGAAGCTGAGCTAGAGGAGCTTGTGAGATGGGTAGCAATAGAGAGCTTGTAGACTGCCGTAGTTAACCATAGTGGCTTATTAGTAGACAGTTTGTTTAGCCGTTTGGCATGTCAGGTAGACTATTGTGTATGATGTCTTGTGGATTTCATTTAAATATCGTTGTGATATGTGGCTAGTAATACCTTGAAGTGGTTTTATGATTCCGTTAGGAATCAATGTGGTTTTTGAAAGAACGTTTCCTCAATTATTTAACAGTGTGATGTTTAAAGTTGAAAATTTTTGGAAATCCACATTTTTCTAAAGTAGGGTGTTACTGATAACTCTTGTCTCTCGTTGATTTACTCACACAAAGGTATCATGACTACCCTCGTATGATCTCATGTGCACTATAGCCTAAATAGACTAATAGTGGGTTAAGCTTAACACTTTTCTACTTAGCTCACGTATTGCTCGAGACTTATAACACACTTATTAAATCCACATCAACTCATTATGTTCCACATTACTCACGTTGTTTCCACATTAACTCATTGT
>JAOXNX010000033.1:24189875-24201349 GCA_028566075.1 Solidago caesia
GTGAATACGGTGTTGTTTCACACCCAATTTGGATTAAAAAAAAACCTCACATTTATTTTTTTATACATTTTGCACAAAAAATGAAGTAGGTTTGCAAAAATATTTAAAAAATAATATGTGATGGGTTTTTCACCAAAGTTGGATGTGAAACAACATCACACTCACTTTTCCATATATATAGGTTCTAGTTCAAATAAAACAAGTATTAAAGTAAAATAAATAAAACATCATTTTTTCTTAACTGAAAATCGTTGTGTATCATGAAAATCTTCGTGCATCAATGTATATACTTGTGTTATATGAATCTTCATGCATTAGTTTTTATCATAATCCAACGGTCAAGATCTTATCTTATTTGTTTTATTTTAATATTTGTTTTACAATAACCAACCCCTATATATATAATGTCAAACAATAAGCTGGTCCAAGTTAGTCAACCTGGTTAAAGTCAATGAAAGTCAAGATTATACATTTTTTAGTCAAAAGTATATGTCATTTAAAGGTATAATGAACATTAAAGAGTGGATATACATGTTAACGATATACAAATATAATACTTAAGGGCGTAATGACATTTCAAAAGACATAGGTTGTTAAGCGTAAGACTAATTAAGGTAAGACTTGAACCTTACTGACATACTTGTTTTATTAGGTTAAATGTTCGTGTGATTAGGTTATACTCATGATCTATCGTACTATATATTAATTTGACTTCATAGTCCCCTGATCTATTTTAAATTGTTTTACTTCTATGACGGAAAACATGGCTAAAAGTACTTTTGATTGATTTTATGAACTGTTGAACTTGATTTATGTACTGGATTGTATACGTTGTGCTTAAGTACTATCGCTCAAGTCCCCTGTACTACTATTTAATTCAATCACACCGATCAGTTATTAGACCGTAAGTATTTATAGAATAACTTTTTTTAGGGTAGACCAACCCCCACTTACACCATATAATGGGTGCATAATACATGGACATTACCATACTAGCGATAGAGTATGAAGTTGAGAGGGGAAGTCGGTCAAATCAGTTTAGTAGTGAGCTTATGGCATTTAATGATAAATATACAATTAATTATGAACTTGATTTTTTTTTCTTTTTGAACGGCACAAATGAACTTATTGATTTCCTACTTTTGTTCATTGAACTCAACATGTTTATGATATGAACTTCCATGTTTTTTAGTTCAACAACAGTAATGTCGAGTTTTCATGATGACTTAGTTTTCTTTCTTTTGTACTTACGTAATGTACTTTGGATATGATCTTTTTAAACCTAGAATGTTTCTCGATGAACGATTTGTAACTCTTCTGTACTGTAATGAAATGTGTATTGTTATGATCTATTATCATGTGCAATGTACTATTTTAATGCTACGCCCCGTGTTTCCGGTTTAGCTGGTGTTACATAATCAAACCTTTATAATCAATAATATCTAATGGATAGTTCTCAAAATTTATCATTCACAGTTCGCTACGCATCGTTTGTGACATTGTCGATTTCATGCATGTTATTTTTTTTTTCTCGATATAACCACCACCAAGGTCGCCTAGTGGTCAGATAATCTCGTTACTTGGAACCTCCCAATGTAAACATCTTAGATATGGTCTGATAAAGGGCTTGTAAACAATCATGGAAATATCATGTTAGACTACGTACATCGAATGAAATACTAACAAAAAACTCTCCATTTACTCTTTATTGCACCAACATTCCAACAATATCAGAATTTTGCTTAAGGGCGTAAATATAGATATGTGGTAAATCCTAAATACAATGCATCTGTAATAATTTGGAAATTGGAAACTACGTGCGAGCCGACCGACCAAACGGAGACTAAAAAAATCCTTATTTTTACTTCACAAGTTTGAGCAATGACTTTCATTCACCTAGAGCTGATTCTTAAATTTGAAAATAATCAGATCGATCTACTAAAAGTATAACTGTTTATAAATGCCCTATGTGACTGTATTATGTGGTAAAAATACAAACTTTTCGGCTGTTACACATTACATGGTCTTGCTTGCTGCATCTCTTTAATAGAGTTGATACAGAACAAGTTGCAAGAATCCCAGGACGTCATGATTGTACTAATACACCGGACATGATCCTGTATGTGTATACTTTTATAAACAGAAACGCTACAACTTAGATAAAGGGGCGAAAGGGGGAATGAGCTTTTTCTAGCTACTTTTTCCTTGTATTAACTAAAAAAATAAATAAATTTGTTCAACAAGCACATGCCACATGCACATATTTTTTCCTTCAAGAAAAGGCAGCCTAGGCTCCCTGCACAAACATTAAAAAAACTGACCTCTTTACTTTTTGTGCATGAAATCACCTCATTGCAAGCCCTATGGTATACATAAAATCTAAACTCCCATGCTCTCTATCACTCTGCCGCCCAAAACTCTGCTTACCAGAGAGGCCATGCAATTAATGCTGTGTGGAGGATCATGGTTTAGGAGGCATATATAGCGAATCACCGCAATCTATTGGGGTATGCATCAGGGGATTCCACCTATCGTATATTATTCTTCCACCTCTACCAATCCTCCCACGAAAATTATGACTACGTGATGATGGGATTGAAGAATCAACTGGTGGTACAATCCCTGCCGCTGCCAATTTTTCTGGCACCAGAGGTTTTGTGAATAGTAATACTGGTTCAAGTGGATCCTGCAAATATTCCAAAAGTTAGAGCCAAAAATTAGAGGTCAGCACGCACCACTAAGTGACTATCGTATCATAACTCTTGAGATTCAAAAATAAGATACACCAGCAAAAATTCGTGCAATATTAACAAAATTCCCAAGGGCCATGGATGTATCTATAAATCTAGAGTTCTCATTTTGTGCAACTATTATTGCGTATGATTATAGATCCTAATACTAGGATACGTCCAATTGATCATATCATATAGAGAAAGAGTTAAAGTTATGAGATGTACCAATTTATGGAGCCATGTATGGCGTCTGATCTCTTGCTTCATGAATCCACCAGAAGGCAATACCAATCTTGAGTCGACTAAACCATGAGGCTGAAAACGTACACGGTTGTGTGGAAAATCATCCGAGTCTAAAAACTCATCCTCACTCGAAACAAATTTGGACTGAAAGGGTGGTATTTCAGGCAGAGCTAAGCTGTCTTCAAGAAGATCTGTTTGATTCTGAAACCCAAAATTGTTTTGTATCATTAATCAATAAATACAAACAAAGGTAGTAGTAATTTTGGCCAAAAAGATCAGAAACAAGTCGAAATTAAAGAAATGAACCACAGCATATAAATAACAGCTCCTTAAGCTGGCATTGAGAAATATAATACAGAAAAAATAATCGCAAGAAAAATATAGATTCCTGCAAATAACCATAAATTCAGAACCAATGACTTTATATAGAGAGAGCAATATAACTATAATCACAAACAAATCTAATGTTATAAGAATTTGTTTATTTGAATGGAGACATTATACGTCATTTATTAACCACTATGGCTTTGAATAGATGAGATCAACCACGGTCTAGTTGTTTGCACAAAAACATGAGAAGTGAGCAACGTTAACTTACTTTGTATTTCATTTGTATCCTTTGAAGGCTGACTTCACTCTCCATGACATCTCTCTTCTTCTCTTCTCTCTGTACCATGCAATTTTTATCCAGGGAGTGCTAAAAGTACTATCAGAAAAAAATAAACTGAAAGAAGTTGATAGAGAAAGAGGGGACGGGCAAACCTTGATTAAAGCCTCTAGTAAATTCTTGGCTTGGTCGAGGTTGCGCCTCACCTATAGAAATATTAACATGTAATATATTAGATGGAAAGAACAAAAATCTCACACTGAAAGTACACATTTGATCAGATATAACATTTTATTCGAAAGAGTGGAGAAGCTTGCCTGTCGAAGCTTTTCAAATGATTGCACATTGTTTTCCCGTCTTTGCATCTGAACAATTGAAAAGCAGTCAATTATAGACATATTTTATCAGCTTTGTAAGTCTAAGTGGTCAAGTCAACTTTCAGCACTTATCTACATTAAAAAGAATATAAGTGGAGGATTAAGAGAAAGCAGAGGCGGTTCAGTAAACTATATTATACAACTTTAGATTTTCTAAACATATAAAAAGTAAATTTCGATATTACATATCATATGGCAACTTTTCCAATTTTTCTTTTTTTTTAACAATGATGCAACCACTCAGGAAATCATACACTCCAAGTACAGTTAAAATTAAAATATATTGCTGAATTAAATGGGGAGGAACGGTTAATCCTAGCCCGTCTATTGAGCATCCCTAACTAATCGAGTGGACGAGTGGTGAACCCACTTAATACCTAGGAGTCTACTTAGAACCCAATGTAGTGTTTTTAATACCATGTAGTTCCTAGTAACAAGGATTGAAGACACTTAAATCAGCAGAAGGGGTGGCTTGGTATCAATAAATAGCAAGTCAGGAACTTACCCTTCTTGTATGAAGTCTATGAGCCTTCTCCCTTGGCCTAAATACATTGTACGGATTGGTGTCATTAACTGGAGGAGGCGGCTGTAATACCAAACAAGAGAAACATTAGCATTCACAAAGAGAGAAGGGGTGCCCCGAAGACACTGAATATTTTGAGGCTTTGTGCTTAATATGTAACATTTTTTTAACAAGCGGAAACAAGATTTGTCCTTGGCCGTAATTATTAAAATAAACATGAGAGAGAACTAACCTGCAAGCGCCGCAGAATAGGTTTTAGACATCGCTCCCGCTGATAAAAAGAAAAAAATTGAAAGCACACATCAATAAGTGTAAGATTACAATTCATCATAAGAGTATAAGATCAATATTATTGGCTGAAAATTTTAAAAAAGAGAACTCTAGCCGCAAACTATTTTGACTATAAGTACAAAGTAGCATATCATTTTCGAAACAAGCAAAGAGCTTGAGTCAAAAAAGAAAGCTCGGTATCTTGCAATGCACTATGGATAGATACTATTAGTAAAAGTGGCATACCTTTTCTTTCCAGTAACTGTAAATTGACTGGAAAACTCCATATTGTATAGAAAGAGCTTGAAGCGCCTAACAAATAAGTAAAATAAGAAATTAGTAACCCTGCAGGATTAGATAAATAAAATACAAACAAGTGTATAATGATTACTATCATACATATTCCTGTCCTGGTCCCATAACATTTTTTTCTGAAAACATCCTAGCGGGAGGGAAGACTTTGAGGAACTATGAGTTACAACCCAATGACGTATATAAAGTGTAACATCAGCATGGTCATTTAGAAGTGAAAGTGAAGCCATCAACAAGGAGTTGATAAAATTTCTTTAGAAACTAACCAACTTCAATTATAATAATACCATAAATTAAAGACAACGTAACTAAGTTGGATCAGTTCGTACCTCGACTGCAGCATCAAATGTCAAAAGTACAGGTATAGGTGACCCAAGTGTAGGAGTTATAACCCCTGCTCTTTCCCGGGCCTTATGATCCAATACCTCTAGCTTAAATAAAATAGTTTCAAATCTGCACCAGTCATAGAACTCACATGAGAATACAACTCTAATCTTTAAGCATTTGTGGGACCAAAAGGACTTACTTTTCATCTGGAAGGATCATTCTTTCTTTGTTGAATTCTTCAAGCCAGTCTTCATCCTCATGGTCAAGATCATACTCGACAAATTCTCCGATCTCAGCTCGTGCTGCAAAGATTCTGCTAGTATTAACATAGATCAATTGAGATTAGAAAGTAAGTGTTCACTAGTCCACAAACCTCCCCTTGCGCGCAGATAAGATGCTGGCTGATTGAAAGTGGGAGAATAATCTCTTTCATATGTATCCACAATAACATACTCGGGAGTAGGTATTTCAGAAACAGTTCTCTTACTAGGAACTTGGTGTACCTAAAGATCATAATAAACACAATTGTTCAACAAGAAATCAAAAAAGATTTCACCAATGCAGCTAATCTTATATTCGCTCCTTGTATAAGCTAATAAACATGGTACTTTTCACACATTGTGTGAAGTCTGAAAAGGTACAGTAAGTTGCAGTTCCATTTTCATTATGGTTTTCTCATGCTTTTGAACATACTAATAAAGTTTAAAAAGTCAAAAGATATCTAATTTCTGTATATATTACAATTTCATTGTAGCTTTGCCTCTTTATGATCAACTGAGCTGTTCGCTGTGAGAAGCAAGAGATGTCGTGAATGGTGGGAAGTCAAATATAGTTACCAGGGAGAAGCAGTTCCATTTTAACAGCATAATAGAGTATTAACAAATACATAGAACGTATCAGCATAAAGTACCAGCTAATGTTTTCTATCCTACTTTGTCGCACCAAAAAACACCTGATATGACTGGATATCATTTACTTCCAAGTTCTGCTATGTCAGTTATAGCTTTTGGAAATTGGCACAATACAAATCAAACACTATTCACCATGCTCGCTATAGACATGGGACCATCACAACCATTGCAAATTTGCAACAAAGTACAAGGTATATGATGTACCCTGGCCTTTTTGTTACTTTCCTGCAATTTCTTTTTCCATTTAATGGCTAAAAGCAACTAAAAGGGTTGATATCTTATCAAACAGCCTGCAAGATGAGATGTTACTTGTTAAGTGATGAAAATCCACTTTTCTTGAAGCATATATCCCATATGTATGTACACATGATGTTGCCCCTTCAATACATGCTTTACAAATTTGAAAAAACTGCATGCCCAGAAACCCCATATAGCAACATGACTACTTTTATCAACAAGGTAGAATCTGCATGCCCAGGAACCCTATATGGAACATGCTTACCACTAGAATATAAACCTATGCTATTTGTAGCTTCCTAATAGACAAATGATGTCCTCATGAAGTCTCAAATTAGCAAAAGTGAACAAAAGAGTATTCATATAGAATGCCATGTAGTATGAGCAAGGCTAGTGGGATAGAGTTCCCTCCATAAACCCTAAGCTTAAACAAAGATAGGGAAGTACTCAGAACTGCTATTTCATCAAACATTGTTTCCGCCTCTCCTTCCTTGGCCGGAACTAGAAGGTACCAAGAAGTCGAGAACCTAGTTTAAACTAGTCATTTGGTAACATACTTCTCTTGATCCTAAAGTCAGTGGGAAACAAGTTGGATCACCAATCCATGCCAATAATCAAAGTGATTGACTCAGTGATTGACTGATTGATTCATAAATTTAGTAACTTTCAATCAACTTCTTTAATTTAGACCCAACTCGATAGAGGTACTGAACAGATAATAATCATACAAAAAAATGAATGACAATTTGGTGATAGGAGCACTCAACAAATGTGGTGAATAGGGGGAATAGTTTGATCCATGACATCAAATACTAACCATGCCAACGTTCGCACCAAAGTATTGCCAACATATGAACAAACTGAAACTCATATAAACAAAAAGACAATTTAGAAAATAAAAAACTTCCAAGCAGAACCTGAGTATCGTTATCAGCTTCGGCAACAAGGCGGAGCATCTGTGTACGGGTAGATGTCGGGGTATCGTCATCTTCAAAATCTTTTATAGATTTTAAAATAGGAAGCTTCTTGTGAATGTCTAAGGGCCGTGGTCTAAAGGATAGTCTGCTCATATCAGCAGCTCATCTCCAACTCTGCTCACCTCACTACAAACAATAAAAAATACACATTACTCCTATGTTAAATAGTGATAAATTCTTCGTTCTGAAATAATATGAATTGATTAATAATATCAAATGGTTTGCATACAGAATACAGCAAGTGGTTTCACCACCATGAAACTACGAAAGGACTTGGATAGGTTGAAACTTTATCAGATCTACATGTTTTAATCTTTTTCATACTATCTCACAAAGTTTTCATTTCATAAGTTTAACACTACAAATAAATAGTAGGCGTAACTTCTTCTGAATGAAGTTATAATCAGTGCTTTACTTTATTGATTTACCCTCCAACATTTCAGAAGATCGTGTGAATCAATATCATATATACAAACCATCAAATGTATAAAGAGCTGGAGATGTCAACTAGTGATAGATTATATAACAACAACAATACCCAATCCAGTCAAAGGCGGGTATGGGGGAGGTGAGAGGTAGACGGTCATAAATTATATAACTTTACCAATAATTTTTAGTAAGCTACAAAGAAAATCTATCAAATCGTAGAACTTTAATACACGACACTATAAACAGAACAATGTTTAATCTCTTATACTTGTAAACAAATTACAGGTGAATTTCAAATTAAAAAGGTAAACATGATATATTAACTTTTTTTATTACAAAGAATATGGCATTCTTTATATCGGTTTGAACTTTGAATACAATTATCAATAACATAATTTGGAAACAGAGCAAGCTGTTCAAAACAGATATAGGTCATTTCAGTTATTATTATTCAGTCCATCTTGTGTTAAGACTTCAAGAACTATGTGTATATGAAATTAAGTGTAACCATTAAAAAAAACATGGCCTTTCGCAGCATATGGATTCTTCTATTACTATTACACTGCTCCTAGTGTCGTGTTGCATTGTAACCGGCTAATCAAAAGATCCATGTTACCATTATTTAACTAAAGGAATGGCACTTTGAGAATGCCGAGACTTCATGGGAATACTGTACACCCCTCAACTATTCAACATGTTACAAGACCAATCTGTATATGTGAATCAATGAGGGGAAATTCTACATTTTGTAAAAAAGAAAATTAAAAAAAAATGAAAGTACTGTTCTACGGCATGTGAATTCTCTATCACAATTACAATGCAGCTAGTGTCGTGTTGCATTGTCATTGACTAATAAACATATAACATGCTACTATTGCTTACTGAATAGAATGGCACTTTGCAATACCAAAACTTTATGGGCATTACTATCAACCCCACAAACTATTTGATATGAAGTACGAATGTATCAACATAGAAGGTGAAGGTCAGATGAAAAAAGTTTCGTTTATGGTTTCATGGTTGACAAAAGATATCCACTACTGGTAGCACTTTCAACCTAGTGGACATTCATGATCCACATTCTAACTACAGAATTCCAAAATGTGGATATCATGAAGAGTTGGTAAGACGTCAAAAACGTTCCGTTCGTCATTTTAGTTGTTGGTAACGTAAAAGAAGGTTCCAAAAAATGCATATTATATCTCTCATTTTGTTATGATCGTAAGTTGTTCCGGCTACTCGAAATGCAAAAGTATTGCAAATGTAATAAATCAAAACATTTATGAATTTATTAACAATTATTATTATATCTACATAACTAAAGAAGCTCAGGCATTATCAGAATCATATATAATAATTTCAAATTTGAAAGAAATATACAAATCAATATATGATTTTTTTGTAAATAAATATTATTTATTAAAAAGAAAATTGAAATGAATTACCAGGAGAAATAAAAAAAATGATTGAAGATATCGAAAGGTAGTCGGATATCGGAAGCCGGAATCTGCTCTGCTCAGCTCCGAATATGGGATAGGGTTACGTATACCGATTAAAAATTTAAAAAAATTGATCCCGATTTGGATACAAATAATCCGGGTCAAATATAATCTGTTTTTCCGGGTTCGGATAACATTACAAAATTTTAGGTTTACAAAATGTTTTTGCGAGGGATTGAATCTATTAAAGAATTGGAATTTGAAATTAAATTATATATATATATATAGATATATATATACTAGTCTCAGGGCCCGTCCGATAAATGATTGGTTTCAAAATATATAACTTATTCGTTTAATATGTAGTGTTGTTATGAAAATTATAAAATATTTTACAGCAAAATTATTTATAACGAATAAAACAATTATTATATAATATTAAGTGGTAAAAAATTTTTTAAGAAGTTTTGATTAAATTAAAGATATATTAGATAAAAAAAATATATAATATAATATAGAGTATAAAATATTAATGATAAAAATAAGTAAATAAGGAATGTAATTAAAGATGAGAGAGAGGCGGGAAAATGAGTGGCTTTAGTAGCTCCAAAGACTTTTCCAATATCCTGTTTTAATATATATTGAGATTGAGATATATATATTGTTTATGGAGCTAAGAGAAAAAAATTAAACTTATCTTTTAATCTTAACCATTGAAATATCAAATTTCATACTTAATCATGGCAACTCTTTTATGATATTTAATATATCTTTTTTTTAAAAATAAAATCAATATTTTTTAATATTGATTAATGTATAAAACTTTTAAATTTACACCAAATTAAATATTTAAAAATAACATGTTTCTATGTAAGACCAAATTTATAACATGCGCTTTTTGTTATGATATGATATTCTAATAAGAAAAACAAGCAATTTTTTTTTACTTATTGACATGTTTTTATATAACACCTTATTTTTCTATTAAAGATATAATTAAATATTTAAATTTGTTAATTTCAAACATATAAATTGTGCAAAGTGTAAAGTTCGTAATGTGAATTCATGACCGAGTTACTTTATAGAAAACTTATAAATATTTAAAGTAATAGCACTAAAAAACTTTAATTAACTATGTTTGTGTCAACGTATTAGGCTTATTGAGTGAAAAAACTATTTTGGAGACACTCATTATTAGAAGAATTTCCTGAATATAAACTTTTGAACAAATTGCATTTTTGATCCCTGTGTTATCATACGTTTTGCAAGAATGGTCCAACTTATGCCAAAGTAGCGAAACTGGTCCAGTTTTCATGTTTCTTTGGCCATTTCAGTCCAAAGCATAACGTCTGTCTATTTTCTACCGTTAAATAAGGCCAATATCGTCTTTTCATACAAAGAGGCCATTCTTGCAATTTATATTCACACGAGGGACAATATTGTCTTATTCCTTCATTATTTTTCCACTTCTTTCTCTACACATACACCTTCTCTACCATAACCCTTTTATTAACGGATCCGAAAACAAAAAAAAATCCCCAAATCAAAATAACACCTACTAAGCACTACATGACACTACCCTGATGTCTATACCACAAAAATTACACACATGCATATCATTTAATTTAAATAAAATTAGATACATATATGAAGATAAAGGAAACGAAAGCGAGAATTGCGACGTTTGTTGTGATTTTGTTTATTAAATTGCTTAGCAATAGTAGCAGCTGTTGGCCTGGATTTAGGCTTATTAATTTTTTTATTATTATTAATCATTTTTTTTGGATTTGTTTTGAAAATGTTGATACATAGTAGTATAGTACTATATCGGTTGAATGTTTTGGGCTTTTTTCGAATCCTTTCACTTGTTCGGACCGGCCGAGGCGATGTTACTGCATCAACATCCACTTCACCTTCTGTCCCTGCATCTTCCTTTTCTTTCCCTGATTGTTTTGAAACCATTTTTTATTTTTATTTTTTTAATTTTTGGTTATAGATTAAAACCAAAAATTGGTGGAAAATGTTGGAAGTGAGATTAAATTATTTATAGGAGATGATGGAGTAGTGAGGGGTTTATTATAGGGTTTGGG
>JAOXNX010000033.1:24207433-24219484 GCA_028566075.1 Solidago caesia
TATACATCAATGGAAAAGTTTAATGGGCAACCATGTACTTTTGGAAAAAGTTTGTGGGGCATATATATCAATAAAAAGGTAAAATGGGCAACCGTGTACATAGGGAAAAGTACGTAGGTAATCCCGTGACTTAACCCTAAAAAAATATATGAATTAGTGGTTGTAATATTAGCTTTTATTAATGAACGTTGGGGCGTGTTGGGAGAAGTGATTTTGATCCTCTTTTTTTTGAACGTCGGGGGAGCGTGTTGTGAATGTTTTCTTCTATAAATACATCCATTTTATACACACATTCAAACCATCACAACACATCAATTGTATTTAATATACACAACACACAAATACTGCGAATGGATCCAATCCATCCCAACCCAAACCAAGAAGGAAGTATTATGCTCATTCAAACCAAAGCGAGGGTTTGGACACGAGTGGAAGAAGAGGCTTTGGAAAAAACATTTACTAAAGTTTCTGAAGACACGAATAAAGGCAATGATCAAACCCATAAGGAATTTTGGGAAAAATTGTTAACCGAGTTTAATACGCATTTAGGGCATATCTTGGGTCGTAGTCAACATCAAATTCGTTCCAAATGGGTTTACGTTCAAAAAAGGGGTTGAGACTTTTAATTATTTTATTTAGTAGTAGGCGTTGTATTTTTTTTTATTTATTGTTTTTTTATTTTTAAAAAGTAATCGTTTTTTATTTAGTGAAGTCTTGTTTATTTAATGTTTGTTTTTTTAATTAATGTAATGTTAATTTTTATTTTAATGAATTGTTTAATTAAAAAAAAATATGGATGTTGGCAACTTTTGGCAAAATTTGACATGAAATGTATATGGCCAAGTGGCATGTTATGATTGGCTACCTTCTTTACCAATTTTTAACAAAGTGGCATCACACCCTTCTCGCTTAGTGGGTGTATTAAATCGTTGTTAATAAAAAAGACACCCATTGTGTCTGCCAAAGAGTTAGGATAAGATGATTACTATATATTGAGCAAGGACAATATTTCGAGAAAAATCCCCACCGGAGGTAATGTGAAGAATAGGTCGAAAATCTTTGTAAGAATCTGAGTATGGAACTAATTAAGATGAGAGCCATATCACCACCGTTTTAGTTGGAGAGGCCGGTGCTAATCATAAAGATAGTGGTATAAGGTTTAGTCAGATTAAAACCTAAAGTAGAATGCTTATTTGAATCATAACTCAATTATATGTCTTCTTCACCTTTTATTATCATTAGCAGAAATTCTAGAGCATTTTTCGGTTATGATTTGTCTCATTTGTGGAATGCAAAACGTTGATAACTGACAATGCTGACTGCCCTGCCTCTTCCCGCCCCGACAAGGACAATGATGTTCATACTGACTTAGTGACCCGTAAATGGAAGCATGACCATAATTACACAAACTCCTCTCCTTTGGAGCCCAAAGTTGTAGCTTGTGCACCTGGGCATCCACTTTGGATTCCTAAGCCTCTAACCGTTTGTGAAATGTTTTTTGACTAATCCTCAAGTGGATTGTCAATTGTGGCTCGACACTCATACAACTAATTTAGATACTATGGTCAACCACTAAGCCCATGGAAATTGGCATTGAACTCAAACTTGACAACTAGAGCACCTTCTCTCACGGGTTTCAAAATGTCAAAAGCTTCTCAAATTATTTTTCTTTAGTATTGTCTCATCATGGTTGGCAAGGGTCTGGTATCGTCTATTGGCTACTTGACATTCGATCTTAACGTTTGATTCAAAACACTTCATCTTACTACATCTAAATCATTTAATGTTTGATGGTCTCAGTTTTTAGTGTGAAAAACTTTTATAACTTTAATCAGGTTGCAGCCTGTGAGGGAAACCTGAGAGAGCAAATACAACTATCAAAGTAACTTATTCTTAATTACTGCCGGATGCAGAAGACATTTGTAGTTGGATTAGAAGAAGACTTTCCATTGTTCTCAAACCCTGCTATAGAAAGTAACCACCGCCTTATTTTAATTTCTTTATTACTCTTAGGATATATACTTAACTAACATGCTATTCTTCTTTTCTGGTCTCGACTGTTTTATTTGGTAGAGATGGTATTTTATATTTAGAGGGTTATCAAGATGGTTCATTAACACATGACTCACATATCTTTTGCAAAATGGTTTTCTATAGAACTGTGTTGTCCTTTTCATGCCTAGTTTATGACTGTTACTGCAGTTTATTTCCTTTTCTGAGTCCGTTTTCGTTGTGGTAGTGCAGGGTCTCTGAATTATGTGGCAAGACTAGCTCTCATCTTGGCTATAGCTTCAGATGGTATGTTTCTATATGCTTATTGGTATTATCATACATCTTTAGTCCATTTTCAAATAAACTCGTCATTTGACAGGTCATGCAGAATGGATGGATAAGGATCATAAACGGCGTCTCATTCTCTGGCACCAAATTCAAGACTTGGCAGACATTATATTACACTTTGTAAGTAATGTAGATACCCTGATGTGTTTTTCCCATACAAGTAGTAATTTGTTCTTTCTTAATGTTCATTACATCATGCTTTGATTAGGTAAAGGAGAATGGGCTAGAGGATAGTGTAATGACGATTGAAGAAATTCGCTCAGGAATTGAATCACATGGAACAGGTAAGTAGATTATTTTATCTAAAATGCGTTGATGAATGTCAGGGGGGTTAGGAAACGGGTCAAAATGGGTCTGGGTCGAAACGGGCATTGTTAATGTACCGGGTAGAAATAGGCCATGCTGGGTTTGGTTGCCGTGCACATCCTTTGTTGTCTGTTTTTTAATTACAGATAGTTAATGTGGACTGTTAATTATTACAATTATTATAATACGAATATTTTTGAATAAAGTGAATTACAGGTTATATGCATAAAAAATAAACTTTCATCAGTGTTCAAACTGTTTGACCCGTTTCCATTTAGCTGAGTGTGATTTGACCCATTTGAGATAAAACTCAACTCAAATCAGCCCATTTATTAGTGAATGAATGTCCCCTGTACAAACAACATAATAATCCTAGAAAACTAAAAATCAACTATATTTAAGTGGTTCATTGCTAAGATTGCTATGATTATCTCATGATTTGAGACTGTAGTTGCATTAACCAGGACCAGTTAATTTGCATGAACAAACAGAAAATGGATAAAATATTTGAATTGTTTTCGTGACACATATCACAATCATATATTTCAAAAATCCGTGATGTCATATTCCGGTTAGCAGTCCAAATCAGACCCCATATCTAACATCTTGGTGGATATATCATATATCTAGGAACATTCCTCCCGTAGAACTCATTCTAAAGAGTTCTATTAGGCTCATGAAGTCGTGATCATGTTTTTGATATGGTCTTATAATCTGCGGTAGTTGCCATTGCCTAAATGTGAAAGTAGAGGGGGAACAGGTTAGGGAGGTTGACTGGTTGAGTAACCGGTGAAAAAGGGTTGTTATATTACAGTTGAAGTGGGCCAGGTTGAGCTGGCCCTCAAACATCTGTTTGTCCTTTTTTTTATGGGAGGTGATATTTGTACCACATATTTTGATACATTTACCAAATTGTGCATATTTCATTACATACTGTACAAGTATCCATTGTATAGTTTTGGTAAATTAATCAAAATATATGGTACCAATATCATTTCCCTTTTTTTTATATATAGTTAATAATGGGTTAGCTATAATTGCAAAGCCATGTTGTTATATTACTAATGGTTTTTCATAGATAAAGTACTTTAGGAGGCTGTAATGTAAAACATAAATAATTTTAGCAACTTTTTAACCTGTTTGACTCATTTCCTTTTAAGTAAATATCCGTTTGACCGTTAGGAATAAACCATATTCGACCCATTCATACTATTTTATAGCGTCCAAAATTGCTACCTCTCCCTGGGTGGAGCTACATACATCCGAGAGGGTGTAGTCGAACCCTCTGAACAAAAAGTTTCTCCTTAGATCTAGTGGAATTTAGTGTTAATTTCATATAAAATTGTATTTGAACCCCCTGATTTTATCCATAAGCCTTGATAATCTTGATTATGAACCCACTCGACAAATTTTTTAGCTCGCCCCCTAGACCATGCTCCAATAATCAGGACATTTGAGAGATCATCCTATTCAGACAAATAAAAACGCTCTACCGACCTTTTAGGAACTAGCTTGCTGTCATTTCTTTTTGTGTTATCATTTTCTGTTACTGTTTTAACTTTCACTGCTAGAAAATTGAACAATTTCCATCAATTACTCATCTTCTCACAGGCATACATGGGATGGACCGTACAGTCCTAATGAGGGCACTTAAACTTCTGAAAAACAAGGGAAAGCTTGCAATCTTCAAGGGAACTTCAACGGATGATGAAGGTGTAAAATTCTCCATACGACGTGACATTGACACGTAATGTATTTTTTTAATCTTCTAAGCCATTTATCAGTTCTACATTCAAATAATCTTATTAACATACTTGCATATAAACGAGTCCAAGATTGCCTTTGTTAGTCTGTAGGATCGACAAATGTTTTCTTTTTGCAAGAATAAATAAAGGTGGCCTTTTGCCCCAACATCCATTGAAGATAAAAAAAAATTTACTGCAAAAGGTACAAGTCATTATAGCTAAGAATCATACTGGAAGTGGATTTACTATTTGGTTCAAAAGTAAGTCTATGTTCAGCTGTAGTTTTAGCAAAAAAGAAACTGAGCATTTCTTCTCTTCTAGTGGTCAGAATATATGCATTCGTTTCATCGAGTGCTTACAAAATGGCTAGTAAAGCCAAGTGTACCATTATTAAGCATCTTTCAACTGTTACGTGGAATCATTGGTTTGCTTGAAGCTCTGAAAAACTCTGTTTATGGCACGAATGAAAGCTAATTACGATACTTTAATAACAAACACACACATATGCTATGCGTCTTTTAAAGTCTGATGGTTTGTACCTAGCCACATCCCACTCATTATTTCAGTAATGATCATACAATCGTAAATTTCAGTCGTTATTTACATTATAGCGATAAGAACAACCCAAATTAAAAACGAAGATGAACTTTGATCAGCAGTGTGGCATTTGCTCAACCCGCTTAGGGCAAGCTACATGCTCAACTTTCCTTTTATAATCTTGAAATCAGACCTGTGACGTACATTAGCACCAAATTAATCAAGCCTTTTGTTATGAGAAATGGGCATGATTAATAATAGTTTAAAGCGTCTAGCAGAATAAAATTTGAAACCTGTTGCTAATGTTTGTCGCTAAGCTGACCAAGTGGAGCTTCGCGTCTTCAAATTTAACTGTCATTTATTAGGAAAAAAAAACTAAACTTGATATCTAACCGGTTGCGAGTTCCACCTCTTACGCGAGCAGTGTTATGTTTTGTATCATTTGAGAAAGTACCTTCATGTTGTAATTGATCATCTTTTAACATGTCAGTCTGATTAAAGCATAAACATATGCACTAATTAATATATAATAAAGAGAGATCATATCACCTAATCTATCTTATCTTTATTCCAAAAGTATAATATTTCACTACTAATTATTAAAAACTCAATGTTAGATTTGTGTATCATTTTGATTCTTCAGTGTTGTTGTGAATCTTTATTTCTTCCTCAAATCAGAAAATAGAAAGTATACATTTTGCATCTTCATTTTCCTTGTACTAACAATGCTCATATATATTTTTATTTCAGACGGTAACGAATTACATTTTGAAGGTATTGTTATTTTAAAAGCGTATATATATATATTAAAATACATTGGCAAGTAATTTATGGAACGAGGAAGCATGATTGTTTGGGGAATAATATCTAAAGTAGCCAACAAAGCATCTACTTTGGCATATGTTTTATGTTATGTTATTGTCACATCTTGATTATCTTGTTATAAAATTCACCTTTAATCGCTCTTTAACCAATATCACTTGAATCAAATTCCAGTTCTAGTGCCACTCGAACATCGCATAAACTAAATTATCTAACGTCTCCAAAAATTCCGCTATAGGGTATAAAGCAAGTTACTTGGTCCCCTCACCTTTTTTCGTGTTTCTCTATGGCACAACAAATACATCTTGTGTGCGCACGAGAGTGGGTGATGTACAAGTAAATAAATTTTGTAGGGCACAGTTCTGCATATAGTATAGTTTCGTAAAGAGGCTCAAAGGTGGCCGCTATTCTAGATTCTGAATGAGAGCCAGGCCACAAGCATCTCAAGCTTTATAAATAACTAATGTGCTTAAATGATTAAAGAGATATATAATAACGATGGTATCTAACTTTTGAAAATTAAAATATAAAAAATTTATGAGGTTTTATGGATCTTGAATATAATTCGAGTGACTTTGACCCGTTCAACCTGCTACCATTTTAGCTAATTTTTTAAAACTTGTCCATTTTTTGACATATTAGAGACCACAGCCCTAAGTCCCTAACTGGCCAATTTACTATAAACGGGTCAGAATTACCACCTCTATGAAGTTATAACAAAATACTAATTACTATAAAGACTTGTATAGGTTTGGTAAATGCACATTTAAGTTTGGTCACTTGGGCTCAACAACATTAACACTATGATCATAGCTCAGATGGTCAAATTAGCGAATCGGGCTATCTGTTACATATCACACATTTGCTACGAGTCCTTAGTAGCTCTATGGCTCATTCTTCTTTATGTATGTACTTGTTAATTGGATGTGTGTGGCAGGGAAGGTGAGGATTTTGATGCCACAAGCCTCAATGGACCCAAGATTTGCATTAAAGTTGACAAAAGCAACTTCTTTAAGACCAGACCTGAGAATCTACAAGCTGCAAAGCCAACATTCACAAGTTTTTAAACAAACCATCACTTTATTTTGGATGTTGGCTAATTTGCTAAAGGCAGAATCATGCCCATTCCCCTTTAGATTCTACTTTAGCAAGTATCTAGCAAGTACATTACATTTAAAATCTTTAGCTGTACGTACACGTACCATACGCAAAGCCCATGGTCCCACTTCCTGCTTTCATCCTTGTTTCCTTGACGACGTATAACATCATTGAGCGCGGACATATATGATGAGAGCCCATGTCATCATGGAAAAATGCATTCAAACTGTTGGAAATTAGCTTTAAAAGATGATATGGTGATCAAAGTGATCCCAATGCATGGTAGTTATGTCATTATCATACATAAACGAACTTGCATTATCATCATGATTATGTAACTAAAAACAGATGACCAAAATAGAGAAGAAAGAAAAGTGTAAAGGAACAAATATGGCACTATAAACTAAGACTGTTCTTTTACTACATGGGGAACAGAGCTTGGAATTCTAAAGTGAGATTTTCAAAGTGCCATAAAGTGAATACTTGGTTTTTTTGCTACATTTCTTTTTTTGAAATTCTATCATTTTTCTTAATGACTAGCCTAACATAGTTCCCATATGCTAATTATTTCCCCAGGCTGCTCAATGTCTTTTCTTACTAACTAAGGAATAGTAATATACATAGGGGAAATATTGCATATTGTAAGGGGGAAAAAATTCTGTTTGCCTCTTAAAGTTTATTAAATTAAATGTATACACTGAGTCCTTGGGGTGTGTTACTATCCCCATATACATAAATAACCTCCAAAAAATGTATATATAATTGTTAGGCTAATTGCTTAGTTTTATGAGTAAATTACATGGATCGTCGATTTATCTGTTTTTGTCCTCTTGAAAATTTGGTTACAATGGGCATCTCCATAGTTGTCATTTTTTCCCGATTACATGCTTTTGACCAAAAGAATATTTTTGTCATTTCAAGTGGCAATTGGATCAATTTGGGAAAAATCTGCCAACCACGAGGATGGGTTTGGGAAAAAAATCGACAACTATGGGAATGCACATTGTAATTAAAATCTCAAAGGGACAAAAACAGATAAAACTACTAATCACAATCCGTGTAATTTATTCTAGTTTTATTTGAATGTTTTGCCCATATCAACATCGAATCATGAGCATGGTTTTTGTCTTTGATCAATGGACAAAAGTAGAGAAGGATGAAAAAGATGCTTGGCTTGTAGTTGGTACTGCTCTACTGCTCCAATTCCCAATGGCCATCCTAGTCAGATTCTTCTTTTTTTTTCTAACAGCCTTAATCTGCTTGAATAGAAGAGGATTATGATTGGGATAATCTAAAACTTATATGGCAAGTGGGTCCCTTCCTGCTTTATTCTATATACGAAGGCTTATATCTAAGCATTGGCTCACAACACCAAGAGGATTTAACTGTCTTACTCCAAAGAAAAACTATCATCTACTTCTCTTGTTTACTACTTATAAACTATGACTTATAAACTATTTATTATTCTTACATGTATTGGAATATTAGCAGTTGAACCATACATGGTTTCGGGCTTCAGAAACACAGGCATTGAACATGTCCTGTATCGTCGCATTCTTAAGGCAGTTTCCACTGAGGAACTTCAAGCAAAGCCGTCACCTGCATCTTTGAACAAGAGCTTTGATCCTTATGGGTCAAGTAAAAGACCGGTTCGTAAAGGGTCAGACCCCATCCACAACAGATCTTGATATGAAGGCTGCAATGCTACAATTCAAAAGGCTTCAGAAGAAACAAAGGTTACGATATTCTTTTTTGTCAGTTATAGGAGGTATTACTATAGATTGATGTGCATAACCAGATTTTATGGATGACCCGTAAAGCATGCAGTGAACTTTGTCATGATCAGAAAGAGTTCATCCGCGATGTTGCTGTGAATTCTGTCACCAACCAAAATGACAGATTCTTTCTTAGTTCTTGTTGAACAACAATGAGAACATGAACAAGATCAAGATTAAAGATGTGTCATCATTTGTTGCTTTAATTCTTACTGATGTAATGATATTGTTTGTCCCTAATCTAATATCATATTGTTCCACCTGTTCTGGTCTACTTAAAAGATGCCTTTGTGTTGTATTTTTTAGTTCACAGAAACAAGTGAACAACTATCGACAAGGATGAACTTAAAATCATGGTACAATTCAAAAGGCTCGGTTGTTTATGTTGAATGGAAAACGACTTTAAATATTCAACGAAAGTAACATACACACGAAAGAAACAGAGCAAGCCAGAATTTTATTCTAAGGTAATACTTATTTTTCTACCGAAAACCTGATCTGAATATATTTCCAGTCCCAAGAATTATCATCCATGCTGTGTAAGGGTCATGATGCGAAAATTAGGTACAAGGGTACCCGGACCTTTCTATAAGCTCTTCCCAGTTTGTCATTCTTTTTTATCACCCGTGTCTTTCAAATTCTTCTGCCAAAACCTCTTCCTGCAAACCATTCTCTGGCCAAAACAAACAGAGCGATGGACAAAGCTTCTATCTAGTTTGTCTAAAGTCGCTTGTCTATCATAAGCAAGAATGATTCAAACTGACCATAAACAACTAGCCTTAAATTGAAACATATTGGAGTGTCTCAAAAAGTAGGAAACCTTTTATTAGTGACAAAATTGTAGATGACTTTAAAATTGTTTATCCGATCAAGAACGCCATTGGTAGGCGAGTGATAAAAAGCCATCTCTAAATAATGAAGTAGTTTGTCAATCCCAATGCATTATTGTGAAAAAGAAAACATACTAGCATTTGATCCAATTGGAGATGAAAGGGAGCAGGGAAATGTTCCTAGCAAAAGGCAAGGAAGATAAACCTATGGTTTCATAATGTAACCATAACAAGTCTACTGCAACTACTAGTTACCATATTCATCCAAATATATGAGAAGGGAGATTCCAACCTCATCAAGTTTCAAGGACCACACACGATAAGGAAGCCCAATGGCGACCTTGACCCACGCCCTAAAATAGATCTGTGAATTATAATATAATAGGGTCTGAAATATAGGTCATGATTGAACCTAAATCTGGTTGAAAACCAAATAGAAAAGAGACAACCTATCTCTAGGATCTATCATCTTGTGATTTTACTTTCACTAGGTCATTCCCATCTGCATTATGGCTTTTCAGTGACATTGATGAGAGACGATGAACTGTTGCAGCGCTTGGCAAGTTACATGAAAACAAGTAACAAAGAAGCCTCGATCTCATTTACAAATATGATCTTCAAGAGTACGTGATATGTATTTAAAAGAAACTAAAGTAGATCACCAAGCATCTCGCATAGATAGCTAGAAAATTCTCTGATATATGTTCTATAAACAATAACTCAGCTCCAACAATTTGCATGTCTTTTTTAATATGTCCCAATCTCATTAGGCATACATTTGAGCATGTTTTTTAGTCATATATCATTTTATTTTCATGGGTTGTCATTTTGTCTTTGCATTTTTTTCATGGGCAATTAACATCTTTAAATATTCTACAAGTGCATACAATCCCTTTCCAGCTTCCAGCCCCAAATAATCATCCTTGCTATGTCAGCTAGTACAAGGGCTCTTCCTTTTCAACTCCTCATAGTTTATATCACTGTTCCCAGCATCTTGCGAATTACCAATGTCGGGCAAAAATAGAGCAATGGTCAAATTTTCGATCTACTTTATTTAAAAGTAGGAAACCTTTCATTTGTAACGAAAGTGTACATGACTTTAGGAATGTTTATTGAGTAGGAACGACATTGGTAATGCATTATTGGAAATATATATACTGGGATTTAATCCATTTGGAGATGAAAGGAAGCATGGAAATGTTCCTAACAAATATGAAGATAAAAATCTAAGTTTTTATAATGTAACCATGACAAGTCAACAACAACTCGACTTCTACGACTTGCATATTCATCAAAAACTATGTGAAGGGTGTTCACACTCCAAGGCTTTGAAGGACATTAATTAGACCATCTCCAAGTCTACAACGTATGCACCGAACAACAAATAAGGAGCCCATTACAGATATACTTGTATTTTTTTTAGATGAAAAAGGGAAACAAATAAGGAGCCCATTAAGCTTCCCGAACAACAAGTCCCATCAATACTTTCGAATTAGCATCTCATGAGACGTCAGTCTTATTTCCAAATGGGGTGGATAATGTATGGCAACTCAGGTTCGTCAATGAGGATGTAGGTGAAGTGCGATCACGTACATAGGGACCTTTAAAAATTTAGGTATTAAATTGCCATAAATACACCATTACCAAGTTGGTCTAGTGCAGTAGCGGAGCCAGAAATTCAAGTTAGGGGTGGTCAAAATTAATGAAGGTAAACAGTTACTGAGAATCTTTTGGACACAAGTTTGATAGGAGATGGGGATCAAAATTAACCACAACTATGTAGTGATCGTTTATCAGAATAATGAGTTGCTTATATGCAAAAGTTCCGATCGTAAGAAAACGAAAATCAACAGTTACCGAACATCACGAAATGATACGAGTATATATCAAACACAAATGTCGTCATCAGACGAAAAAACAAACTGGTTAAGAAATTGGTTCAACGAGTTAAGTTGATACACAACTGAAAAGTGTTAACCAAAATTTTGTTGAAAGTTTGCATAATTTTATAAATATTTCTGAAAAAAAATATAGATGACATTAATTACATAAGAAAACAAAATAGGACATATATAACAAATGGAAAAGAGTGTTTTAAAAAAAAAGCAATAAAAAAAGTATTAAATAATTATATTCATTGGGTTAAATGGGAACTTGCTTTGGCTAGTAAAGATCGAGAGAGGTGGCCTTGGCTTCGGTAGATTGTTTCCTCTCAACATAGCATTACTAGTTAAATGGTACTGGCGATTTCTTAACTCTTCGGATGCTCTCTGGGTAAAAGTGATTAAGAACTCTTATAACTACAAAAATAAACCTGATTGGAGTTGCATCAGCGTCGGATCAGTCGTTAGCTGAGACTTTTCCACGCCTACTGGCTTTGGACCAGCAGCAAGGTTGCTATGTTTCTGATACGTGGGATGGTTTAAATGGTAAGTGGAGTTGGCGACGTCAAATCAGGGGAGGGGTGGAGATGTCTCAGCTGCGCACCCTTGCTGATCTCCTTAGTGGTGTTTCTTTGACGGGGATTATGGCATACGAATGTAACCAACTATGACAAAATGGTTATGTAGTGTAGTGAACTATGAAAATGGATATGTA
>JAOXNX010000033.1:24253500-24264001 GCA_028566075.1 Solidago caesia
TATTTTATATTTATATCATTTTATATTTATATCTATTACTTATGGTTAGTAAATATGTTAATATATTTAAACTTTTTGCTTTTTTAGTATACAAATCAAAATCAATTGTATGTTTTAGATTAAAATGTATAACAAAATAATTCGGTTTATAAAAAATCATACCAATTTTAACACCAAAAAGATATAATTAGTTAATAAAAAGCATCAATATATTTTAATTTCTTTATCAATTTTTTTTCCTTAACAATTGATATTTAATTTATAACTTAATTAGCTAAAAGCGTAAAGAAAAGTTTTAAAAAAGCACCGAAATAAAAACGAAAAACCGACCCAAACTGAACCGGAAAACCGACAAACTGAACCGAACCAAACCGAATCCAACGGTTCTGGTTTTCTAAAAACCGAACAGATCGGTTCGGGTTTCAGTTTTGGTCGGTCAAAACCGACCCATGCTTAGCCCTAGGTTCTAGTATGTCGTAAAGGGATTGAAGCTAAAAAGATGGTAAATGTTATCACACATCATGAGTATATGGGTAGGGCCAATGGTGCATAACTCTTTTGAGTAAGGAGCTGATTAAGTAAGTTAACAAGCGATGTTGTTGCTTATTGGATTACCAATTAAATGTGAATATAATAAGATACCATAGCGAGAGAGACAAGATACATACTATAATAATGAGTTTAATATTGGAATAGCAATAGAATTCAAGCTATAAGTTGTGTATCATGGTCATTTCCAACGGTGAAGCTCTCAAAAGGTTCATAATCTTGTCATGTCATAGAAGCCCACAGAAGGGTAGACTAAGCTGGAAATAGAGAGAGATGTGACTAGATTAGCACGAGGAAGGGAAGAATCTTAGTCATGGGATAGCAGTTTTTGAATCAGTCTCATTTGGCGTTCAATAAGTAGAAGATCAAGGCAACTTCCGCTTTTAGGTCAACTCTTCAAGACTGGTTCTGAACGCCGCGTAACATCATCTTCAACCAACCTCCATTGTAGCGATGCGACCACTAAAGAATTGCTTATACACTAAACAGCTGATTATATACGCTTATGCCACACCAATAATATAATTTTTTATAAACTAATCTTTACTACGTTTAAACTTCTTAAAGCTTTATTAATAAGTGTCACATTAAAGAAAGATAAATTTAAATTAAATTTGGACTTCTTCAAGACTTTAGACCATTTCAAGCTACATAACCATCAAATGGTGATCACCATGAATCAAAGAAATTATAGACCTCTTCAACTTTATAAACCTCAATCTAAAAAACAACCACTGGAGATATTCTAATATCTTTCATCATCATTTTAGTTTTAATATTAAGGTAGTCTATTGTTGTGGGTTTTGGAATATTACACATACAACAACAAACGTAAGAAATTTGGTATAATTTTTCTTTATTCACTAAGCCTTTTAAAGAACCAAATCTGAATGTCACGAAATTAAAACATACAATCTCAAATGATTTATGATTTAAGGAAACTAGAAAGATTAAAACTAAAGAAAACAACTATGACTATAAAGAGTACTCATAGTTATTCGTGTCATTATTAATTTTTAATCAAAATAATTAAAAATCTGAACACAATATAAACTTTCTAAACAAATAACACCATCCAGCCCAACAAAAGCCCAAATACCATAACCCAAGCCCAAACCCAACCTAGCAAAATCACACTCATCAGTGATCCCTAATATTCTATATAAATATGAATTAGGGTTTCATAAAGGCCGTCTTTACTTTAGAAGCAGTGTGTGTGTGTGTGCGGTCGCCGGAAGACACAAAAATCACAGTAGCCGCCGCCTGATCGACGTCGAACAACCATGGTTCACGTCAACTTCTACCGCAACTGTATATCTTCATCTCTCTTTCTTATCAATCTATACATACATTCTTTTATATATCTATTGATCTGTTATTGTTTATGTTTTAGCTCATCAATAACTGTTTCTTATTTTCATTTCCACATGTTTATACTTATTTACTGATATTAATTGTTGATTTGAGACATATATTGAAAGATGTGGAGTTAGGGATTTTTTTGTATGTGTGCTTGTTTTTCTTGTTGATATTCAGAGTTTTGTTTATTTAATAATAATATTGTGTTATGAGAAACATTCAATTGATAGTTTTACTATTTCATTAAAGATTTCACCTTTTGATGTTTAGATTAATTTTTCTTAACTGTAGTT
The DNA here is from genome assembly GCA_028566075.1 of Solidago caesia. Taxonomy (NCBI): domain Eukaryota; kingdom Viridiplantae; phylum Streptophyta; class Magnoliopsida; order Asterales; family Asteraceae; genus Solidago; species Solidago caesia. Next base: position 24,255,702 of record JAOXNX010000033.1, read on the forward strand.
TTATGATGATTTGAGTCTTTCAACTTTAAGAGAGACAGTAAAATTTGGGTTTTTGTGTGCAGTTTTACTGCCTTTCTTTTTCTGAAGTTGGTTTTGTGGATTTCTAAAAAGTAGGGTGCTGTTGAAGTACTACTCTATTTTTTTAAAAATATACTAGTTTTATTTATAAATGTAAGTGATTATTTTTTTTGGCTTATTATATTGTTTTTTTCTTTCTATAAAGGCTTGTTTGAGGTATTTGTTGTTGGCTTTTGCTTTGTTGATTCAATGGCTGTTAATTTAGTCCTATGAACATGATGATTTAATGTATAGTTATGGAAGTAAATTTGCGCCAGTGTTGATGCATTGTTAGCTGTGTAAAAAGTTCTATACTGATCACACTTGGTTGTTAAAATGTGATCTTAGATGGTAAGACATTTAAGAAGCCACGTCGTCCTTATGAGAAGGAACGTTTGGATGCTGAGTTGAAACTTGTTGGAGAGTATGGTCTTAGATGCAAAAGGGAGCTTTGGAGGGTGCAGTATGCTCTTAGTCGCATCCGTAATGCCGCTAGAATGCTTTTGACTCTTGAGGAGAAGGACCCACGTAGGATCTTTGAAGGAGAAGCACTTATGAGGAGAATGAACAGATATGGTCTTTTGGATGAGAGTCAGAACAAGCTCGATTACGTGCTGGCCCTTACTGTTGAAAACTTTCTGGAACGTCGTCTTCAGACACTTGTATTCAAAACTGGTATGGCCAAGTCTATTCACCATGCTCGAGTTCTTATTAAGCAACGCCACATCAGGTATATTTAAGTGCTTTTATTCAGGATCTATTTTTCTTAGTTATTGATATATATATATGTATATATATATTTTATTGGTGCAGTTATATTATTCTGGATTATTTTTGATATATCTTTGTTGTATGTTGACTAGCTATTTAGGATAGTGGTAATGTAATTTAGCTTCATAACTTGAAGAAGACTGATTGATTTATGGATAATGAGGTTTCTTTGATCTGATTCTGTTTGTAGAATGTTTTTAATATGAATGGTTCACTTTGATTAGAAATTTGGTCAATCGTCCTCTTTTTATACTTTTTATGAACCAATTGTTTTTTGAGGATTTCATTTAAATAGATATCCAGCTTTTACATATTTTAGTTTTGGCATGTATACTTATTTGTCTTCTGTGGGTGTTGTTTAATCTTTAGTTTTTAATATTTGATATGGTTACTAATTTTGGTAGTACTATTGATATATATCTAAGCAGTTATAAAGTGGTTTAAATGGTCTTGTGTTTATTGTGAAAATGTTAATATAACATTTGTGCTTTACTTTGTGCCGGGGCTTTTTAAATTAGTGTTTTTACATCATGATCTGTTGGTTTTCAGGGTTGGAAGGCAGGTGGTCAATGTGCCATCCTTCATGGTGAGGGTAGACAGCCAAAAGCATATTGATTTCTCACTCACCAGTCCATTTGGTGGTGGCCGTCCTGGAAGAGTGAAACGAAAGAACCAAAAGGCAGCTGCAAAGAAGGCTGCTGGCGGGGATGCAGAAGACGACGATGAAGAATGAGCTTGCTCGGCTGGTTCTGAACTTTGATATCTTTTGCAGTCGTGAGGCTTATGAGTATTTGTTATCGTCATAATATCTGTTTGTAGGAAGTTTTGGATGTTTTGCGAAGCTTTATGTTACTATTTTACATGTTTCTTTGTGGAACTAATTGATGATAGATTATTTTCTGGAGTTGCTAGTTCTCTGTGATTTACTATTCTGTCATTGTTGGTGGTTTTAAAATTCTGTTATAGGTTTTGTACATTCTAAAATCATTACTTCGACAAGACTCTGAAGATAGAGAAAGATTACATCATATGGGATGGGCTATTCTGCCACGTCCACGAAAAACTAATTTTGTTACATCTCGAGGATAACCAAAGAAAAAAAATGGATAAAATCGAATGAAAGAGATCGTTGTTATTGTCACATTCCTTGGAAAAACCATCCTTTGCACTTTTCTTTATCGCGTTTAATGGTATGGAAGTAATGTCATGAACTTGTCTAAAAACGGAACATAAACGTTCCCAAGTACTAAAGCCAACACGTCTAAAGTCAAACAAGGAATTAGAACCATGAATCGCCTTGACAACTTTAACCCAAAAAGAATCTAGTAATGCATGAGCCCGACATCTCCACTAATACATGATAGCAAGATTAAGAGACTCTAGGCTGCCAAAACCCAATCCGCCCACCTCTTTGCCTGAAGATCTATCTTCCAGTTTACCCACGCCTCTATGCTACCTAATAACTATTTTTAAATATATTATCAACAAATACTAAACATAATTTTAACATAATCGTTTGTTAGACAATCCAAGACCGATGGTTGTCAAAGCGTACATGGACCACCATCACTCCTTATCACGTGTACTATTTGAAGTTTACGAATTTTATATTTGATCTTGATTTATACCAAAATTTATTTTTTCTTTTGAGAATTCATCCACTGTTGCACATTATGCGAGTACATTTATAATACATTTTAAACCATACACCATTTCAATACTTAAGCCATCTTCACGCAAGTTGTTTAGTGGTTAAAATACTGAAAAAATATTAAAAATGTCTTAAGTTCGAATCCTCTTAATTCTTAAATAGAAATTTGGAGATCTTCAAGAAAAGATTACCGAAGACTCGGTTAGAATGCATAAGTTTAAGTAAAAAAGGTTGTTTTTCCAAAATAAAAATAGAAAAAGATTACCAAATACCTGGTTAGGATGTATATGTATGTATACATATAAGTAGATATTAACAAAGAAGTTCTAAGGTCCGATTAGCCTAAATATAATAATGGGTGCTAATCAACCTATGATACAAAGTAACTTTAGACGTCTAGCTGGCAAGAAAATTACCCCTAAAACCCTCAAAAGGGGTAATTATCTAACTTTTTTTTATACACTAATCTTGGTCTTCATTTTCTTCCAAGTATACTCTCGTAGGTCATCTCCAACCGTTTAAAAAAAAATTTTCTTGAAATACATCTACATATAAGGAAAAAAAAGTAACATTCAATGCCGTCTTCCACGCGTTTTAGGTCCCAATACTATGACGGTATATGGGGGAGGTTAAGATGTAGGCAACCCAACCCCTATCACAACGGCATAAAAAAGCTACTCCGAGGTTCTATCCTTGATAAAAAAAAAAACCTCCCGGCCTTGCAAGGCATAGGCAAAGGTGTCCCACTTTATCCAACTTGCTTGTTTTTATCCTTTTTTTTTGTAAAGTGTATTTCGATTCAGACGTGTTGGAGGTAATTTTGACCTGTAATTTGCAGGACCTCTAACCCCTCCTTATAAACTCACCCTGGGGTCCACATAGTGAATTAGTTAGATACCCCTCGCCAACGCTTCTAATTTAGGTGAGTTGGTTTGCTTGTTTTTATCTACACATATACATTCATTTTTCTTGAAATATTGAACACCAATATCATCCCCCCACAAAGTCAAAATAATAATTGTAGCAGCAGCAGCAATACTAAAAATGAAGAAGGAGTTGAATACGATCTTCTTGTTGTTTGCATTTGGCCTCTTCATTATGTTCGCCCAATCCGCCCAACAAGATTCCCTTCTTGGATCAGCCCGTGTTGTATTTCAGGTTCACTTTCACTAAATTATATTTCTTTTTTCCTCAGTCTTTACTATATATACATGTGTATATGTATATGTTGTGTAAGATTATGAATTGTGTTATTTAAGTTTCTGGGTTAGGTTTTAATTCACGAATGCTGCAATGTTCACTGTTTTTATTTGAGATTTGTTTCCAAAAATATGATATTTAATTACTACTTGATTTACCTGATATGATGTGTTAGCTTCTGATTTCTGTAATATATTTGTAGATTTTAAGAAACAAAGTTAATTTAGGAGAGTGGTTATGTGATCATGATGCAAAGCTTTTTAATTTTTTGTGATTGGAGTTGTTGATATAGCCTCCAACGTGTAGCTTAGTTGGTTCAGGAGATAAAAGGGGCTTTTGGAAGTATATTAGGTTCAGTCGCAACCAGAAACAATAAATGTATCTGATTTATTAGGAAAATTCCTTGGTGAAGCTGGATCAGTTGGTTAGGCCAACATGGCTGCTCGGTGCACCTTATTTACTTCTCACGTGTTGGGCCTGGAGTGGTCTAGCATGGACCGGTTGGGATTGTGGTAATTTCAGTTGGTTGCTATAACTACATGGTTGTGGTTATTAATGTGTCTATGGTATGATATAGCAAGCCGAGAGTTTAGGCCTATCTTGTCATGTTTTCAGTTTACACTGAAATTCAATCCTTTTTTTTAAAAAAAAATTTGGTTGAGTGATTGTTAGATTTACATTTTAATGTTCACCTTCTAATCACAATTTGGCATCCGTAGTTGTGATTGTAGGATAATGGGGTTTAGGGTAGGACCGAATTTGTCTTTGAATTGTGAAACACTTTTGCAATAAAGTATTTCAACCCTATATATTGCCTTAGGGTTAAATGAAATCTTTAAATGGGATAATGCAAAGGTTTCAATTTCAATATAGGTAATAAAAATTGAAATCAGGAACAAATAACATATGTATAAAATTCGTGCGTATTTTTGAGACCAGAAGAATGCATGAAAGGTTGCACCTTCAATATGAAAAATTGCAACCCTTCATTTAATACAGTTATAAAGCTGTTACAATAAGGAGGCACGCCTCTTCAAACAGACAGCTATATTTCAGCGATTAATTTGGCGGGAAAAACTGTTATACTTGTTGGAGTACTAAATAACTTTTTCGGGTTGAGGCACGGCCCTGAACCCCAACTAGGGGGTGCTCCCCCCCTAGACCCCGGCAAGGGGTGCTGCCCTTTGAGCCCGCAAGGGGGCGCAACCCCCTTGACCCCTGCCATATTAACATATATCGAGTTAGCTCTAACGAGCGTGCGCTCTGCACTCACCAACTTGTATTTGAGATTAACCCAAGATCCCTTGGTCTCAAGTGAATCACAAATACACAAAACAATTGATGACACTACAATCACCAACAGTGATCTATAGCATCTTTTTTTTGCTCAACTGTGTTCTATATTATATGCCGAGTCCAGGTTATGTTGTCTTATTTTAGGGTTAAATACACCTATGTTTCCATTTGTTTTATTGATTAACCCAAAGCTTTAATACTATCTAGATTTCATCATTAGTAACTATTGTTCTAAATTCTAATATATTCAACGGAAATGTTTATCAAAAGGCCATGATTTAAGAAGAGTTGAAGCTTGTCTAGGAGTGAATGTTTAAAAGGTAATTTGGCTTACAAGCGAAAATGTTTAAAAGGAAGTTTGGCTTTCTTAACAAAATTATTTGCAATAGTAGAACATTACCAGACCGATTAGCAACAAGTGCTTTTAGTGAGAAACGAGGTTTATGAACTATTAAAGTTCATTTTTCTTAAAAAAAAGTTTCAAGTTTGATATATAATATTTCAACATGAAAAGTAGAAGTAACTATCACAGACTTATTGATTAACAATGTATAGATTTGTCAATTACGAAGCTGTCAGATTATCACTTAATTAAAATGAAGTATCGTTATAAATGCTATTTTTGCAATTTTTGGATGTAGACAAATTACGGGGACATTGAATTTGGTTTCTACCCTAGCGTGGCTCCACAGACAGTTGAACACATTTACAAACTTGTTCGTTTGGGATGCTATAATACAAATCACTTCTTTCGGGTAATTTCTCAAACTGAGAAATATTTGCTAAGGTGATTGATGTATAATTTTATATATGGGTGATTAAAATGTGAGAATGGACCAGGTTGATAAAGGGTTCGTTGCACAAGTGGCCGATGTTTCTGGTGGGAGAACAGCTCCTATGAATGAAGAACAAAGGAAAGAGGCTGTAAAAACCATTAAAGGTGAATTCAGTGATGTTAAGCATGTACGGGGAATTCTTTCTATGGGGAGGTAATGCCATTTACAGAGATGTATCGTCCTTTACTGCTTTACACTTGGCTCCCTGTTGCAGTGTTTTTAGTTAAACCCTAGCCAATCATTAATGGTGGAGTTTAGTGGTGTTGTGTTAGAGTACTGCAAGGCTTTAGTTCTAATTTGCAGTTGTACACAAATATTCAATTTGATTAAGAGTGATAGTAGTTATGGATGGTAATCTATCAGGATTATTTAGGTCAAATACAAATAAGTCTTTGTCAACTACTTCATTTATGCAATTGGATGCTGACTCGATACACGGAGTATGATTGATATGAATGTGGTAAACGAGAAATCTGATCGATAAAAATCCTGTTCGTGTATGCTACTGAAGTTCTTATTCGTTTCATTGGTGATTTTTCTCAAGGAAGATAGATGTTATTTAGTCTAGAATTGATAACTATATTTGCACAAGTTTATAACTACATTGAACTACAAAAACCTAAAATAGAAAACTTCTGGAATTAAAAGACTGCAAACATTTGTGTTAGTTTGGTAATTTGGAAATCACTAGGTTTAGACTCCAAGATTAGGGAGGTGGTCACGTGGAGGATTTCATGTTTAAATTCCAAGACTATTTTGCAACAGAGATTGAGAAACTCCTTTAAAGCCAGAACCCTGGACTTTGCAATTTCAAATAAATGATTAGAAGTTATAGTTCATATTTCGAATTAGAGCAGGATATTTATTGCTTTGTTTTTCGATTATTTACATGTTTGAAGTATTAATATTGTAACATCATTTTTGTTTTAGGTATTCAGATCCGAATAGTGCTCAATCCTCATTTTCAATGCTTCTTGGAGATGCTCCACACCTTGATCATGAGGTTTGCTCATCTGACTTTCTATGAACTGATGCAATGATAAATTTGGATGATTTCTAAGAACTTTTCTTGTTTGTCTTCCTTAGTATGCAATTTTTGGCAAAGTTACCAAAGGCGATGAGACATTGAAGAAGCTTGAGGAATTACCTACTCGTCGTGAAGGGATATTTGTAATGGTATGCATTGATTCTAAGAAGTTAATAACACCGTGGAGCTTATATATAATACACACATACATACATATATTCACGTATCTCGTATCATACACATGCATTACTTTAATCAGACCAATAAAAGGCACAATTCTTCATGCTTCACGTCGATGTTGGCATCAATGTAATATTGCAATATCTGTTGTTACTTGTTAGTGACACTAGTTAGTTTAAAAGGGTTTCTGTTATTGACTGATGATTGATCAGTTTTTTTTTCTTTTTTACTTTTTGTGCTGTTCAGCCAACTGAGCGCATAACGATTCTGTCAACATACTATTATGGTGAGTACTTATGTATATGTTTTTTTTACCCCTTCATTTCAATATACTAAAGTAACAAACTATCAGGTTTATCTATCCTATTCTGACTTTTATCTCATATGATATATGGAACTAGCATCACATGAACAAAAAATTGATAAGAGAAGAGGTCTTACTGATTTCTCTTCCACAAATAAAATTAATTTTTTTCAGATAACGTCTTTGCAAGCTGCTATTGTGGAAGCTTTCATTATAGAATTATAGACCCTCATCAACCCTTGCAAACCTAAATGCAAGGGGTATAAATGGACTAAATGGAAACAAACAGGGTTTGAGTTTAACTGTGTTGTTGTACAAGTGTTTTCCAGAAGCTTATGTCATTGATTAGAAAAGACGTGCATATAGAATACAATACATGGGCCATTAGGCCGTGATAGCTAAATACTAAAGAGCCATTAACATACATAGACTGGTTAATGTAAATAACTTTAATCTTAACAAACTGAACAAATAAACTATAACACGAAGATAAACAAACATGTTTTCATGTTCATGCTCATTTTTTAGGAAAATAAGGACGTTTGTGCTCTTTTCTATCCGTTAGTTAAAATGTAAGTGCACACAAGCAAATGGACACGGTCTGTTCAAGAACAGATAAATCATAAATGAACACACAAACAGAAGTAATTGTTGGCAGTTGTCATCGGCCCATTTAGGCTACCATGTTCCAGCAGCTATTAAAGGCAGTTGGCCTTTTTTCCGTTGAGCTAAGAAAACCGGTCCACTAAAAGGAATTAAGGCAGCCGACCTTAATTAATTTAGGCCCGGTTTTGTTAGAAGTCTTGGGGAGCAAGTTTAGCAACCCTAATCAGTAGCCTATATAAACATATCTCTTGTACATGTAATTTCCTGTTTTGTGGGACTTAATAAAGAAAAACTCAGTTGGGGGGGGGGGGGGGGGGGGGGGGGGGGGGGGGGGGGGGGGGGGGGGGGGGGGGGGGGGGGGGGGGGGGGGGG
>JAOXNX010000033.1:24270904-24300163 GCA_028566075.1 Solidago caesia
GTACATGTTCTCGTGTGATACAATTAGCGTTGATAGAGTAATTCCGGGTGACGTGATTGACCACCAGTGTAGTAACGAGTTACTCATGGATTTGGTTATGCCTATCCATAACGACAATGATGGACCACCGAAGGGTTTACCCATCAAGTCGGGTGTGGGGTTTCCTGTAAGGCTATGTAGCCGCCTCACACAACCTTATCTGAGTTGATTTATTTGGCATAAGCTTGTGTTGATTAAGTGGCTTGTGTAGTAATGTGGCTTGTGTTGACATTGGTGGATTGCTAGGCACTTCATAGGATTTGATAATCCTTATTGAGTTGATTGTGTTGCCTGAGATGTTGTGCCTTACGTATGCATGAGTTGATTTTATAACGTTCTAACTGGCAATTCATTGTTGTTCTAACCTGTTGTCTTACTTAGCTTTTTTAACTAACACTTGTTTTGTGGAAATGTGTTGTGCCCTCCGGTTAGGCATTGAATGGAGTTGATGGCTTGAATGTGAGCGGGGTAGCTATTACTGGAGCTAGTGGATGATTGGATTTAGTTGCCCGTAGTTGCTTTTACTTGAGTAGACTTGTCGTTTAGCCGTTTGGCATTTATTATGTTGATCGTGGCCTCCTTTAATTATTGTGATGATACGTGTCATGTAACACCATTTTGGTAATTATGATTCCGTTAGGAATCAATTGAGATTTTTAAACGTCATTTTTGTATTTTACTTGACGGAGTTATGTCTTATGTTGAAAAAATTTTGGAATCCACATTTTTATAAAGTAGGGTGTTATAGCTAGATGTTGACGTGAAGGAGGTTGTCGAGTATCCATTGGTGGAGTACATCTACAATTAGTGCTTCTGAATTGTCCTCTTGTTGGTTTGCCATTTTGGGTGAAAGAGAGGCCTATGAATGGACTTACACATTCTTGTATTTTTCCCAAAGAGGATAAAAAAAGATCACATGTTATGTTGTATGTCAGTTTTCTGTTTCATTGGGACCAGGTCTTGTCTTTCACTTTCCCGCTCATTTTTGACTTTCAAATAGCGGATAAGATTAACATATCATCTTCTGAAATGACTCGCTAATGACTTGATGAGGACACACCTCAGCGACCAAGTCTTCATCAGTGAATCTTCATCCTAACATAGTTATACTCCAATGATTGGATATTAATATGGATTATGGGATCATTTTACAATTACAATAATTCAACCATATATACTGTTAGGACCAAGATTCGCTGGTAATGACTTGGTCACCGAGGTGTGTTCTCAGCAAGTCATCAGCGAACCATTTTAGAAGATGGTGTGTTGATCTTATCCGCAACTTGTAAGTCAAAAAATGAGCGAGAAAGTGAAAGAGAAGACCTGATCCCAATGTAGTAGAATACTGATGATCAACAGAACATGTGATCTGTTGTATCCTCTTTGGGATAAATACAAGAATGTGTAAGTCCACTCACAGGTTTCTCTTTCACCCAAAATGGGAAAACAACAAGAAGACAATTCATAAGCATTAATTGAAGATGTACTCCACCAATGGATGGTTGACAACCTCTTTCATGTCAAAATCCAACTATCAGAGCCTGTTGCCTCCTCTCCACTATAAAAGGCAACCTTTGGTGAAGACATCTCTTGTTGGTCGGTCCAAGAAAAATTACTAAGTGTATTTTTCATTTGCTTAACATTTTAATAAGTGTATTTGTAAACCCAGTTGAGTCTTTAGTTAGTCTAGACTCCACAACTAGTTTAGTCATTCGACCATTGTATCGCCGTTTAATGTATTGATATATTAATACATCATACAATTGGTTAACTAGTTTGTGTTATTTACTTTCTGTTCTTTGCTTACTGTTATTTACTTTATGTTCATAAGTTGTACAAATATGGGAACCAACAACTGGTATCAGAGCCGATGTTTCTAACTTTTTGAAACAGATCTGAAAAATTTGTGAACTTCTATTTACTTTACCTATTTACTTTATCGTTTCTCATAAATTGTTTTATTTTCTATTTCTTTTATAAATCTTTTAAATGGCTACCACTCTTGTCCATGTCAATACAAGAGACTTTGGGTATGTGTCTATACCCCCAAAGTTTGAACCTAATGACTTTGGATCTTGGAAGGAAAGGATGCTCCTACATATTGTGGGAGTAGAGCCTTACCTAATGACAATCTTGACAAAAGGACCCTATGTTCCTACTGCAGTTTCATACATTCCTGCTGCTACTCCCGTTGGTGAACCCATTCAGGAAATAATAAACAAAGCAGAAGCTCAGTGGACTGATGATGAGCATAAGCTAGTAAACTTAGACTTAAAAATATGCTCATTACAACCCTTCCAACTAATGTAATGAAAACTGTAATTAAATTACCTACTGCAAAACAGGTGTGGGACACTCTCTGTACTATGTTTGAAGGTACTGAAGATGTCATAGCCACCAAAAAAATTGACTTAAAGCGAGTATATGAAAATTTCTTTGCTCTTCCAAATGAAAATCTTGATGGAACTTATACTCGCTTTAAGGGTTTGCTGAATGATATGACCAATGCTGACATAACTCATGATACTTTTGAAGCATGCCACAAGTTCATTGACAGCTTACCACATAAATGGCAAGGTCTCAGACAGGTCTTAAGGACCACCAAGCAAATCAAGTCTCTTGACTTAGAATCTCTCTATGGTACTCTTCAATTTGAAGAAAGAGCATTAACTCAAAACCTTAAAGCTGAAGCAAGAAGACATGCTGGGTCCTCATCTTCTTCTATCTCTTCTTTTGCTCTTAATTCTGCCTACTCTGTCAGCGACCCACTTGCTTTTGTGTCTGCTGAGTCTATTAATTTCAATAATAGCCACAGTAGTGTCACTCCTTCTCCAATACATGCTCTTGTCGATGATCTTGACTATAAAGAAAGACAAGAGATGTTCTCTGACTTTATGCAATTTGCACTAATTGCTGGCAAAAGGTACTCCAAGAAATGGAGCAACCGCAGATCAACGTCTACTGCCAAGCCAGCAATAGATAAGTCACAAGAGAAATGTTGGAAGTGTGGTTGTAAAGGACACTATCAAAAGGAATGTAGAGTTGCCATTCTCACCCTCACTGCTGCCAAGCCTAGCTCCTCAAAGCCTGCTGATGAATACATGAAAAGGTATTATGAGCTTAAGGCTAAGCTAGCTGAGATTGATGAGGCCAAGATTCCTGTAAAAGGTTTTATCGCTGAAGAATATGACTGGCCGGGCTGACTCGGATGAATCCGACAGCGAGGAATATGTGAATTCCATGTGTCTTATGGCACTCGCTGATGATAGTCCACTCACTAAAGATCAAGTCTCTTCTAGTCAGTGGGTCAACGTAGCAGTCAAGAAGGTATGTTCTTACGCATCCTCATCTGATGAAAACAAAGCTAACCTTCTTAAATCTCTATCTGCTGATCTTCAATTTGTTGAATCACTGAGAGTCGATCTTCAAGCTCACTGTGACTCAGTAAGTGCTGAGTTAAGTGAGAAGAATGAGAAGCTGAAAGATCTCAGAAATGTTCATGTTCAACTTAAGTCTCAAGAACTTATTAATCAGACTATACAACTAAAAAAATGAAAAACTTAAAGCTGAGGTAGCTGATCTTAAAGCAATAGTGACATCTTGGTCTAAGGCCTCTAAGTTAAATCAGAAGTGTCTTAGTGAGCAAGTGCCTGCTCAAGTTCAGGCAGTATTGGGTGGTGACTTTCAGACAGCTGCTACAAAGTCTGAAATGTTCTCCGAACCATACCCACCAGAGTTCACCATTCCTCCCGGTGATGTCTTATCTCCTGAGGACATGAAGAAATACTACTTTGTGAAATCGCAAATTAGTCCTCCTTCATCTTCTCATCCCACTTCTCAAGATGGTAGTGCCGAAGCTTCTAGCTCTGCTGATACAAGCAAAGCATCGAGCATCGACATTCTACCTTTTCTCAATGTTCCTATCATCGGAATGATGCCCAACGAGGGTAGAGTTCAATACTCTCCCTCCAAAAGATTTGAAGGAGAAGCTTCGAGTGATGGCTACAACTTATGTACTCCACAACCACTCAGTACTCCTTCTAGAGCATATGAACCTTTCCGGAGAAGTGGGTTGCAATTCCTTATGACTACAACACATCTCAGCGAACAAGACCAGTGGTTCAGCACGCTGAGGAAACTGTATCTCAGAGGATGCATGTGGCATTTGCCAATGTTGATTCTTAGCAAGCCCGACACATGGATCGACGGTTGAGGTCTGGTGATGCTCGCTATCAGCAAACTCAACCTATAGTTCAGCGAACTCAACCTTCTCCTCGACGCGTAAGGTTTGCTGATGAATACTCTCAGCAAACCCAACCATTGCCTCGGCGTGTGAGATTCGCTGATGAACTTCCTCAGCGCACTCAACCCTCGCCACATAGGTCCATGTCAAACACTTATAAGGGTCCATCCATGACCTTTAAAGAAAGGATGCAGACTCTCCCACCTCCTAATTATTGACCAATAAATAGTAAGTCTATTCTTGGTCCACCTCTTAAAAAGCAAAGCCGAAAGCAAAAGCAAAAGGTGTTTCTCCTCTTGATGAACTAGCTAGTAGAGTAAGTGCTCTATCTAGTCAGTTCCAAGACTTCATGATTCAAACACAAAAGCAAAGCCTTTCTAACAGAAAGTGCTACCTTTGTGGGGATCGAGATCATCTAGCTGTAGACTATGAATGCGATACTAGAAGACCTCCAAAGTTCGAAGTTGCTGTTCAATATACGAATAACTAGACTGGTGCCCGTGCGATGCGACGGTAATGGTGGTAGCGGCGGTGGTGTGGTGGTAGCGACAACGGGTGGTGGCGGCTGTGACTGGTGGTGATGGAGGTGCCAACAACGGTAGTGTGGTTATTGATGTAAATGTAATTTGTAAAATGGGGTAGTGTAGTCATTTTAGGAGTTGAGGGATAGATGTTGTAAATTATTTCATTAGGAGTATTTTAGGTATATTGGTTAATTATAAAAAGAAAGATTTTGAAATTGAAGGACATTTTAGGTATTTTAAAGATAGAAAAGTTAAAAAAAATGGGAGGGTTGTTCTTTTAATAAGGAGTATAGATAATGTGTTCTTTCTTTAATTTTGTAACTTTATTACATAGAGTTAATCAAAACTCTTGTTATTTCATAAGAAAACTAGGTTACATAAGAGAATTTAGATGTTTCTTCATGTCATTAACATTTTATAATACTAGTTTATTGTGACGCATTTTTTGCGACGAAAGTTTCGTCGCAAAAGGTTTTCTTTAATTTTGTAACTTTATTACATAAAGTTAATCAAAACTCTTGTTATTTCATAAGAAAACTAGGTTACATAAGAGAATTTAGTTGGTTTTTCATGTCATTAACATTTTATAATACTAGTTTATTGTGACGAATTTTTTGCGACGAAAGTTTCGTCGCAAAAGTTTTTTGCGACGAAAGTCGGGTTTTTCGTCAAAAAAACCAAAATTCTTGTAGTGAGAGTGAGAATATATATTTTGTAATATCCTAACTAGTCTTTGATCTTGTGCGTCGACACAAGAAGATGTAAGTGATATTTAATATAATCATGGATTGTAATTATTGACTTAATTCATTAACTAATATAACTTAAAGATGACTAAAGAGTAACAAATATGACCATTCTAACACTCGATTAAAAAAAAAAATCTTCAGAGAAAACAAAAGGACCTTAAATACATTTATAAAGTCATGATGACAACACGTTTTTAATTCTATTGCTTCTATTTTTTGTTTTCTAAATCAATAGTCGTAGTAGAAAGATTAATTTAATTTGACTCTTTGGCATATTAGTGCAAGTTATCTAATATAACGTTTGTTGCTTTCGGCATCTTGTCGAAAGATTATTAATGAAATTTGTTGTTTAAAAAAAAACCTTTAAAAATATAGTTAATCCAATAGACATTAATATCGAACGTTCATACAATTTATTTTTTTTCAAATTACACGAATCTTCAAAATTATGAATGTTTCTCTTCGGAAATGTCTATGGACAACTTTAAGAAGGGCCTAAGAACTTGGAGAAGAAATTCGAAACTAATAAAACACAATTGAAGATTTCTTTTTTACAAGTTAAATTGCTCAATCAAATAAATTAATAATTCAAAAAATAAAATATATTAATTAAATAAAGGCATTTACTAAATTGATTTTTCAAAATAAAAATAGACTTTTCATAAAGTGATATAATTAAACTCTTAATTTAAGGTATGTCTCCTACTTTAGGTGGAAGAGATCTTGAGCAAATATTGCTTTTACACAACCTTCCTCTTTCTATCTTGACTATTTCCCATCTCTTTCTTTATTTTATAGTTTTGTTCTCCACCTTCATTATGTTTTTAAATAATTATGCATGATGTACACATTTATGAAAAAAAAAAAGACACAAAGTGAGTTGCTATAAAAGGAAGAGGCAATACCCCATTTTGGTACATCAACTTCAAACCAAAATTTACAAGATATTGTTTTCAAGAAAATGGAAAAAAATGTATCCGATCTTCTTTCATCAACATGGGAAGCAGATGCAAATGATCATCATTCAACTCAAACATATGTTGAGAAAACACTCAAGCTATTCGGGTTTGAGCTACATCCTTGTACCGACGAAAGTACCAGCCATTTGAAGTCAGCCGAAGGGGACGAAAGCATAAATTCATCATCAACGACAACAATGGAAAAGAATCTAATTTCTAGAGAGTTGAAGAAGAAATTCGAGTGCCAATATTGTTTCAAAGAGTTTGTAAATTCGCAAGCATTAGGAGGTCATCAAAATGCACACAAGAAAGAAAGATTGAAGAAAAAAAAGTTGCAACTGCAAGCAAGAAGGGCAAGAATCAACTACTACCTCCAACCATATACTACCCCCCATAATAATAGTTTTGATTTTCATTATGGTCCAGAATTGTTCGACTCGTCTAATATTAGTTTTAGTCCATACGATTACGACGATATGTTTACAACGTATAGGAATAGGAGGAATCCAAGCAATTTTACTCTTACGCATGTAGATAGCAGCTCAAGATCGATATCTTCAGCAGGGAAAAAAGTTGTTGTCATGAAACAACAACGGCCAGCTGCTGCAGTCGTAGTTGACGATCATAACGGCCATGCTGCTGCTGGTTATAATAATAGTAATAATTTAGATCTTCAATTAAGTTTAAGCTAGCTCCAACGTACGTAGTATAGTAGCTCCATTATGATGATATATTTATTAATTAGTTTATTATGTAAACCATATATATAAACTATATATACACCTGCTAGCTAGCTAACGTATACGTACGGTACTACTCGATCTACTCTTATGTATCAATCAATATAATCGTATGTAACTAAATTCATTAGCTGTACGTACGTCTTCAAACATTTGATTTTGTATCATCTTTTGATCATCATGATCGAAGAAGATGAGCTTCAATTCATTAATTGGATATGTTATATATAGAACGAGCAGTTTTTGTTTTTAGGAATTTTTTTTTCTTTTCATTTATTTATTATTGTAAGGTGACCAGCATATACTTTAATTTAATGTTCATTTTTAGTGCTAACTGGGAAGACAAGAAACATATATTTTATCAACTACGAGTGTATATATAGGTTCCTGTGAGAAGTGTTTTAAAATGTGAAGTGTGCGAAGTATGTTAAAATACACTAAAATGGAGCTTAAATATTACTAAAATACAATGTCGGTTGAAAAAAACCTCTTTTTTCCAATCGACAGTGCATTTTAGTGTTAACTAAGATGCAGTTAATAGTAACTATTAACTGCATCTTAGTTACCATTAAAATGCATCTTAACCCATCTCTGTCATCCATGGCAGAGCCATGGCACTAAGGGCAGCGCCCGTACCGTATCAAACCACCACACGATCAGGGGCGACCATTCTCAGTTGCGTCCGGCTTCCAACCCCTTTATAAATGCCTTAAGGTCTACGACTGATAAGGGCGAAGCCCCCCTGAACGGCGTAGCCGTTCGATTAAGGGCTACGCCCGTACCGTATCACAGTTTCCGGCGATGAGGGTGGTGGAGGTGGTGAGCTGCTGTAAAAAAAAAATTTTAAAATAAAACACAAAAGCCTTCGCACACTTCGAATTTTAACGGCCTTCGCACAGTAACCTTACCCTATATAATAACACATATTATATTGTTTTACGCTTATATATGCAGACATTTTATACATTTTTATAACTGCATGTGCAATGTATCCATAATCTATTTCTCTCATGTTATCTTATTTTTATTTTGTCATTTGTGATAATCATATACGAGACTTGTAGTAGTCACAAGCTAAAAAAGAAAGTATAATTTCTTTAATGATTTTTCTAATGACAGCCTTTAGAAGGACTGTCAATAATCTATATACAAAACTTGTACCTTCCATATCAAAAGTCACCCCCTGAATTTTATGGTAAAAGTACAAATATTTTATGCACGTTAATAACAGTCCTAAGGGCTGTCATTAACAAAACCCTTTCTTTAACGGCAAACAAATTACCGGTATTTTTCGTATCTTTTAAAAGCATAAAAAATGTAACCGTATAAGATATTAAGATGTCTATTGTAGTATTTGTATTTTAATTTGTAAGTCTGGCGGAAGAATCCACAAGTAATATTTAATACTTAATTAACATTATGTAGTGCGTTTGAAATTGCGTTTTAAATGAATTATTTGATTATTGCGTTTGCATTACGCAAATAATCAGAAAATGTGTTTGGATATAAAAGTAATTATTTGTGTTTAATTAGGGAGAAAATGCAATTTTAAAAAAACAGGTAAGGAAATGCTTTTTCAAAATAACGTAAAATTTAGTTTCAAAACGCAATCCCAAACATCTCTATTTGTTTTCACTTTGAGTATTGTACAAATAATAAGAGTTATAAATATAAAATTGTACATTTGGTCGTTTTGTCGTAAGTCGTAACAAAGTTAGGTGAAAGTACATATTATCATTTTGTGCTTAAGAGCAATTAAATATATGGCTTATTTATATAGGTACGTACATATATCAAACCATCAAATAACTATAGTATATTCATAGTTGTTTTCTTAGTTATTTATTCGGTTTTTTTTTTGCCTAATTAAAGTTATATTGAGATAGAAATTATTCTTCGTGTACGTAGGTTTCAGCTTCAAAGGTGTTGCAGGAGACATGCAATTATATTAGAAGCTTGCACAGAGAAGTCGATGACTTAAGTGAAAAGTTATCAGAGCTTTTGGACTCCACAGACACCAACAGTGCTCAAGCAGCCATTATTAGGAGCTTACTCATGTGACTATATATATGTTATAGTACTTAATTAATTAATTACAAAAATACATTAATTTTGAGTATGTATTAGTTTAATAATTGATAAATTAATATGCATTTCTTCGTAGTTTTTCTTCTGGTCAGGTTTCATAATCACCATGTATTACTTCTACCATATTTAATTTAATAATATATAATATATTTTAGTTATAACTTCAATTCTATAACCGTTTCTTCTTTATGAGTTTCATATTTTCTATACAAAATATGCGTTAAAATTGATTTTAATTTAAACAAATAAGACAAATTATGTGAGTGGCATGTCTTTTTTTTTGAACGGTAGTGTTAATGGTTAGATCCCTAGTTAGATTAACACTCAAGCCGAGTTCGAATCTCAGTTCCAATCACTTGGAACTTTATCCGGGTAGCGCAACCCCAAATGATCGAACTCGAAACCCCCGGGTAGAAACCTTCAATTCGTAAAGTAAACCTTCACACCTCATTTTTTTTTTAAATTCTAAATGGTGTGATGTCATTATTTTTACTTAATTGTGTATATACGAACTAATATCTACTTAAAATCTAAAATGAAAACTTTAAATAAAACAAACTCGCAAAACCCAAAAAATTAATCTAATGATTGGAAGCATGATGGCATTGTACTTTTTATTAATAGTTAGAAAAACATTGATGGAAGAGATCTATTCATCAAATAAAGGCATGTCATCAGATGTTTACACGTTACATCGCTTGACAACATCAAAACAATTGCAACAACAATTGAATAAACAACTTATTTATTTGTATTCGTTTTTAAAGAAAACCGTTTTGATTTCTTATTGTTTGATTGGGTATTTCTTTTTTGATTTCCTATTCGTTTCTAAATACGGAATTTTTTTACTTATAGAAGTATACACTTCATTAATCTTTACTTATTATCCATTATGAAAAGTTTCTTGTGGGGTGACACGGGGAGGATAAAAAGATACATTATGTTTCTTGGGATAGGGTCGTGTCTCCTATCAAGGCTGGTGGTCTGGGTTTATATAGGCTCAAAGGAGGCAAATGTGCCAATGCTAGCTTGCAAAGTCGATTTGGAGATTCAAAAACGAACCTAAAGGCTTATGGTGCTCGGTCATCAAGGCGATTCATGAAAACAAAAAGAGTTGGGCGCCTCTTCCTGTCAATTACGGGAGTTTGGAAGTCAATAGTGTACGCCATTGAAAAAGTAAAAGTGTCGTGTGTTGGCCTCAACCAGATAATAAAGGACGAGGTTGGGAATGGTAACATGATACGCTTTTGGTTGGACCCGTGGCTAGGTAATGTTCCATTGAAAGATGAATATCCCAATCTTTTTAAGCTGGAAAAATTGAAGAGATGACCGGTTAGTGAAAGGTTTAATGATAGTTTAAATAGTTTTATGGGGCTACGGCAGTGGTCGAATGGTTTAGGCAGGGAGACCGAGTTAGAAGAATGGGATAAGGCCGAACTGTTGCTGAGATCAGTTCAAGTTTCTATCTGGAGTGCTAAGCGGAAATGAATGGGTGGAAAATGTTGTGATTTCTCGGTTAAAGGGGTCAAAACTTTCTACTGGGCGAGGTGGATTTCAGCAGTAGGTACATGTTTAAGTGGTCAAATTGGGTTCACAAAAAATGTAATATATTTATGTGGAGAGCAATGATGAATCGGATCCTCACGATGTTAGCTCTTCAATCTCGTAATTGCTGCTTTAGGGATGTGCATTGTGGTTTGTGTGGTAAGGCACCTAAACCTGTTGAACATCTTTTCGGCTCGTGTTGGGTTGCTTTGAAGGTTTGGAATTATATCAGCATGTGGTGTAAGACGAGCCCTTTCTTCGCGTTCTCTATAAAGGATTTGGTTGAGATTGATGATCATGTGGGGCTTAGTAAGAGGTCTAAGAAGATTTTTAAAGGCATTATAATGGAGTCTTGTTGGTACTTCTGGAATCCAAAAAACAACTACAAATTCTTGAATATCTCGATCAAGGTGGGGTAAAATCAATATTGATATTAAGTCTACTAGTTACTTGTGGTATAAGATACAAATTCATTGTAATATAATCGTTGTATACATTTTGACCCTTGCAAATTTTGTAGGTACATGTGAATAAAATTTAATTTTTAAATTATAAGAAAAACTTAAATATCACATACAAAATAACAAATATTTTGTCAGTTTCATCATTTCATGATCAATGGTGGTAAACTCCAAAAAGATTACCCTGACATGTGACTTTGACCCCACATTGCCATGCAAGTTGGTTATATGTGTGGAAATTATGATACTTTGACCACAGACACAAAATCATGATGAAGAGATTCCACATGATTCCCATAATTCACAAAGGGAGTTATATTTATACCACTTTTTTTTTTTTAATATTCTTATTATAATGTATAAATATTGTTACAGACTGTATAAGTATTAAATACACAGATGTGGTAAAACAATTAAAAAAATGTTGTACTAATATAAATTCCCATTCACAAAAACCTGAAATTCATATATCCACAATATTTACTTATTTTTTTTAACGACCAACAAACACGAAATTCGAACTTCCATCCGGGATAGCCTAATGGTTAAAGGTTATCACTATCGTAGGTCGAAACTCACAGCTGGCCACTGTTCCAGCCGAATGGAGGCCCAGACCCACCAAGATGCACCAATTTCAAGAAAAACTCCACAAAGACCAAACCAATGATTGAACCTCCATCTCATGGGTAAAATCTAAGTGCCTCATCACCCCAACCGTAGGTCATTGGCCCACAATATTTACTACTAACATTATTTATGTTCATTTATGTATCATGTCTTTGTAATTATGTATCAAATAAGATAAAAATCAATTAAAAAAAATAAAAAAGTAAGAAATATAAAAGGATGAAGCATTGTATCTAAATCATAGTTGTCAACCCACGACTCCTGATGTAACTTGTTTTCTGATTTTTGACTCATAACTTGTCTCGTGAAAGTCATGATATATATATGATATTAGTTTTAAAACTCATACGATGTACGGATTTACTATATATATATATATATATATATATCATAGATATTTTGTGCAAAGAATAAAATAATTGGAACATGCTCTATCACATGCATTTGGTATCTCAAATAGTAGTCTGATAGTGAGAGACATGTATCATAAAAGTATTAGTGAAAATTTAATATTACTTTTGATATTGGTAATGACATCACCTTAATCTGAAGTGATAGTGGTAAAACATGGTTCGTGTCGTTTTAAAGTTTTCAACCATGTTTAGTAGATAGATAAATAATTAGATAATAAAGTAATATTAAATTATAAGTTAGATAACTCAGTTGTTCAAAAAAAAAATTTATAAATTAGAAACATGACTATACTATTATTAGTATTTATTTATTAATTTAACATGTTTTGTTTTATTTTTATATATTATAAATAGCAATATGGTTGTTATATATGTTTTTATATGAGATAAACATTCCGTTGATTTTGATTTGCTCTTATGTATCCTACTATAGAATCAAGCGGTACATAATTGGTTAGACTTTTATGTGTATGATAGATAGTAATTTTTAAAAACGATACGTATCTATTTTTTAAATAATTAATATTTATTTTTGGTTTGTTAGATTAAAAATAAAATATCAAATGACTGAATTATAGACTTATTTAGATTTTTATTAAAACTAAAAATAGGAATGCCGATAAAAATAGATAGTTATGGTAACAATAAATATAATATGATTTTTATTATAAGAGTTTTGATTATTAGATATTTATATATGTATTATATAATTAAAAGCTTTAATTATTTATATTATTTAAAAAATAGGATTCTTGAATAAGTATTAAAAAAAAACACGTGTAATTCAAATAAAAAACCAATTGTCGATCCTATAATGCATCAATCCTGTTTTAATATATTGATAGATAGATGTACAAATAAAAGATATGTTGATTATGTAAATGCTTTTACTAATTTATTGCATAGGCTCACATTTCATACCTGCATGAGTCGCAATTAATTAAGTATCCAAAAGGACAGGTATGGTGTTCAAAATAATATAACTAGCGAGTTAATATTAAATTAAAGTTAATGCCAAAAGATCATAAAACTAATTAAGCGTCGGGGTCAAAGTGATCATCAATTTTATCTAAAACAACAAAGTGTAAAATTACTATGTTCTTTGATTCATATTACTTCAACTACGTACAAAGAGTGCATGTCATGCAAAAATGTGGTGTATACCCTCTGAAATATGTAGGGCGCGTTTAGTTACAGAAAACATTTTCTAATTTTCTGTTTTCATTTTTTAAGAAAATGAGAAGGGTTTTCTAATTTTGAAAACGCATTTAGTGACAATTTTGGAAAACACATGAAGTTTTTCATTTCTAAAGTGGAAAATATTTAAAAAACAATAAAAATATGTTTTCAAGTTTTCCCTTAAAAAGTAGAAAACAATGTTTTCTGTTTTCTTGAAAATTTATTTTGGAAAACTATGATTTGATTGCGTTTTCTGTTTTTCATGTTTTCTTAGAAAACAAAAGTGAAAAACAAGGGGTGTTTTCCCCAACTAAACGCGCCCGTACGTAGTATCTCTGTTTATTTTTACTCACTGGCCCACTTTCTAATTGCGTCTCCAAACTCCACTAATTTGATTTATTTGATTTTGCTTATATGAAGTTTTATTTGATTTTGCGTATATATATAAAGATTGTAGTTACCGGTCCAGTGGTGAAAATGTGGTGCATACCCTATGTGACTTTGTTGTTTTACTTTTAATCTGTTTTTTGGGAAACTTTAATTTGAATGTCAGTTAGTATCATTTAAATTGATTTTCATTTATGGTTTTATAACATAATTGTTGCTATTTGACGTATAATTTAATCTGATTACAAAGTGCGTATTAAGTTATTAGTGATCCAGGTGATTAAATTTGGACTTGAAAAGCCTAAATAAATAATTTTATTGTAGTATAAAACAAAGAGAACCCATATTAAACTAGTGTTCATATCTAATTACCATCAAAAGCAAACCAAGTTTAGATGGTCTGTGCTCGATCAGAAAACAAAATTACTTCAACTAAAAAGAACCTAAGTCAATTCTTAACTCAAATGTATGTGACCTAACTGTGCATGATCGTTTTCAAATATTTTCCCTGGTTACCGTTTATCTAGTTAGCTTCGAATCTGAGGCCTCTTGTAAAGAAATCAAAATGTTTGATCACTAGGACTCCTTGGTAGTGGTTAAATCACTGATGGTGGAACTAAATTCGATAAACTAGACCAATCTCAAAAAGCTCATATAAAATTGTAAAAGTGAATAGTAACTCGTATAAAAAACCAGACCCGAAAACCAAGTATAGAATATATTAATCTATTAAGTATTAATCAACAACACCGTTGAAAAGTGCATACCCAACTCGGACTTTTAGATCCGTCTCTCCCAAATACCCACCCTAAAACTGTATTTGTAGTGTAAAATACATATTAACATATACATACGTATGTATAAATGTATAATACATCCGAGCTTTAGTTGTGTTAATTACTCAAAACTATTACGTATCTAACTTCAGCCCTTTTTTGTTTTTTCCAAGCCTTTTGCAGCTAATAACATCCATTAACAAGTATTACTAGTTTTTAATATTCCTTCCGTCTCATTTTAAATGTCTTAGTTTGACTCGTTGAGTCTTTTAATTTCAACTTTGATCGTAAATATTTTTAGTTGTGTTGTATGATACTTGATGTAAAATATATGAATGAATTAGGTTTTAAATGTATTTTCATTGATACAATTTTCATCAATTATATAACACAAACAAAAATATTTACGGTTAAAGTTGAAATAAAAAGACTCAAAAAGTCAAACTAGGACATTTAAATTGAGACGAAGGGAGTAATAGTTTTAAGTCCAGACTCAAATCTATATAAAAAAAAAAAAAACAGGAACAAGTTCAGTAAATAATCCATAACCATTATGGATATATGAAAAGGGAGTAACAAAGGTACTAGTAATACCTAACTTAGACACTACTAAAGCAAAAATTTAAAAATAAACTTGTTACACGATAAGACCTGTTAATTTATATTTCAACTGGTTTTAACGGGTATTAGTGGGTCTTAACGGGTCAATTTGTGTCTTAACAGGTCAATTCGTGTCTTAATAGGTTTCTTAACGGTTCTTAACAAGTTACACGATAAGACACGAATTCTTATGGTGTCTTATGGTGTAACCTGTTAAAACACAAAATTTTATCGTGTCAGTATTTCCAAACACGACACGAAATCTGTTAAAATCAAACATGAAACCTATTAACTTCGTGTCGTATCCTGTCGTGTTAACAGGTTTCATGTCAAAATTGCCAACTCTACACGCATATAATCATCTGTGTAGAAAACAACTAACCATCATTTTCCCATATAAAAAATAAAAACTATTAAAATAATATAAAAATGAGCTATATTCGAGTAATCTAAATTTTTAACTATTCAAAAACATTTGAGTTCAAATTACCAAAATAACCTACTCAAAACCCAAATTAAATGATCCATATAACCTAAACTCATTTAAGTCGGGTCATTGGATATGTATTTTCGACACCTCTACTCAAAATAATTCACCCTACACCCGCGTAACATAAAAAAAAATTCGTTTTTTTTGTTGCAAATAATGAGGATTGCGGTAACAGTAACGGTAACGTGAAAAGCTTGGCTCTTTTTGTTTTTTTTCTTTTGTAGATCGAAGCTTCTGTTTTCTCCTCTCAAAACAAACTCACTTCTATACAGTAGTTCTATCCATCGCCCCTATCCGATCCCGTCAGGTACGTAATTAAATCCATCCTATTCTTTATTTATATACCTGCTATTTATTTAATGTCTGTTATTTCTTCTCTATTATTTATTCCTTTTTTTTTTCTCCAATTAATTAAGTTTTTATATCTTAGAATATGAGTATTATAAATGTTTAATCCAATCTTATTTGCGGAATAATTCGTACTTTTTATTCTCAAGAATAATTGTTATTAAGGTTACTAATGAACTAGATAATTTTTTTTCTTTTTTTGAACGGCAGAATGAACTAGATAATTAGTTTATGTGTTTTTTTACTTTTTTGGAAAGTCGGAGTGTATTAAATACCTACTAACATATCCGTTTGTCCACAGTTATATTGTGTTTGGTAAACCCCAATATGTTGGATTTCCAGGTTCTCGTGTCCGTGTTTGGTCCTGGCGTCGTTATAACATAAAAAAAATCAGTTTGGTTGGTATTATCATTGTATATGTCATCAGTCGTTTAGTGTGATTGTAGTTACTTGAGACCGAGGGATTTTGGGTTAAGCTCAAATGCGAGTTAATAGAGTGCTGAGTGCAGGCTCATTTAAGCTAATTCGATTACACTTACAACTGCGGGGTCATTGGGTTGTGTTAACTAGTAAACCAGATTTACCTGCTAAAAACCCCTAACAAAATTTCCCGCCAAAACGAAGGGTTGTGCCAGTTAAGTTGGTGTGCTTTCGGTTTAGCCGTTCTCATCAGATTTTCCTTTCATGCTTTATTTATGCAGATTTCCGGTCTCACAAAATACACACGAAATTTCAAATATACTCTTTGATTAGAGTCGAACTTCTTTGCCTTGAATAAGAGTTGAAACAGTAAGGCAATCAGCAGGGTCGATTAATATTTTACTCAGAAAGTGAACTTACACGATTTAAAGGTTTATCCAAGAATTTTCAATCCTAATTTTCCAACAGTCGTTTCAGTGTCAATGTAAATGTAATTTATTGTCTACTGCTAGTTTTATGTATCTATATGTTATCTATTTGATTTACCAAATAAAAAAAAGGTTTATATATGCATTTAATGTATTATTACTATTGTGGCAGATTTGGATTTATATTATATAATATGGCTATGGAACATATAGTGGAAGTTACCAGCTTGTCCCCTAGGGCTACGGAGAAGGATGTTCATGATTTTTTTGCATTTTGTGGAACGATCGAACATGTGGACATCATCAGGTTGTTTTATGTTCTTAATCATAATAGTAACCTGTTTATTTTCATCGTAAACTTTTCCATTTGACTGCTACTCTCCGCTTAAGTTGTGCTAAGTTAGTTACTTTTGTGGAACCAAGTCACAAAGATATAAGTTCACATAAGGTCCATTTTAAAACCAATTGGTTATAGAAGGAATAACCCGTAGAAGTTATTTGCGTTCCAACTTATGTTAAGTAATTTTTGGACACCACGCCCATTTTGTTCATTATCTAATAACACTTGATATAGTTTTTGGGTAAAGAGGTTTACCCTTGTTAACTTCTCAATAATGTTTTTGAATATAGTAAAAATATACTACGAGATGACCATGATAACTACCAAGTCACGAACTAAAATAGAATAGGAAATGATAAGAGATAAAGTGAATCTTCTACCATGCCATCATACTAATCGGAAATATAAGGCAACAATGAATTTTGTATGATTTATACTCAAAGTAGCACATACTTCACAAAGAGAATAGAGATTGCCAAAGTCACTTTAGCCTTGATTGAATTGGGTGATGCGGCGATACTTAGGATATGGTTGGCAAAAGTAGTTGGAAGTGAAGCAGGAAACCAAGACTTCTCTTTAAACTTTACTTATAGACTCTTTTATTTTAGAGGCTTTTAGGAAGATCTTTTTGAACAAAATTCCAAAGGATTTAAGCTCCAAAAATGTGCCTCTTCAAATACACCCTTAGCTGACCATAGACCATATAAGCCCAATTGAGGCTCTAATACCAGTTGGTAATAGGAGTAGTCCATAAGCTTACGATTATCAATGCACAACATGGGTTTGTACCTGACATTGGGATCCTTCACCTCTTCTCAAAACTGCACATTCTTACTTGTATTGAAAATATTATGAATTTCTATCTTTGTCTTCTGCAACTTGATCTCATTTCATACGCTGTATATATTACCTGAAAACATGTGTTGTGTGTAGGTAAATTTATTATTTTTCATTGCTTTGTTGGTTTCTCTATTAAGTTCTTTATGTTTGTATTGACTTTAATTACCACTCTCTCCTGACTAGAAGTATTTTCTTTGCACTTATACAGAGCCGGTGAAGATGCGTGTACAGCTTATGTAACATTCAAGGATGCTTATTCTCTAGAAACAGCAGTCTTGCTTAGTGTAAGCCATCTCAAATCACACTATTTCTAGACTCATTATCTGCTAAAGAAAAAATAGAATATATATTAAGATAAAATCTGATGATAAAACAAACAGTTATATAATTAGAATTATTTGCATAAGAACTAGTACTGCAGGTAACTCTATTAAATTTTTGCAGCAACCTAATTTATTTATTTCTTTGGATTATCACAACTCTTTATTTCAAATTCTGTTTAGGTAAGTAATTTTCATGATTATTGATACATACTTGTTTGCCCTACCCCTTTTTGTTGCTCGATAAATCTGCGATTATTTATATGTAAGATTGATGATCTGTTCAATTTCTTTCAGGGAGCAACTCTTTTGGACCAGACTATATGCATAACACGATGGGGAGACGTGTCAGAAGAGTCTGAGTATTGGAACAGAACTGAATGGACCTATGAAGATGGAAATAGTTCATATGTAATTCATCTTTCTTTCCTTGTGATTTTTTTACTGCGGACAAAAAAAAAAGAAGAAAAAAACCAATTATTTTTCAAAACTAAGAAAGAAAATTGACAAACCTGTAAAATATTCATGGTTTTTTCAATCTCATGCCTCGACAAAAAAGATTATCAGTCACATATTTAGATTCTCAAAACCATATGAATTAATGATCTTCATCCAATTATTATCTGAGTTAACTTTATGACGTTATTTATGAACTAAAACATACAAGTATTAGATACTTAGATTGATGGAGATAAATCACATTCGTTAAACTATACGAGTGAAAAAACACTAAGTTCGGTTGTAGAAACGTAGGGCATTTCGATATTCTAAAATATAGTGTTCCAGAAATGATCTCTTGGGTGGTTGTAGAAAAAGCTATGAACGGAAATTGATAAACAAAAAAGTGCATTTTAGTATCTTAAAGGCCTAGCACCCCAACTATGAACTCTTGAGGTGGGTATTTTATAGAGGTACCAAAACAGGCATCTCTATCTTGGGACTGAATGGGTAATTGATCAAAAATGTGTAATGGCTAAACAGCTGATATCTATGTGTTCTTCAAAACAGGGCGCACCGGGATTGATCTTCCTGCAACAATATATGTGTTCGTTTTTTTGAATTTTGTATATATAATTTATTATATTAAATATAATCACTAATATTATATTACTAAAACAATGATATAATCGCTTCTGTAATTTATGATTTTGTACATTGTAAGCATTTGAATACATGAGAGGAGACTTTACCCGTTCAACCCATTTGACCCGTTTCATCATAGCAAAACCATTTACTGATAAGATCCTTCCTGTATACAAATGGTGTAAAACTTGCAAATCATTCTGGTTTTTATCGACTCTGCTTATGATTCACTCGTCTAATGCAGGCTTCACATCAAGAAAACCATTATGCCTTTTCGGCTGGAGAAGCAGTGACTATGGCTCAAGACGTGGTCAAAACAATGTTAGCCAAAGGGTACATTCTGGGAAAAGACGCGTTGGGCAAAGCCAAAGCATTTGATGAATCTAATCAAGTATCAGCCAGTGCAGCTGCCAAGGTTGCTGAATTAAGTGAAAGAATTGGGCTCACTGATAAGTTATGTGCTGGAGTTGAAGCTGTTAGATCCGTAGACCAGAGTTACCATATTTCTGACACGACCAAATCAATCATGTCGGCTACTGGGAGATCAGCTGCAGCTGCTGCTACAACTGTGGTAAACAGTAGTTATTTCTCTAAAGGGGCTCTTTGGATGTCTGATGCATTGAGTCGAGCTGCAAAAGCTGCTGCTGATTTGGGTAATAATGGTATTAGTAAGTAAAGTTTTTGATGCATGAAAGTGAGATATCAATCCAAATTTATGTGAAAAAATAAATAAAGAAAAACATATGAACACACAATTTTAAACTCCTTATATTAGATATAAAAAAGTTAGTTGTTGATATCATGATAACATGCCTGGTGCTCCCTTGAAATACAAAAAGTGAGGTAGAATATTTTTGACACAGGCAGTGGAGCTACAAAATTCTACTCTATATTAAATATACAAATTAGTCTTAGGTTTTAAGATAACTAGTTATTTATATGCTACAGGGGAATATTTCCAGGGAAGTTATATTGTCTCTTTTAAACTTTGGTAGTTAGGATCTCAGCTTTAGTTACCAATAATAGGTTGTGGGAAATATTTCTTGGGAAGTTGTTACAGAAAAACGGTTGCAGTTTTTTTTTCTATAATTTTTGGGAGTTCATAAGCAGGTTGTGACAGTCCAGAACTTGACCTGTAAGTATGAGATTGTCGCCGTGGACTTGTTATAACCTGTCATTGTAGCAATAAAGGTTGGCAAAAATTATACTTGCTAACATAAGAGGTAAGCGGAGGGAGTTGCATCTTATGCTCTCAGCAAGGTAAGAAACTTTTTCAAATTATCGAATTTTCCCTCAATCACGAATGAAGCAAAATCGGGGTTAGTGTCACCGATAAAAGTGCATTTTTGGGTATTCAAGCAGGTGTAAACAATTTATAACAATTTTTAAAACTTTTTATAGTTTTTGACAATGTTGACAAGACGTTCTGCCACTCTCTTATATGCTAATTAAATTACATAGGTGGCAATTTTAGCTTTGCTTTCCGACTCCGTGGTTATGATTTTACACTTTCACAGAAGATGATACCTTTTTGAAGTCAATGAAGAATATGGAGTGTTATGGTGATCTAATTCTTTTTTTTTTTTTTCTAAAGAGAGAAGTAATTTAACAGATTTGGAGTCGGCAAAAGTAGTTATGCTTCCAAATAGGCATAGAAAATTTTCTCACAAAGAAAATTAATTTTTGTCAATGATAAGGCTTATTCAATTAGTGTTCATGAGTTATTAGTACAAGCCGATGATATTCTATCGGTGAAAACTGATAACGGTGACATGGAATTTAATCATATGACCACATGCTTAGAGCGATAGTCAAATGGGTTTAATTAAGAATGTCATGTAATTAGTACAAGCAGACGATATTCTATCGATATAAATGTAAGAATGTCATGTTCTTGTGATAATCTTAGAAGATAGCGGGTTGAGGTCTTTAAACATAGATACAGAAAGGGTTTACCAAAGTTTTAGGTGTGACCAGTCATGTAGTTGTACTTATAAGGTTTTAACTGTTGATAGTCCAAGGAAAGTTAATGGCGAAAAAAAGCCAAATAAAAAGCTCCATCTCATCAAAGAATGGAGATAGCAGATGATATTAATAATGAGGGTCTTAATGTTGAAGATATAGAAAACATGGTTTGTGAAATACAAAGGTACCAAAATTGGAGATTTCTTAAAAGACATGATCTCTTTTAGCTCCTTACCATGTAGAGTTGTAGACGGTATAGGTTGGTGTAGCTTCTGTTGGAAGTATTTCATCATTCTGGTGCTCAAGTTTGATTTACAACCTATAGTATTCTTGAAACAATCTCTCTTCCTTCGAATAAATATATGACTGTTTACATCACATCACATTGGACTCATACTATGTCCTTGAGGGAGGAGGGAGTGCCTCACCACCCTCCCTACTCTCTCCCCACTTGCAACGAATTACCAAATAAAAACATAAAGTTACTTAAACATACTAAAACCAATAAAAATTACTAAATTAAAACATAAAGATCCTAAAACATACTACATGGACTAAGGCATATTCCATCCATATTGTTGTGCAATTTCACATTTGCGAACCAATACCGCTTCCAACAACGGTCTGGTGAGATTATCGTGAGGCTTCATCATAAACTCCAAATCTAGTTTGCGATTTAGGTTTTGCACCATACACAACAACTCTTGTTAACTAGCCTTCCTAGCTTCTTTCGCAGGAACATAGCTATCCATCATGGCTTTTTGGAACTGAAGCTTTTCTACCCGAGCTCGTCTTTTATCTTCATTGTCGCATTTTAAGTCGCTCGCCATCTTCAAAAATTCTTCATATGTGGTGGAAGATGATTGAACCGGTTGCTTGCCTCAGCGTCTTAGTGGCGACACTGGTCTTGTCAACGCTTCTTCTTCTTCGTCTACTTCGTTCCCGCCTTGTTCTTCTTGATCACGTTGATCCTCTTTTAGATCAATGGGCATAAATTTCACTTCGGATGACCGGACGTTTGACCCTTCTTATTCTTGCCCTTTTGTTAGAAGAGTCTTCCATTTCTTCAACTGTCCCGACGGCGCACCATTTGGGGGGATCTTTCAAAATTTCTCATGCCGACATATGAGGAAAACCATGTTTGTTGCCATGTTTTCTCATGTACACACCAACGGCCGACTTGAACACATCTTGGTCATTTTACCCACTACGCATGCTTGACTTCTTCTTGTTGTAGATTCCAGCAAAACTAGAGACCTTTAACTTCATATCCTTCCATTTCAACCTAACAGTTTCATGGTTACACTTCGAGTCGTGACCTAAATGTTTGTTCAACTCCTAAGCGACTTTTTTCCAAAATGAGTGGCCAGTTTGTTGGTTTCTTGTGTATAGGTCTTCCTAAACACTAAGCCAAGCTTTTGTTAGCACATTCTCTTTTTCCAGTTTTTGTTAGCACAACTTCTTGGATATCCGGTATTTCTTCATCTTCGTCTTCAACCTGGAAACCCACTTGCTCTTCCTCTTCATCTTTGTTGGTCATCTTGTTGGTTTTCATATTGTGAATAATATGAAAACTATCCATTTGGTTTGCATATTGAGCAAACCCAGGTTCTCGATGCAAAAACTCAGAAAAGTGGGGTGTGTAAAAATCGGATTGGTTACCGAACGAAGTGGGGTTTGGGGCGGTTGGTGAAGAACCGCAGCTTTTTGGGGCTTTTTGCGAAGAACCGTGGCAGTTTGGAACGGGTTGGGTTGAACCTGAACCGCAACGGATTATAGACGAACCACGAGACTTACCACGGTTTGGGTTGCGGGTTACTTTCCTTTGATCCATATTGAAAAGATGTATGTGTTTGTGTTGTGTGAATTAGTATTAGTTTGTGTGAATTGGTATAAAAAATGGATAGATTAAGTTTGGAATTTATATATATATATTCTTTTCTTTTCTTTTCTTTTTTGTTTGAATTTCGAATGGTCACAAGAGGTCAAATGGGTGGCGAGGAGAAATGAGACTGAGGTCCCCAATTGGCTCACCACCTATGAGGTATCAGGGCGGTGTTCTCCACGGTACCCAACCGGTACCCAACCAGTACCCACTTGGTCCCATGGCACTCCGAGCTCTCATAAGATTAAGTTTTGTTGTTGAAATGTTATGTTTAATTATTGTTGTACTTGAGTTGTAAACCTTATTTCACTTAATGTTCAATTTTTTTTAAAAAAAATTGAAGTTACCTTATATGGTTTGAACATATATTATAAAAACTAAATAAATAGCAATCATTATGTAATCACATTTTGTCCGAACAAACATCCCTAAAATATAGTTGAACACCCAAAAACACACTCAAATAACAATAACAAATTAAATTAACCTGATACATTACGTGTATTTATTTATTTTAGTACTATTAGTTTTCTTAATTAGAAAGTTACCATGAAAACACTTTGCGTTGGACTGACAATCCCTTTATAACTAAGCCACCGACATTATTCTATCGCATCAGATGAGATTTATTTTATTTTGAGTTTTGTATATTTTATTTTTCTTGAAACAAGTATAATTTTGCATTGTATTAATTTGCATTTTCCTTGCTATTCATATTCGGGTTAAAATTATTTTTTAAAAAACAGTTATTTTAATAATTCCGGGCTATAAATAAATAAAAATTAAAAAAAAAAAAGTTAAAATCAAAGTCAAACATTAGTCATAATAATCAAGGGTCAAGATCATGTAAAGTATTCCTCCGATCTGTAACAACATCAAATTACCAACTTTGAGCTTTACGTGAATTCTCCGATCACCGCTTTCAAAATCAAATCAAATCAAATCTGATTATATATATCTATACATCTATATCTATATATTTATATATACAAATCAATGTTTTGTATTAATATACTATATATATATATATATATATATGTATGAAACATAATTATTGTTATTAATTAATTAAATGGATACATTATCAATCCGTGTACCTTACAAAAACCTAAAACAAGATGAGGTTGAAATGATGAAATTTGAACAAGAAGCTAATCGCCGAATCGATTCCGATAACGGAAACGCATCTATTTCTTCTAATTCTTATTCATCTGTATCTCCCACGACGGCGACGGCCACGTCGACAGAGGAGAATAAGAATTGCAGCTTGATTACATTGATTTTAAGTTGTACTGTTGCCGCCGGTGTGCAATTTGGCTGGGCCTTGCAACTCTCTCTCCTTACTCCTTACATTCAGGTTTTTTTCCTTTTTCTTAAATCATAGTTTCAGTATATATATTTTTTAGTAGATTTATGTATATATAATAATAATGTATCTATATTTTTGTGTTTGTAGTTATACTTTATATATATAATAGATGATAATGATAATATGTTTGTAAAAAGTTAGCGTATATTGTGATTTAGCCAGCTGCTAGACTGAATAAGAGTGAAAGTAGTTTTTTAGGAATGCTGCATGTTGTTTGTCTCACCTTTGCAATGCCGTTAGAAACCTGATAAACGCTTGCACTTTTATTTGTTGTCTCCTATGTATCATTGTTTAAATATGTTGGAAATGATGCGGTTTTTGGTTACATTTGTGTATTGTGTTGGTATTTGAACGCTTTGAATATAAGTCTGAGGGACTCTTTGTTTTTTCAATCATTAAGTGTTGTATGGATAGAGTGTGTGACAGCCTGTCTAGATGAATATAGTCTGTATAGATTAAGCAACATCGTCGTTTGTTATATGATCTGGATGAACAATTTGTAAAAGAAAATTAGTGAAAGTCAGCGAATTAGTGGATAAAGCAGCATATTTGTGACTCTTTGAATCAAGTCATTCTTTACAGACTGTTCTAAGTTACGGTATCAAGTCAATTAAGTGCAAATCAAACACTACCAATGTCTCGGTTATTTGGTATGAGATTGGGATTTTTGTAGCATGCCTTGATGTGTTGGTGGTTTATTACTGTTATTTGTTTGGAGTTTTGAGTTTTTCTTTTCAAGTGTTTGTTTAACAATGGCTAAATGAAGGAGTTAAATGAGAGTATCTCATAGAATATGGATGAATTAAATATTTATTGTTAATGATGTGTGTGTGGGTGTGTGAGTACAATCGTGCAATGTTGTTTGTAGGTAATATGGTAGTAGTGGATGACTTTGTATATGTCAATATTCGGTACTCATGTTAGCTGTTTTTTTCTTTCTAAATTCTGGTTATTATATCATTGATGCATCTTCTTTCATTTTGGTACAGACACTTGGAATAGGGCATGCATTCTCTTCGTTTATCTGGCTTTGTGGTCCTATTACCGGTCTTGTGGTAAGCTATTATAATTTATAATATCTTTTACTTATCTGAATATCATTTTAAAAGTCAGAAGTATGCTGTTTCTTTGTAACACATGATGTTTGTTTTATTGGTACGGTTGATATTTGAATGGCAGCATTTGTTTACTTTGGTTAGGCTTTATATCTATCTAGTTCAGAATAGTTCTTGTCCCTGCAACTCTAATTTCTATCTCCTTACCAGTTCTAAACTTCACGGTTCTAAACTCTCGTAATTTAGGTATAGCTCTTTCACAGATAATAATTTAAGTTGTACCCGACTACCCGAACTCTTTTAAGGATAGAAACATAGGTGAAGAAGTTGCAAATTGTAAGATGGAGTGTCTACATGAGACTGCTGGAAAAAGAATGAAAAGGGAGTGAGCTACTTAAATCTGTCATTCATTAGTTGTTGAATGAAAATCTCTTGTAACAATCAAGCACTTCACTTGCCTTATCATGAATGTTATATGTATTGATTCGTACTACATAGTAGTGACAACTCTGTGCCTTTGTTGCATCTTTAGTGCAACTCTTCTCTGCCGTAGGAAACAACCACTTTGCTTGTAGAAAGCTAATGAGCTTTGGACCTTGGGAGGCATCACTGTGTTGGATATTAGTACCTTTGGTTGCTAGCATTAAGTGTAGGTAATTAGATATCTGAATTTGAGCATGGATATAGTCATTTGTCCGACAGGAACCCCTGTTTAATTTTGCAAAATTATTTATTATATCACATCAACAACCACATAACTTTCTGCAAAACTAGGGTGGGCCAAATAAGAAGCTAAATAGAAATCATAAAGTGGTTAACTACTATGGCTTTGTACATGACTAGCACCCTTCAAAGCAACATCATATGATAACCTCAATTTGAGGGCTAGTGGGAGCTACCATTTTAATGAAATCTTCTATGTTGAAGTGTGATGGTCATTGAAGCTTTGTAACTAACCGTATATGATTGTCCACTGGCAGGTTCAACCCTGTGTTGGTATATGGAGTGACAAATGCTCTTCAAAATATGGCAGAAGACGACCATTTATTTTACTTGGATCTTTAATGATATCAATCGCTGTGAGCATTACATTCTAAACTTCATGTTTCCACTTTTCTTGGTGTCTGTATTTTATCTTCACTAAACCATATCTTGCACTCTAGGTGATAATTATCGGGTTTTCTGCAGACATTGGATACTTGATTGGAGATACGGAAGAACATTGCAGGTCCCTGTTTGCATCTTATATATCCTCTTTAATATTTTGATGAACAGAATGTGTATAACCCAATTGTGTAGTGCAGCACGTTCAAAGGTACACGTACAAGGGCAGCGTTTGTGTTTATCTTAGGATTTTGGATGCTGGACCTTGCTAATAACACCGTTCAGGTACGTACTTATTTATATTTTATACGATCACTAATCTGTGTGTAGCTGTCACATTTACATCAACGTAATTATGTTGCTACTTGTAGGGCCCTGCAAGAGCTCTTCTGGCTGATTTAGCAGGTGCGTACCCAAACTCTCGTGTGTGACATTTGATGATTTGGTGGTTCTATTGCAATTACCTCCTAAGTACTTTGGACCTGATGTACATATATTCAGAAATGCTGATATCTGAAATTTGTGTATAGGCCCTGATCAGAGAAACTCGGCAAATGCTATATTTTGCTCATGGATGGCAATTGGGAACATTTTAGGGTTTTCATCTGGTTCTAGCGGAAAGTGGCATAGGTAAAACTTCAATATGCCATCTGTGGTCCTTTCTAGAGTTTGTGAAAACAGGCATACTAAAGACATGATACTATTCACGATCATGTTTTGTGTAATATACGGGAGCATTTTTTTTAGTATACATCTGCATGTCAACCTCCAGTATCCTTTCTTTCTATGTCTTTGTTCTTCTTTTCTTGGGTACTGATGTCTTTGTTCTTCTTGAATTATGTTGGATTGTAACATCAACATTTGAACACTTTCCATGTGCAGTTGGTTTCCTTTCTTGACAACTAGAGCTTGTTGTGAGGCATGTGGAAATTTGAAGGCAGCCTTTTTAGTTGCAGTGGTGAGTTTTAAACAATGTCATGATAGTTGACACATCTGTTGTACAATTTAGCTTAGACTGTCTTTCTAGATACTATTTAATATGAGAACTTATTTTGGTGTTTTCACAGCTTTTCCTTATTTTTTGCACAACGGTGACACTCTACTTTGCTAAGGAGGTTCCATTAGCACCAAAGCAGCATCTGAGGTTATCAGATGTTACTCCTCTTATGGAGGATTCTCAGGCTCAGCAGCATAGTCCTGACCACACAGAATCAAAACCTCGTAAAAACGCAGTTGATCACAAGGTTGGTAATATGCCTGAGAGTGTTTTTGAGTTGGATACCACTAAGAGGAGTTCCGATCCAACAGCAAAGGATGATCAAGTAGAGAGTTTTAGCGACAGTCCTGGGGCAGTCCTGGTCAACTTGTTGACCAGCTTACGCCATTTGCCGGTAGGGATGCATTCAGTGCTTATAGTAATGGCTCTTACATGGGTGAGTTCAATGGCTGTAAGCTTTGTGGATTTATTAAATATGAGTCATTGGGCTTGCATTTACGTCTAACTTTCACATGTGCAGTTGTCCTGGTTTCCCTTTTTCCTGTTTGATACAGATTGGATGGGTAGAGAGGTTTATCACGGTGATCCAAAGGGGGATGCTGCTGAAATTATAGCTTATGATCAAGGTGTAAGAGAAGGTGCATTTGGTTTACTATTGAACTCAGTAAGAACTCAAAATTGAGCGCAAATACTATTACATTCGCTCGATAATCCGTACTGAAACTAAAATCCCTTAACCACGAAATAATATGATGTGAAGATAGGATTATGCTTGCAATGTCTTCTTATCGATTTGCTTTTATTTTTGCTGCCACTTATCATTTCTCACCACGGTATCCATTTTTCTTGGGACAGGTGGTTCTTGGGATCAGTTCTTTCCTTATCGAACCTATGTGTCAGTGGATAGGTCCAAAATTTGTGTGGGCAATAAGCAATTTTATTGTGTTTGCCTGCATGGCAGGCACTGCCATCATTACTGTAATTTCTCTTGAAGAAACTCGAGGGACTGACCGTGTAATTGGAGGAAATGAATCAATAAAGACCGCTTCGTTGGTTGTTTTTGCCATTCTAGGTCTTCCTCTTGCAGTAAGTATTATCATATCATGAATCAAATTTTAAACACTTAGATCACACTCTTTTTTTTTTCCTGATATCTGCTGCAAGTATCATCATGAACTTCTGCAGTTGCACACTTTCATTTGTGAGTCTTCTTCACATGCTTCTGACCTGTATCTGTTTCTTGCAGATAACTTACAGTGTTCCCTACTCTGTCACAGCAGATCTA
>JAOXNX010000033.1:24334200-24351583 GCA_028566075.1 Solidago caesia
TACGTAGTTCTTCACGTGATGATAAAATTATAAAATAAAAAAGAATTGAAAAGACAAAATAACAAAGCATTAAACTTCCTTGTACGCATAACACCCTCCATGAAATATTACTACACTTGGTTAGTCATTTACTCAATATTTATGACTTGACCATGTGATTAATGTTCCTAATGTACAAAAAGACTAAACTACCCCATCTCATTAAATGGGACATTTAATCCAATCCTAAACCTTCAATGACACGTGTACGGCTGAGATCGTGTCTTATTTGTTTTACGTTAAGATTTGTTTTATTTGAACTGATTCCTATATATATATATATATATATATATATATCTTTTTTTTTCTAACAATAACCTAATAATAATCGATTATATATATTATATAGTTTCAATCAAATACATCCATTCTTAAGATAAAAATAAAGTAAAAACACTTAAAAATTTCATTTTGATGCATTATAAGTCCACAAGATTAACATAGTTTATACTTAATTATCATTATTTAAGTGTTTATCAACATATTGATCCGTCCAAAATTAAGAAAATCACACTTTAGGTTTTATACATCCATCTTTTCAACAAATAATGAAAATTTGTAGCGATCCACAATTCCTATTTTAACCGGATTCAAAACCAAATTCCAAAACCAATTTGGTTTGTTTTTTGGTTTATTCATTTCAAACTTGATATTTTAATTTTTGAGTTTTTCCTGTCATTTTAAAATTGAAACCAAATTAGAAATCAATCATTCAATTCAGTTTTGTTTCTAACCCAAACCAAAACCAATTCCAAATTAATTGGCTTTGCATTTTTGTTTATTAATTTCAAACTATATGTTTGTTTGGCGTGTAACTACTAGGAGTTATGGTAGTTTAACCTTGTGATTTAGGTAAAGCTTTTATAGCTTTGTTTGACTACTATTTTTTTTTATTTTATTTTTGTAATTTAGAGCTTTTAATACAATGTTGGGTCATAAGCTACTTAAAGTAATTTTTGAAAAGTAGTTTGACATTCTTATGAAAAACTAAATTAGGTCGACTAATTGAGTTGTAATCAAATGAAAACTAGAAAAAAATTAAAAACCAATGACAAATCTCAGTCACATATTTCTTCTTCTTCCTCTTTCCTCTTTTTGGTATGTTTTTTTATTTTTTGATTTTTTAAAATAAAAATCCATTTCAAACAAATTATTAAAAAAACGTCAATTTTTTTCCCTATGGATTATGTGATGAAAACGGATGGAGACGGTACGAACGTAGCCCATTCAGGGGAGCTTCGCCCTTATGGGTCGTAGAACACAAGGGAAATTAATAAAGGGGTTGGGGGCTGAACGCATTTGAAAATGATTTGAATTTGATGGCCGGCGATCCAAGAGATAGTGATGGTTGGATACGGTACGGACGATGCCCTTAGCCATCATGGCTCCGCCATAGTGGTGGTGGGGATGGCCGGGAAGAAAGCTGGTAGTGGTGTTGGTGGCGGAGGCTGTAGAACGGTGATGGTGGTGGTGGCAGCGAATGGTGTGAAAAAGGGAAAGAACAAGGGAAAATGTGTGGCTGAAATTACTTAAATTTTAGTTTGCAAATAAATATTTACCTCAACTAATTATATTATATTTTTTAAACTTAATATGTTAGTTGTTTTACATTCAAAAGTTTCAACAACAATTATTATATCAAACACGTTATATTATACTAACAAAATACGAAATACTCGGTTAGAAGCCTAATAAAAAGATAAGGATTTTGCTAACTCGTACCCTCAGATACTGAATGAATTCAGATCTTTTCAAAATAATCAAAAAATACATTTAATATTTATTAATTTAATCTAAAAAATACCATTTTTATATGAATCATAAATGCATGCTTTTATATTTTAAGAAAGTTTAAGTTCATTCGCACTTATGCACAATGACACTAGTAGTAAAACCGTACAAATAAATACTTTTTTTTATATATAATTATTTACCAATGTTAGAAAAAATTTAAAAAGCCTAAACGGTCGGTATATAAGATATTTGAAAACATTCCACTCCCCAGGTTTGACCGTTGACCAATTAACCACACAACACCACCACCACCGCCACACGTCGGAGCTCCGAACAATAATATTTCATTACAATAAAACACAAACACTTTTGTGTGTGTGTGTGTCTGTCGTGATATGCCCTACTAATAAGAAAAAGGTAATTTTTTGTTTTAATCATATACTGCTCCCTTGTTTATATTAATAATTTGATTGATTGTACTTATGATAAAAAAAAAAAAAAGTGTTTGATATGTGTGTGTGTGTGTGTGTGTTTGTCTGGAATTAAACAGTAAGCTGTAAAGTTTTTAATTAAAAGAGGGACATTTTAAAGTTCCTTTTGCCCCCCCTTTTTTACATGTTTTTATGTAAATATAGATACGTATATAAATTGTATAAAAATGTCAAAAGAGTGTTCATTATAGCATTTGGTATTTTAGATAAAAGAAGATAGTGGTGTTGGTATTGTTAGTGGATGCCGAATATGAAGACGAAAGTTTGTGATAGTAGTGGTAATGTTGATAATGGTGTTGGTGATTTGAAGCAGAAAGAGAGGCACATTGTTTCGTGGTCTCAAGAGGTTCGGTTTAATTAATATCTCTAATCGAACATTTTTATTAGAATAAACGAGAGCTTATTGTTATTGGCAATGTTATGATATTTTTGTTTGATACAAATTTGCTGTTTCAGGAGGATGATATATTGAGGGAACAAATTCGTACTCATGGAACCGATAAGTAAGAGTTTGTTTACTTTGGTTTTTTAGACGGGTTATTAAATATTTTTTCAATGTTATTTGGTGGTTTATGATTTGATGAAATGGCTTGCAGTTGGGCAATTATTGCATCCAAGTTTGAAAATAAAACTACCAGGCAATGCAGAAGAAGGTAAACCGGAAGATATTTTTTCTTGCTCTTTTAATCGTATTCTTTAAGGGTAAAGGAGGACTCCCTGTCCCCGGAACCACATTGGATCCCCATCATGACCTCCCCGTAAGGTTTTTGATGACGGTGAAATACCTTCACTTAATACCCACATGGTTTAGGCATCCCTAAGGATTGAACCCGCGT
The DNA here is from genome assembly GCA_028566075.1 of Solidago caesia. NCBI lineage: Eukaryota > Viridiplantae > Streptophyta > Magnoliopsida > Asterales > Asteraceae > Solidago > Solidago caesia. The sequence goes on from JAOXNX010000033.1 coordinate 24,337,301, forward strand.
CTCGCAACTTCATATGTGGGCCCAAGCTGCATTGGTAACGGGTACCACATGATTGAAGGTTTTTATCGTATTCTTTTCTATTATAGAATTAGTAATTTTGGGTGAGGGTGTGAATGCAGATGGTTCACTTATTTGAATTCTGATTTTAAGAAAGGTGGATGGTCACCCGAAGAAGATATGCTCTTATGCGAGGTAAAGTTAATACAAGAGTCTTTCGAATTTCTACCTTAAGTCATCATTGTGTTGGGTCCCTTTAAAATTGAAATAAATACTGTATGATATATCTGTGATATATCTATTCCATATATCAGTTTAGATAGAATAACACAATCACATTTAAGATTAATGAAATCGTCTTACTGACAGTACTTGTTTCAAGTCAATAAAGTACATAGCGCTATAACTCTATACCTTGAGAATGTGGATTAGGTATTAATTAGTTCTTCACAATTTCGCATGGTGGCACTTGGGACCGAGGTCACATTTTTGGGGTGCATAGTGGGGTTGGGGCTTAAGTTTCATGTACTTTCAGTTAGGGTTAATGCACAAGATCATCTGATATCTGAAGATGATTTGCAGGCGCAAAAAATGTTTGGAAACAAATGGACTGAGATAGCAAAAGTGGTTTCGGGCAGGTAGATAATGTTCCTGTATATTGTCAATTGTGCGTTGAACAATGAACAACTTCAGTAAGTTCTTTTGTTTCCCTGTGTGAAACAGGACGGACAATGCTGTGAAGAATCGGTTCTCTGTTTTATGTAAGAGGAAAGCAAAGCATGAAGAATCAACTAAAGAGAACAATGCCAACAAAAGGACTAATATATATGGAGTTTCAGAATCTTCGGTGGATCCTATGAAGATGAGGTATGTTGGCATTTAGGTTTCTTCTCTGTAGAAATGAAATCGAAGATTAGACTTTTAACCTTAGTACCTTTGGTTCTGATTTAGGAGGAAACAAATTGCTACTACAACAGAAGCTTGTAATTTAGAAGAAGGATTGATAGGAGAACGCTTAACTGCAAACACGCAACTAAGACCTCCGTTTATGGTACTTATGCAGAACTGCAGTAATACCAACACATCAACAGCTCAACTTCATGCCAGCAGTAAAAAGACCCCGCTAGATGATTTAAATGAAGTTGAACCAAGTCCATCTGAAACAATACATTCAAACAGTCTTGTTGATGGTAGAAATATAGGAGCAACAAATAAAGGTAAGTTGAGTTCTGCTAAAATGAAAAAATACTGGTATTTCTAACTTTCTCATCATCGTAACATACATATGTTTGTGTTACAGATATTTTACCATCTTCAAACGAAATGAACAATGATATTGGAGGTGTATGTCCTTTACCAAGTTCAGAGTTCAATTCGCCACTTCAAGTAACTCCATTGTTCAGATCAATGGCACAAGGCATTCCGAGTCCACACTTTTCAGAAAGCGTAAGTTCTTTTAGAAATTTGTTTGTGATTATCCACATAATTTAAGCAGTAGGATGTTTAACATCAAACCCAACTGGTTAGTATAGGTAGTAAAGTGTATTAGCATGTAAACTTTGGAGCATAAAAAATAGTTCAGTTAAAATGATAATGGTACTCTCGTGACATATAGATCATACACATCGCCTTACTATGATCTGAGAGCCAAATCCAATACTAGATTCTAATTACTGGCATTTAATGTTACTTGATGCTTTCTTGGGGTACTGAAGTGTGCTATTAGTTAAAATTAGGAGTTTGAGAGATAAAGCAGAACCTGGATTTGTTTCTCTATGCTGATTGTAAAAGCAAGGGAGCAGGGGACTTCATTAGAGGAGATGAAGTTGCTGCTAGTTGAAACACATTCTTCCTTTGTCCCTTGAAATTTGAAATTATTTCCATATTCGTATGTACCATGGAAAATGCGGCATGTGCTTCTTTAACAACTTTTAAAGTGGGAATTACATATCTTCCTATCGGTTACTCGGTAACTCTTAGTACTAATTGAGTAATTGGTGTCATTGAATCTAAATCTGGTATGTAGTATTCTCTTCTTGTTTCACCATAGAAGAGAAGAAATTTGACTTATATCAAATTATGTCATAGAACCTAGGTGCTTGGTCCAAATATGGCAATTTTCCACCAAGGGAGAAAGGGTTCAACACTTGAAAGGTAGGTGGCAAACTGGGCGGATCAGACAGGTTGGGTAATGGGCCGTACAGGTAAACTTAAGTCTAACAAGGCCTTGTTGATGAAAAGGACCCCCCCCCCCAATTTCTGTAAATGAAATCTGTTAGATATGTTAAGAAAATATATTACAACAGCTATTTATCTAAATAACACGATTTAGTAGGTTTTAAACATTAAAAATACACTTCAAGAGACTTCCGAGCCGATCGCCTTCGACCCACTCATTTTTTATTTGTTCTATTTCACCCATTTGACCTGTTGGAAATAAAATATAACCTGAATCGACCCGTTCATAAGGAAATGGATCATAAGTGCCAACAGAAGAATCTTGTAAGTCATATCTCCTTTATGGATTGGGCAAAGGGTTGCTAGCAAAGTAAGGCTTCTGAGTATAGGTTCCTAAGATATGTGTATCAACTCCCCTAACTATTCCTACTTATTTCATGTAAGCCTTTATTATCTTCTTAAAATAATGTCATATTTTCACTCCACATGAAGATGGCTCAACTTCAATGACTCTAAAACTGCACACAACAATGTAGTACCTGTCAGACATGCACATAATAAAACAAGCAGGACTGACCGGATATTTTGTTATCGTTTTTCAGGAAAAGAGCTTCCTACTGAAAACACTTGGAATGGAATCGACACCACCGCCCAATACAACCACTGGATCTTCACAATCCCCACCTTGCAAAAGGGCCCTTCTCCATTGCCTTTAAACAAACTCCTGATTGCATCCAAACTCTTGGTTCTTTTCCCAAATGGGGTTCGATAAAGATCTGCTTGCAAATCTAGAATGTTCGAGTACATTCTAGAATGACAAGCAGATTTAATACCATGATAAATTTTCTATGTTAGTGGCTCGTCATATTCTTTTCGGTGTGTTTATATTCCTGGGCACCTGACGTTCCCCTCGACTACTTGGCCTCAAAATATGCCAAGTTTTGTACAAAACATATTTTTGTGTGTGTTGTAGAGTGTAAGTATACATTGGCATGTAGCCGGTATCTGCATTCATGCCCCCACTTATACGCATAGTTAGGGAGTGGGTGGCAGGTAGTACAAGTATAGAAGAGAGTGAAGGAGGATCAATATCAATTTGGTGAATTGGACTCCTATTTTTTGTTTGTTTTAGGGTGTGTAGAGTGGGTTATGATACTAGTTTTTATATTGGTTTTCTTTTGTAACATTTGATTCATAAAATGTTTGGCTTTAATATAAATAAATATGATGATTCTTGTGTGCTTGACAATAAAGCTGTTTTGGTTGGAGAACTTACTTGTGGTGAATGAAAGATTCCTGTTGTTTTATGAAAATCTTCTCTACTCTTGTCTCAGTCTCTGTGAAATGTAGCCAAAGAATGTTGTTTAGTCACCAAGTTGACAAGAGGAGGTTGAAAAGCATAAGTTTTGAGAAGGTGGGAGTGAAGATTCATAATTACCATATTTATTTATATTTATTATATATGAGAAGACCTCTAGGCTTATTATTTTTTCTACTGATGTCGAGTCGTGGACGGACCCATTGCAAAAGTTTAATGGATCAATACTTAGATATAATGATTATTGGTCTCCATCGACCATTTCCATGGTCAAATATGAAACGGGGTAAATTGAAAGAGACACGATTTCGGATCAATATATGAATACAAGGTTACCACTTGTGAATGATGAGCATTTATGCATCCATCTTGAATGGATTGCAATGTTGAGACTCAGAAAAAATTGAACTAAGCAAAACACATAAAAAGCTGAGTGACTACTTTATTTGTTTTTCTAATTCTAAAGTATGTCTTTTGCTTTTTTGACAATCTATTGGGGTCCTAGCAATCAATTGTTAACACTCAACACTGTTCTCTTTTTCTTATTCTAATCAGCAAAAAAGCGGTAACTTATTTCAGATTTTGCAAAGCTGTTGCAATTGTACTCGATGTTTAATCTGTTGTTCACTGCAACACTTCAGAAAAAGTTCTGAACTTTGTGATGGATGTAGCGGTAGGGCTGTAAGACTAAAGGGTGTGAGGCGTTTCATGAGAGGTTCTGCCATGGGAGGCATCTTGCAAAAATGGAGGGATGAGATAACTTTAGTGGGTGGGGGTCTTCCGCCACATGGCAGAGTATATATACAAGTATTTATATAAAATTAGTATTATTATTAAATTGGGTGTTTGAATTCCTAGTCAAAATAGCCTTTTGTCTCTTGAATTTCGGATTTGCACGACAAACAAAAAAAAAATTGGGCGGAACAACTCAACCGTGGAAGGCAACAAAAATGACCGGAACGCCTGGGAGGGCCCCTGTAGCCGGTGTTATAGTGGCGTTTCGGTTCCATGTCAGACGAAAACGCCTCCCCCTTCGCCTTGTACCGTTCAGTCTAAACGACTCAAGCTCGGCTCGTTTCACGAGCTCTATTCGAGCCTTATAAGCAAAACTTGAGCTTTGCTCAAGTTTGACTCATTTAATAAATGACTTTATTTTTTAATTATTTTATTTATAGATATAATTGTTTTTAAATAAGTTCAATAATAAAAGTACGTGGAAATTTAAATTTTGACGCTATATCACTAATAATATATAATGCTATATAATATGTAACTATATATTATACTATATTATTTTGTATACATTTAAATAAAATGCTTGTTTAGGCTCGCGAGCCTAATTGAAGTCAGTGTATGAAGCTCAAGCTTATTTATGAAACGAATTCTAAATTAGGCTCGATTTTGTTTAAGCTTGGCTCAAATCAAACTTTTAACGAGTCGAACTCTAGTAGCTCAACTCATTTACAAACCTAGATGCAGGGAACATTTTACTAATCTACTCATTATCCATCCTGCCCTTTGCTTAAATGCGTTGTTGAATTGATACTTTTTTTAACATTCGTGCTGTTGACTGCTTAGGAAAACGTTCGAGAAATCAAAAATCCAACTACAACTCTACAAGACAAGGAATTCTATGTTTCAAAACTATAAGCACGAATGTGTACAAACAGAAAGACTATTAAGGATCACAACTAATAACATCCGTGCAAACAAACTATACCTTCATATGCAAATGTCAATAACTATGAATCAAGATTTCGACAATTCGACACTCAGATTTCGCTTAGAAACTTTAAATTCAGCATGTTACATTTGGAGTTTTTCGTTATATTTCAAGTGGGTTTGGAGTCACAAAACCTAGCATGATCGCTGCTTAAAACCTAACCAACTATACTCCTCTAAATCAAAAAGTTCACCACCACAAACCCCAGTTACAGTAGCTATAACAAATTTGGAATTTTAATCATATACTCACTATATGTATACACTTCACACAGTCTTCCTTTTCTTCTGCGTTTTCTGCCATTTAAGGTAAATCTGGTATGACAATCCAGTAAACACCATAACCACACTCGCCCATTGCTTTCTAGATAAAGGATTGCCACTAAGCAGTGACGACACCACAATGCTCACAAACTTTCTTGTTGTCGTGATGGTGGTGTTAGTTAGAGAACCAAACCTGCTAATGGTTAAGAATATAAAGTTTTGACCAATTGCACCACACAAACAGTAATATAGTATATCCCATGCTGCCTCGGGGTGGTGCTTGCAGAATTCAATAGCTTGGTAACCGCTTGCTTGTGGCCAACCGAACATGACCACAAAGTTGTAAATAGTACCCCATAAATTCATTCCTAGCATTATATCCCATGCACCTGTTTTAGGGTACCTAAACCACACATAAATGCAATTTTTTGATTAAATCTTTATATTTTTTTAGTTCAAGTTTTATTTATATTCTTAGAAGTGACAATAAAAACCCAAACAGCTAATTGGGAAAACACATAAAACGTATCAGTTGAATACCTTGCAGAGATTGAATCTTGTGTTGCATTTGTGAATCCATCAAATGCCAAATTTAGGAAACACAACCCGTATCCAAGTGGGGCATTAGGATGAGCCAGCTTACTTAACGTCTTTGAGCTAGACTGGATACAAGTAAAAAAATAGATTCTTCTAGTCAGGATCAAAATGGAACTTCAAAAGTGAAGATACATAAAAAAACATAATGGGAAATGATATCAGGTTTCCATATAAGAATTCTCGAGAAAAAATAGTTTCACAAAAGGAGATATTCACCTTAGCCAATGCAAACGCAGACACCCCACCAGCAACAAGGAGAGTACAAATATACTCTGGAACCGTGTATCTTATACCATAAACTAGTGCCCCCATCAACATCACTGCATAAAAATAAAATAATATAGATATCATTAAGATTTTGTTGTCCACATCAGCATCTCTACATAAAAGTAGAATATCAAGGTAAAATTTTACCTGGAATCATTTTTGAGGATTTTGCTAGGACCTGCAAGTGAATACACAAATGAGTACCTAAATTGCACATAGTTTTTTCATAAGGAACATTACACATCAAATTACACCGTTGAACTATGTATGCATCAACTTAAGTCATTGAACTTTGTACAACTACATAGCGAGAATAAAAAATCACCTGAGCAGGATAACTGATGTATTTCAATGCTTCAATCCCCATAGCCGGGCCAATAGTGTTTGTAATGCCAGCACTCCAATAACTCCACCAAGGAGCACGACCAGAAGTGCCACTGGGCCACAGCTTTATCACTATTCGAGAAGCGGCGAATATCAATAACCATATTCATCAACATAATAGTACATATATGATGAATTAAAAAAAAAAAAAAACATATACAAGAAACACTTACTCATGAATGACCATACCAAACAAACAGCACTTTGGGCCAAGTTTAAGAATGCCAGATGTTCAAACCTCTCCTTGTCAGGGCCAAATCGTTTAGTAGACCTGAGATTTCAATTAGGAAACCCTCATAAGTCAAATACCATAATAAGCTTAACAAAGTTCCCAAAAAGATGCAAAACAAATGTTCCTTTGTAAGTCGCAAAAATGAGAATAAAAAAAAATAAAAAATTCACTTAAAGACCCTTTTTTTGGTAACTAGGGAAATCCCACCTGAAGAAACTTTGTTGACGTGGTAGGCAAACCCGAGGATTCATGAATATCTCACAATCCACCAGGCCTCTACAAATCAACATAGTAAGGCTGGGACGGGTGGTCCTAATGAGTTGCAGCTTACCAGATACAAACTAGGGACCTGTGTCGGAAAATCCCAAACCCATAACGCCCCTACCTCGCTTTGGGTTCTCGCTTAGAGTAGTTAAAAAATCCATTACACCCTCTTACTTGGAAAGTCACATTTTCACTCTTCCATTAATAAAATGTTGGATTTTATTTCCTTTAATACAACTTCAAACTGAAATGCATAATGTATATAGTACTATTTTTAGTTTCTTGTATGAGTTGTATCTAAGACCAAATAAATCCTTTTTTTTAACAGCAAATTTGGCTTAGTGGCATTGTCTCTTCATATACCCAACTCCAATTCCAGGGGAAACCCATCCTGGGAAAACCCCTGTCTCCATTCATGGGAACATTTTTGCTCACACTAGGATTTAAACCCAAAACCTCAAAGTCTCAAGTTCCCCCAAGTACCAAATAAATACTTCTAAGTTTAAGAATACTGATTAAATATATAATAAGCATTTCCATTTATGCATTTTAACTCGCTAGATTAATGACAACAAAATGTTAACTTCATACTCCATGATCACCGGTCCGGCACGCTTAGCTTGTGATCACCTAACTACTACATTGACCTTATCTCAAAATCTTTTCCAAGGAATAACCTACACTAGTTTATGCCATTGTAAATTATTAGTTGTGCGTAAACCAAAACCCTATTATTATTATTATTTATTCTATACACACCAGCACGCAACGCAGCCGCTTGTGTTGTTTTCCGGGTTAATTTTTTTTAACTTTTCAATTGTAAATCAAAATAGCTGAAACATTAACATTCTTTCTAGCATATGTATCAATTTAACTGAAAAGAAAAAATCACTTGCATAAAACTACATATAGATACAATTTGTTTCTATAGCTCCACTAATCTACACATCATCCACTAATCTACACATCATTAACATCTAATCACTAATCTGTTAATATATGCATTAGCACTAATCACCACATAATAATTTCGCCACATTTGAAAACATTGTTAAACAGTTAGGTACAGTTTCATACATATTCTACACACACACACACACACACATATATAAAATTTGATACTTACACGGTCTCTTGAAGAATGCCTTGATAGATATAAGCAGACCAAATACCAGCAACGCAAAATGCGAGCTGCAGAACACGGCGGAGACCGAAGCCGTGACTTTCCATCGACGCCGCAAAATATATTATTCAATTATTTGGCGCCGGAATCACAGATCGGAGGATTTACGGAGGATGGACGATTTTTATTTGATTGTATAACTGAAGAAACTTTTATTTAAGCAGAAAAAACAGAAATAACTTAAAAAGGATTTATTGTGTTATTTGATGCTACGTTGTGTGTCCGACGTGGAAGATTCTGATTGGTTGGTTGACTTGAAACTGAGTTTTGATTGGATGAATGAAACGCATGTGACGTGATTTAAGTATCTCTAAGATATTTGCTATACAAGTCCCTGATTTGTTTCATATTTGTAAAATATAACCTTTAAGTTACCAGTGGAGTAAAAGTTTTTTATACAAAAACAAGGAAATTCACTCGCGCTCTTCAACTGAATACTGGATACAAGAATAACTCCATTTGTAGATGGACACTACAAATCTACAATAAATGTTTTGATTTATATGCTGCTTAAAATAAAAATATAAAAATATAAATAAAGAAATCAAATAGCATGTAAATGTGTACATAATTGACTCTTATCATAAATCATTTACCAACATAACATGTAACATAACAAATGTTATACCAACATAACATATAACAATAATGATGATAATAATAATAAACGTAGGAATAAATATTTTCATTAATAATCTTACAATTGGTTATAGGGATTGAACAATAAAAAAAATACAATAAATATTAATTCGTGAACAATTACAAATCAACAATAAACCAAACCACATTAAATTTTAACTTAAGAAAAACTAGATTAAACATGTGCATTGCACGGTTCAAAAAAAAATTGTAACAAAAGTGAGTTAAAAATATAACTCAAAATATATTTTACATATCATAATTTTACATAGAAGCAACATACTCTAAAAGTCTAAAGTAAATATGAACTTTATAAATAAAATCATAAAATATTTTCAAATTCACAACTTAATTATTAATAAAACACACACACAAAAAAACACAAACATTAAAATAATATCTAATTCAATGAAAATTAGAAATTTGCTAAAACCTTTTGAAAGAATTTAAAAAGTTACCAACAACATCTTCATTTTTCAGATCTTTCTTGGCTTGTATATCAATAAAAAAAAAACATTTCATTTCATGAGATTTATATTTTTAATCATGATGATTGAATTTGTCATAATAAAAAAGTATGAAAGCAATAAAGAACTATATGGCATAAATGAAAGAAAAATGGTAAAAATAACAAAACAAATAGTTATGAAATGTAGAAAATTACTATGATCAATGTGATTATATATAATTGGTTTTTCCTATAATCATGAAATAATAAGATATCTAGTTGTTTTGTTTCAATATTAATGCTAAATATATAATCTTTTATAAAACATTTACAACCTTTTCAAAAAAAAAAAAATTTTAAAAATACGAAAGATTTAAAATACCCCAATATTCAAATTTTAATAACATAAAAAGTCAATGAACCTACTATATTTCCAACTTAATAATTAGTCAATGTCAACCATATATATTTTAAACTTTTATATTTGTAATTGTGAAATACCCTAAATATTACCCATCATTTAATAAATATAATTAGTTGTAACTGATAGTTCCCAGGAAAGTTATCTTGATCCGGCCAAAAAACGCAATTTCGAATAAATGACATTACTTAAAAGCCCATGTCGTATATATAAACAGTTATTCATTTGACATGACATGTTTAACGACCACGTTGTATAGTACGGACATCATGCTAATCAAATGATATTAGCAAAAACTAATCATATTTCAAAACTAATTTTTTTTAAATGTACGTGAATACTAATGATAACACACAATCTTGAACTTTAAATTATTTTAAATTGAAATTTAAATTTGGCTGACCATATAAAATAAGTCATTTAAAAAGATGACCATGTATATGCCGATTAACATTACAACTATCATGAATTTGAATTTTGAATCAAGTTGCCAAGTAATATGTTGATTAAGCATGATGACTAAGTTTAAATAAGATGAGTTGACATTATATATGACATTAAAATGAAAGATTTTATAGAAAAATGACAAATAAGCAAAAAACTTATGTGGCTAACAAATAATGATGCCAACTAAGAGAAGGATTATCCTCTCTTAGTTATATAGATAGATACAAATAAAGTTTCAACTATCTGAAATCAACCTGTCAACAAAAAAAAAAAAGAAAAAAAAGATAGAAATATACATAGCCTAACCATCTGCTAAGTCAACAGGCTGCCAACTTGCGAGCATCAGTTCAATGAACAGTGTTTAGATTGTTGAAATACTCTGGCAAATAATTAGTCAATATGAAAATACTTATACGAGTGCTAACCACCTCTAAGGTGGTCTAATGGTTAACATCTTGACATATTTACAAGAGGTTCCAGATTTGAATCCTACAAAGTTCAATATTAGGGTGGCTAGTGTTCTAAAACGACCATGGGATACCTTGGTTAGATGACATATATTTGAGTCAAAAGACTTATATTCCCCATACAACCTGAATAGGAAAAACCCCATCCGTTTACCCGTTTACTTATATGAGTACTACTTTGTATTTGACAATCCCATTATAATATTAAAGCACATTTCATTTATAGTATGTACTAGTTTAATACTGGTCAAGAAAACAACTTTTTATGGAACATTACGTTGGTACTTAGCACGATAATGATGGGGATTGTAGTCCATTGAGATATAAGTGGTGAAATCGAATGAGCGACCATAAAAAAAGGTGGCCCATGCAGCCTTCACGATTTTGGGTGTAAGTAAACAAGTCAATGTGTCAAAATACAGAAAGGTCATGAATTCGTTTGTGGTAAGAAAATGGACGAAGGTAGATACAAACTTTAGATTCATCAGGTTCACAAAAATTGGAGATATTTTGATATTTCAGAAAATGTTAAGAGGTATTCGGTTCAATTTCAGAAAGATTTTCATCAATCTAGATAAGTATAACAAAAAGGATGAGACAATTAGCTAAGCTTCAAAGGTCTTACATCCAAATGTCCTGAACATACAGTGACTGGTGGTGGCAGTGGTGGTATGGTGGTGGCAGTGATTGATGGTGGCGGCGGCAGTTGCAGCGAGTAGTGCAGGTAATTGATGTAAAGGGGTAATGTAGAAATTTTAGAAGTTAAGGAATAAATGTTTAAAAATAGTGAATAATGATAGAATGATATTTTTTGTACATCAATTTCTTTTTTGAGTAAATTACAGAAATCGTCCCTGTCGTGATACCCCGCTTGCAGGTTTCGTCCCTACCTTTCATAAATTACAGTTTTAGTCCAAAAAACTTTGCTCCGTCAACACTTTTAGTCCAAGGGTGTAACGTCTGTTAAAAAGCCCATCACATGCCAGACATGTGATGGGTAATTTCGTCATTTGGACCTCCACCCTTTTAGATCTGTATGTATATGTATATTTATATCAATATGTATATATGTATATACATTGATATATAAATAAATGTCTAAAAAAACACACAACAAGATCATCCACCACCAGATCTTCAAGCAATATACATATATTTCAAAATCATCCACCACCAGATCCGGCCACCACCACCACCAGACAACAAGATCACCGGAAATAAGACAAGATCAGGGTCACGAACTTGTTCCGGGTCACGAACTCAGATCCGACCATACGAAGATCCGGCCATACAAAGATGAACAAGTTGACCGGCGTTGACCGAAACCCTAATCAGCGCCACCGCCTACAGCCGTTGTAGGAGTGGATTTGGCCGGAAACCTGATATTATTGTGTAGTGTTGATGATGGGATATTATAGTTGAAGATTGTTACTAGACTAGCAGCAGCAACAATCAATCAATCGTAGCAAGAAGAAGGGACGGGGAGGAGGAGATGAAGAAGGGAGGAGGAAAAACCTTTTCTCTCCTTACTTACTGTAATGATATCGATCTATCTATCTATTATATGTAATGTAATTACCTATAGATAGATATAGGTATAGATAGGTTTGTATATATATATATATAGATCTGAAAAAAAAAAAAGAAATATGATTTGTTGGATTTGATTTTGTGTTGTTGATGATGATGAAAAAAGAGATTAAAGAACATATATTTTGATTTTGTGGTGTTGATGATGAATTTGATTTTGTGTTGTTGATGATGGATTTAGATATTGTATAGATACAATTTTAGATATATACAGATTTGTTTTTTTATTTTATTTTATTTTATTTTATTTAAAAGAAGATCAGGTGCAGGTGGTGGTGTAGTTGTCAAACAATTATAAATCAAAGTGGTATTATTTGTTAACAAATCACGTATTGTGGTATATTACCAGGTGGTGGTGTAGTTGTCAAACAATTATAAATCAAAGGGTGTTTATTTTGATTTATATAAATCAAAGTGGTATTATTTTGAAGATCAGGTGCAGGTGGTGGTGTATGTATATAGATACATATAGATGGATAGAAATATTGATATAGATATAGAAACTTTTTTTATTTTTATTTTATTTTATTTTAGAGTAAATTACAGAAATCGTCCCTGTCGTGATACCCCGCTTGCAGAAATCGTCCCTACCTTTCATAAATTACAGTTTTAGTCCAAAATAGTTTGCTCCGTCAACACTTTTAGTCCAAGGGTTTAACGTCTGTTAAAAAGCCCATCACGTGACCTGCACATGATGGGTAATTTCGTCATTTCCACAACACAGGACCAAAAGTGTAACTAACTCTAAATCTTTAAGGACCAAAAGTGTAACCAAAAGTTTCCAAAAAAAAATAAATAACATATATTGTAAATCTTTAAATTTTTTAAATATCCATCTATCCTATCTCCTATCTGTATACATATCTATACCTATATCTATATATCATATATCTATACATATATTTTTTCTTTCCAGATCTATCTATATATATACAAACATATATACAAACAATATATATATACAAACCTATACCTGGATCTATCTATCTATCATATATCTATATACATATTTTTTTTTTGAATGACATACTTGCATCGATCTAAGTTTCATTTCACTTTCATCTTATTTTCTTTTACATTATCACTTTTTCCTTCCGCTAGAGAGATGAACCCTTTTTCTATTCTTGATAATGGTGGGTTGTGGACGGAGATTCGTGTGGTGGTGACAGGGACGGAGGTGTTGGCGGCGGTTGTGGACGGAGGTGTTGGCGGCGGTTGGGTCTCCGGTGATGGTAGTGGTTGGATCTCCGGTGATGGTATCGATTGGGTCTCCGGCGGCTCAGCTTCGTCGAATCAAAGAAAGAAGAAGAAGATGGATATATATAGATCAGATATATACATATATAGATTGGGTCTCCGGCGGCGGCTCACCCGGATTCCAAGGGGGAATTTTTTTTTTCTTTAGTTTTCATCATAATATCCGGCGGCGGCTCACCCGGATATTATTTATATTTCCGGCGACTGTATCTATCTATCTATCATTCTAGGTATAGATTTATGTATTATTGATATTATAGATTTATGTATTATTGATATATATATATATATATATATTCTGGATATTATTGATATTTCTGGGTATAGATTTGTATAGATGTGATATTCCCGATTTGTGGATCCAGTGATGAGTTTTTTTTTTTTTATTTAGAAAATGGGTAATTTACACTTTTAAAGATGATGATATAGATATAGATATAGATATAGTTGGATTTTATTTATTAGTTGTTTTAAAGATGATGATATAGATATAGATATAGATATAGATATAGATATACAGAAGCAGAGATTATGATGATGATGATGATGATGATGATGATGATGATGGAATTATATATTCAAAGTTAATTACACTTTTGGTCCTATAA
>JAOXNX010000033.1:24361229-24381002 GCA_028566075.1 Solidago caesia
TCATATCACAGTTGTTTAACTTCTGAGGTCTCGTGGAGTCTTCAGCTTTTTGGGTCATCGTGTTGCGGTCAAATTATAATTAGCGAATTGTAATTTCATGGCAACATCTTTTGTGTACGCTCTGCGTGACAAATCATATCTTTTGGTTGTATTTGAATCTAATTCGAGGGTTGAATACCCTGTACGTTGTAATGTTACCTTGTATTTTATGGCAACTGTGTTATGATCTATTAAACTTGTGTCACGTGTTAATATTAACTGTGCGCCCCGTGTATTCCGCCTTGGCGGGGTGTTACACATACATACATACATACATACATACATACATACATACTTACACTTATCAGAATTTACGGTTTCAATACACCATAATTATTAAAAGAGTTGACTTATCTTTTAAACATTCAATAGGCAGTCCCGAATATATAATTTACGTTTTCATCTTTTTTCCCAAAAAAATAAGAAGTTATTAAACCTAAACTATTTAAAAAATGTGTTTGAAGTATTTAAAAAACAAACATTTTTAGAGGTTTAAATAAATATTATTCGGGTAAAGAAAAACATGTAAAACAAAGAATGGGGGAGTTTCCTTTCTCCCAAGCCATCTATATTTTTACAAACAAATGGGTCATTCGCAACGTTTAAACAAAATGTGATAACGGGGGTTGGAATCACCTTCAACGCGCGGGAGAACAGAACCAATAGCCGGAGAACTGGCATTATATATAATCTAATCATCATATATATGACCTATTTGCAAAGATAAATTATAACAGATGTATTCAACTTTAATATCGATCATTCAATATATACATACGAATGATAACGTTTAATAATCCAAACTTTATAGTTTAGGTAACAAACTTTATTGAAAATTATACAATAATTGCTTACAAATTTTATAGTTTAATATGCATAATATGTACGTTATACATGGGCCATTACTGGTATTGTGTATGTGTAAAATGTATGAGTTGTGAATGGGGAGTTTGTAGTTTATATACATTTCAATGATGGGTAGGTGAAAAATATTTACAAAAAATATAAAGTTAACCACAAAAAAAAATATAATTATTATTTATTATTAACAAAAATTAGGGGAATGCAAAAAGGGATTTGATTGAAAGGCTGTAATTTCAGAAAACTTACCAAAGTTAAATGTCATCAAAATCAATCACAATTCTTACCAAAAATAATGAAATAAAGACTTTGGTCAGTTAAAAGAGTGAAGAAAGCATAAATGATAATTGAATATAATCAATTGTTAAAGAACCCGTGTGCAAACACGTGTCGGCAATAAGAAATTTATACAGTACGTCTTGTTAAATGATAATTGAATATAATCAAACGTTAAAGAAACAATTTTTGGCAAAAGAATATATTGTTGTAAATAAAGTAGATTAAACTGTTATTCATATCAACATTAGTTTTGGTTAAGTAACTTTGTTATATCGATGAGAAAACAAATTGCTATATAAAAAAGGAATGATTAAAAAATATACATAATTTTAGGCAAAGAATAACGCGGGGATAAATTTTTTTCCCAGAAGTAGCTCTAATGGACATCAATTAAGGAAATGTTTATTGTTTTGCGAAAGAATATTTTTATTAATTTATAAATAGGTTTAAAATTTGGATGTATGTGTTTCCAAAATCTTATTTGTTTTCTTATATCGAATTGGAACTTAAAAAAAAAGCCACATTTTGCAAAAAATTATTTCCTTTTATCAAATGTATATTCTTTGATATGAAAAAATATTTGAAAATTTAATAAGATAATAAAAAAGTGAAACAAAAATCATATATCATATTTTTACAATCAGTTTTAGTTTCATATACCCAATCAGTTTTAGTTTCATTATGGAAGCAGTCTCTTTACCTTTGAGTAGAGGCAAGACTGTCTACATCTTACCTCCCCCATACCCCGCTCCGGTAGGGATTGGGTACTGTTGTTGTTGTATAGTTGTATACATTTTAAAGCCACTAACCCAATAGTTTATTAACCTCGACTATTGGAATTTGTAACAAAAAATTAATTATCCTCGACTGTTTAATATGTTGCAAATAACAACTTGATAACAAACTTTAGGGTCATTATATTCATTAGGATCAGATAAATGATGCTTAGAGTTTCAATTTACATACCCTACCCGTCTTTTTGGAGGGTTTTTGAATATATGACAGTTAATTTAAAAAAAAAAAAAACATAATAACAAGGTCAATAGATCGATGACTTGATAACCTATGGAAAAACATACTGATAATGTGGTATTCGATCAGGTGACACACAACGTCACATTATTACGGTGACCAGGCCGGCAACCGTGTGGTCACATTAACGATTCCTATATATAGTCGCCAAAAGTACCATCTTGGGATAATAAATTGAAGTTTTAACGATCATATACTAAAATAGTTATTTAGGAAAATTACGCATAGCATGCATATGTGCAATATTTATATGTTTAACTTAATTATCGTTGTTTATATAAGGAAGAAATGCATGAATCTCATCACATACTAAATGAGTTTGGGAAAGAAAAAAAAAAACTTTCAAGTTTGGTTTAAATCAAAATGGATCATTGATACATATATTTAATTTAGTATTGCTACTACAAAAAACTAATTAAATTCATTGAAACTATAATTTTTTATCCTTTAGAAAATGATAATACTTTCATACAACACTATTTTTAATTTTAATAAAAAAGATGAAATTTCAAGTTATTTATCATTGGATTGTAATAAATGAACACAATCAAAGTTATGATGTGATATGACCCGGCCGGTTGAAAATGATCGATGTTAGACCAAAAATATAAAGGTCTAGAAATAATAATAATAATGTATGCACAAAAACCAGACATGTGGAAACCAGCCTCTTTATGATTCAATGATGAAGACATGAATGGACCTAACTCATAACTCCCTTCTCCTTTCAAATTATTGTAAACCATGCACTCCAATAATTGTTTTATTTTCTAGTCCCTACAAAATGATCTTCATATTGGAATATAGTTCTTAAATATTTAATAATTAATAACAATATACTAATAATAAATAAATTCTATTCTGGATGGTAAGAATTTTCTATTTCTGTATGACTATCAATTTTGGATTTTTTTTATTTTTTATTTTTATTTTCAAAAACTCGGCAAATTATGTCATTTTTAGACAATATTGCAACAATATTTTCCAGAATAAGTTCAAGTTGTTTTGATTACTTAGATAATGTTAACAAAGTTTGATTGATTACTTTTGTCTACATGTTATAAAAGTGACGGATCTCTACCGATACAAATAACAACTTATATTTTATTTGTTAATTACGTTTAATTCTTGAAAAGATTGATAGTGATAATTAAAAAGATAGAAAATGAAATTGTGTCAAACATGCTCCATTTCCGCAAAAATAACGACCCTTTTATTTTAATATTTTTGTTTAGTTTGATACTAAAACAGGATTGTAGCATTCTTTATGCGACACGTAGGATTGTATTTGAATGACATGTGTCATCTTGGTCCACAAACTAATTTTTTTAAACAATTTTCTTATTACATATATATAACAACATATAATAAAATAATAAATAAAATTATATATTACGTATATACTTTTGTAATTTACATAAAATTTGTATATATCTTAAATTAATATATATTAAATCATAGTTTTTCATTAATATGCGTATCTTAAATTAACGATTGTACGCATACGGATACATCTTCTTTGATTATTATTATTATTATTATTATTATTATTATTATTATTATTATTATAGCAATATTAAATTATTGTTTTAAGTTAATAAACTTATAATATGTTTTTAACTCTTTTAAAAAACTCATTCCATAATAATACATTGAGACATAAATACAAGATGTCATCTTATATATTTCTTTATTCTTTTCGATTATATATCATCATTAAATTTAAATATTTAATGTCCACCTCCATATAATAAAAATCTTAGCTATTAGTTATTTAATTATTTTTTCTTTTTCTTTAAATAAAAATTAACCGTGTAATAAATATTGTCGATCCGTACATCGTACGGGTATTAAGACTAGTATATATATATATAGAAAGCAATAAAACACTCGTATTCAAACATCTTTAATTTTCATGTTTGTGCTTATAGATAGAATAGAATGATGAATCTGAACGCAACCAAAAGCAAATTTCATGTTCCAAAAACGTCAATAACTCATTAAAATAAATGTTGGCATGCACCAATCCTATGGTAGATGGTCAATACTCGTGACTCAAAGTCTCAAAAACATTAACCTTTTGTTATTCAAGGTCATTAATAATTATTATTATAAATACTTGAATCCTTAATCCTTGTTCTTTCATGAAAACTAAATTAACTATGCCATTTTATAAAAGTCTTGTTATTTGTCTACTCATATTTGTACATCATGCAGCTACAGAGGTAAAATAAATAAATAAAAATGTTGATCTTTTTCGTCTTCATGCTTATATTGCTTGGTAAGATTGATTTTTAATTTCTTTGTTTTTTTTTTATGGTATTCAGTGGGTGAATCATGGAGGAGATATAAGGAATCGGAGATTTGCCGCCCGCGAATATGGGATCAACCCTTTAACGGTGCATAGGCTCAAGCTAAGATGGAAGTTTTTCACAGGAAGGGATATATCAGCGACTCCTGCTGTTGCTGATGGAGTGGTGTATTTTCCAGCATGGAACGGGTTCTTGTATGCGGTGAATGCCTTCAATGGTGCTCTTATTTGGCAACAGAATCTTACTCAGCTGACGGGCTTGCCTGGAACTGGAGTGACGGTGAATGTAACTGTTGCGAGAGCCACTCCCGTTGTTACGCGCGATCTTTTGATTGTGGGAATCTATGGGCCCGCTGTTATGATTGGTGTCCATCGAGCCACTGGGCAGCTTGTTTGGTCAACCACAATCGACCCGCGTCCTCTTGCAGTCATCACTACATCTGGAACTGTTTATTCTAGGTCAGTAATACCTCACCAAACTTCAATTTCTAGCGACTGTTCTAAACTTGTCACTGATTTCACTATGCCTAATGCAAAGGGGACTTTATGTGGGAGTGTCATCTTTGGAAGAAACACTACCTGCCAACAAATGTTGTACGTTTCGAGGAAGCCTAGTGAAGCTCGACACTTGGACAGGAGCGATTCAGTGGCAGACATATACAGTTCCTGATAATCGCGGCCGGCTTGGTGGTTATTCAGGTGGCGCCATATGGGGAAGCAGTCCTGCCATTGATGTTTCCAGGGGATTTGTTTACGTGGCCACTGGAAACCTATACACTGCACCACCGGAGGTGACGGAATGTCAAGAAAAGCAAAACAATCAAACTACAAAACCTACTAAACCCGATCAGTGTACCGGACCTGACGTTCGATTTAACTCGATAATCGCTTTTGATATAAACACAGGAAAAGTTATTTGGTCGCAACAACTAGGGGGTTATGACATTTTTTATTTCGCATGCTTGGTTCCAAATAATCCGGACTGTCCGCCTGGACCTAACGTGGATGCAGATTTTGGAGAAGCACCAATGTTGCTCACGATTAGATCCAACAGAACGTTGCGTGATGTTGTTGTAGCTGTACAAAAGAGTGGGTTCGCTTGGGCTCTAGATCGTGACAATGGTGACATTGTTTGGTTCAAAGTAAAGGCACCAATTTCCCTTCAGCTTTCAGTTCTCAGTCACTAAATGTTCCACCTTTCAGTGACTTAATGTCTTATTTCTGTCGCTAACGATAATGTTTTTGAGTTGCTTTTGTTGCAGCTTGCAGGACCGGGAAGCAACGAGGGAGGAGGTATATGGGGTGCAGCCACGGATGGAAGGAGGGTGTACACCAACATAGCCAATGGTGCTAATTTGCCATTCACCCTTGCACCATCTAACCAGACAACCACTACGGGTGGATGGGTGGCTTTAGATGCAAACACGGGTCAGATTTTGTGGACCACAGCTAACCCAAGCAATGACTCTGCTGAAGGACCAGTGTCGTTAACTAGGAGTGTTGTCTTTGCTGGATCAGTGGCTCCTAATGGTCCATTGTATGCCATGGACGCGACAACTGGGAGGGTGTTGTGGTCGTATGATACCGGAGCCACCATATATGGTGGCGTATCAGCAAGTTATGGGTGTATATATGTTGGCCATGGGTATACTGTTGGGTTAGGCAAATTCCATCCTTGGACTCCTGGCAATTATCTATTTGCCTTTTGCGTTACCTAAGGCCAATCAAATTAATAATCAAACTAGAATTGTTTTATGCACTACTTAAGCACTTCTTAGCATAAAAAGGTGCATCAGTTCGAGATTGTAGTCGCACATACTTTGCATATATGCGTATGAACTATGTGATTTGATCACAGAATTAAATAAATACATAAACGATTACCATTCGCGAAAAATAAAAAAACCCACTTTGTTGGAACAAAAGAGATGCTATTCGATTAAGTAAAATAGTCATGGTGAACAATCTGCAAAGTATTAAGTTACATTTTGTCTAACCTCAGTTTCTACTCTTCTCCTTGCTTAACATTTCTTTGAGGGCAGATCCATGGACCTCCATCATGTAATTTGGAGGTTCATTGATGAAGCAAGAAATCACATCTCTGAGTGTAATAATGCCAATGACATCATTACCATCATTCACAACGTATATCCTGTGAACACATTTTGAAGACAGAGTGCTTATCACCTCACCAAGAGTTGACCCAAGTTTGCATGTTATTGGTGAAATGATCTTCAAGTTTTCCTCCGATGTTGTAGCAATTGTGTTCATGAAATCTTTAACTGTCAGCTTCCTGAAGCCACAATGATAGAGATATGACAGCGTTTAAATAATGACAATTGACAAGATAAAGATACGATAGTATTTAAATAACGATGATAAAGATTAGATACCTGAAGTTGGTGAAAAGCTTCTGCTTGAGTAATAAAAATTTGATATCTTTTATACTAACATTACCCACAATCTTCTTCGTTGGGCCTTCGACAACCGGGAGACCGCCAATTTGGTTGTCTTTCATTTTCTTGAATGCTTCAAGAATTAGTTCATCACTTTGACTGCTAATAACCTGACCATGAGAAAATTTGAGGGTACAAAATGAAAGGTCTACAAGAAAACCAGGGCTAAAAGTAGAAGCGCCGATTTCAACCTGTTCACTTATATATGGAAGGGCTGATTACTTGAGTTGGATTTATTTATTTATTTATTTTGAAAGAAATTAAGATTATTACAGTAACAATCATGTTTCTGTAATCATAAATAATGCCTTGATTAATACAAATAATTGACAAAATGGACACAATGAGCGTTTGAGGGTCAACCCAGCCCTGGACCTCTTTTGACGAACACCAAAAAGCGACCAGTTTCCTGAACCTATATCGACTCGTTACCCATCTGCCTGGCCCAACAATCTTGCCATCTATAGTGTCAGTCACTACCACAACTCTTACCATATCTTTGGAAACGAAGGGAAGTCCCAACTCGGTTATTGGACGCACAGAAATGGAATCAAACCAATCTCTTCCTTTGCATTCCTCAAGACCCTGAACAACTGCAGACTGGGTTATGAAGTTCTTAATCAATGGCTGCCCGGGTTCTATGACAGGCGCATTTCTCAACCTATACTTTGAGAGCAGTAATAGAACACTCAACATAGAACTATCTGTTGAGACTGGAATAAAAGGTGCCCAACGGTAACCTTTCACAATGGACCTCACCTGAAATGAGCAAGTGCATATATCATATTATCACATATTCATACTCCTATACAATAGATAGTACTGTGCACTGTAACAGACGGGGTGTGCAGGTACGCTTACCTGTGTTGACTTAAAAGGCTCTTCTTGAAGGATAACTTTGTAGAAATCCTCACCCAACTCATCAGCTGCAGTAGGGGCGTCTTTCCCCATTCCTTTTTCAGCAGCCACACCACCAGCAACAGCTGCACCAACTGCTGCAACGGTTAGTCCTGCTGCAGCAACTGGACCCGTGGCACCTAATGCTATGGCTCCAAGAGTGCTTGCAGCGCCTGCACCTATCCCTGCAGCGGTTGCTGATGTGGCAGTTAAGGCAGCAGCTGCCAAATCTGCAGTTTCCAACACCCACAAAACTATGGTAGAGTAATCAAGGATTCCCAGATATTAACAATATGTTTTTACAAAAGAGAACTGATCATTACCTCACCAGAGATACGAAAGTAAACACCAGTAGCATTTTTATACACCAAAGACCACACATTGTAGTGTTTCCCTTGCGTGTCCCAACACGCTGAATAGATAAATAAATGTTTCAGATAATGTTTACTTACTGATTAAATAAGTATTGACAACAAATAAAACACTGAATTTAGCAACTCGTAACCATGAAACAGGCTTGGAAATAGAAGCCTACTTATTGTACTTTAGACGCCCAAACAAATACCCTTCTCAGTGCTATCTGAAGTCCTTTTTTATTCCAACTGCAAGTCGATTTTTCAAAAATTAATCTCCCTAACAAAACGATATAAATGTTCAATTTTGCTTAGTGAATAAAAATATAAGAGGGTCTAACCATCATTTGGCTCCAACCCTTTTGCTTTCTTAAAACTTTCTAATGCCGCATCTACCTCATTGAGTGCCATACATGCCTAGATGAACATATGTAAGAAATTTACGATCATTAGCTCATTACTAAGGCTTGTTTTAACCATTATGATAAGTAAGAACATCTTATCATTAACAATCATCAACTAAGATACAAGTAAATAAAGGCTTTGAGTTACAACTAAGAACATCTTAAATAAAGGCTTGATTTAGGTGCTTATCTAATTATATGCAGAGGAGATAAGCAACAACAGATGATTTCTAAAACTGCTGATATGATATTTTTAAGCAGATAAGCACTTTAAAAGAAGCAATCCCAAATACCCCCAAAACTTCCCAATAAATATTTAAAAAGTGCATTTATTCAGATTTCGAAAAATCTGCATCAAACTATCACTTTTCCGTCATGATTTCCAAATTGTTTCCAATGCAAAATTTTAAAACATTAAACTGTGTGTGTTCACAATAAGCAGAGAATCCGGCTAAAAAAACTAATAGTTTTTTTCACTTTTTCTCTTAAAATTGTTTCCATAAAAACTAATTGTTTCCAAACAGACAATTTGTACGTTTACCATAAAATTCAGGGGAGGGGATATATTATTTGTGCGTTTACCATAAAATTCAAGAGGGGGTGCATATATTATATCCACGGGATGAACGGTGTGAAAACTTGTAATGAACTATGTGAAAAACATACCATGTTAAATGAACTATACCTTGATATTGTTTTATGGTTAACTCGACCCAAGCAATGATCCCCTTGTCAACAGATTACCAAAGCCATTAGGGCCTTTTAGTTACGTTAATTAATCAAAACAAAAAGCGTTGTAAAGCTTACTTTTTATTGTTTTAACCAAAAATAAAAATAAGGGAAATTATACCTAACAGTTGGCATGCAAGGCTCAGACATTTTTCAAGTAACAATAATGGTTCAACGAGGCTGCATCAAAAAAGGTTGGTATGTGACAGCAAGGTCACATACACACCTCAAATGCCATGCCAAGGAACACATAACCACAACTTTTTTGAATGTAAACTCATCATCATAGCCAATCAAAAAGGGACAACTTTCATATTAAGCTATTCAAATGTCGTATAAAACACATTATCATAGCCAATCTAAACACACCAGTTGTAGCAGGAAGGATCAGACATGCTCAAGTAAGAGTAATGGTTCAGCATGGCTGCATCAAAAAAGGTTGGCATGTGACAGCAAGGTCACATACACACCTCAAATGCCATGCCAAGGAACACATAACCTCAACTTTTTTGAATGTAAACACATCATCATAGCTAATTAAAACAGGACACCTTTCATATTAATCTATTCAAAGGTTGTATAAAACACATCATAATAGCCAATCTAAACAAACCGGTGTAGCAAAAAGGCTCAGACATGCTCAAGCAAGACTAATGATTAAGCATGGTGTTCATCAAGCTATCATCCACCAACATAATCAAGATCTGCACACATTGATACAAAAATAACAATTTGCAAATACACAATCCAACAAAATACGGCGACTTCTCATGAAATTTCTAATATCCGGTTTTTGTGAGCTCTCTAGCTTTGGCGATTTGGGTGATTTTTTCTCTTGGCCGCCATTTTTAATTAATTCCTGCTCAATCTTTTGCTCAAACTTCTAATGAGTCTTACAATCTCTGAGTATTCTACGTATTGATTGTGTTACTTCCTTAGAAGGTTAGCTCGGTTGAGTTTAGGGTTTCTTAAAAATGTTTTTCTGCCCATGACACTGTTCCCCATGCAACCCTAATCCTGGTTTCTTCTAGTGTTAGGGTTTATCTAGGGTTTGTGTTCTTGGGTCTTTTTCTTCTTCTTGTTGTTACGTTTATGGTTACTTAGTTTTCATGGTGTCCGATTCTTCTGTTAAAGCTTCCCCTAAGGTGAAGAAAACTCGGCTTCCGGTGAGGAATATCCTCAAAAATCCGTCCCATATGGCGGGTAATGGTCTGCATGCATCTAGTGGCTCACCTAGTATTCCGCTTAAAGAGACAAGCGTGCACACAGCCCCCAAAGAAGGTGGGGAATCTGACCGACAGGGAGGTACAGAACCTAATATGCTTCCTAAATTCAATAAAAGTGATTCTCCACTCTCTGGTTCTGAAAGTCTCAACCCTGGGACTCCCAAAAAGGATGCTCTTTTCAGTAACACTGATTGTACTGAAGGGAACATTGGCACAAATGATATGAATATGGGTGCTAATATTAGTCCTACGGTGGTCGAGGCTCCAAAAGAACCCATCTCCTATGCAGCGACGCTGCAGTCTAGGCCCCTCGAGAAGAAAGCTAACTTCAGGCATCTCATTGCTGAAAACCCTATTGTATTGGACGGGGTGGACTTGGTTCTTCCTGCGGAAGTTGTTACGAAGGTTAGTTCTCGATTTGAAAACACGTTATTTGGTTATTTCCTGGGAAACCGGCTTGCTTTCCCAGTGGTTGAGAACTATGTAAAAAACACTTGGTCGAAGTTTGGTATTAATAAAGTCATGATGGACTCTGCGGGTTTTTTCTTTTTCAAATTTAATTCCATAAGAAGGAATGAACCAGGCTCTTGAACATGGGATATGGTTCATTAGGTCGTATCCTTTAATCCTTAAGGTCTGGACACCTACTGTTAGCCTTGCTAAACAAGAGGTTACCTGTATCCCGGTTTGGGTTAGGTTGCACAATGTCCCTTTAGTACCATTTTCAGAAGATGGTCTTAGTTTGATTGGAACTAAATTAGGGAATCCTTTGAGGCTTGACTCCTTTACAAGTCAAAAGTGCATGGAATCTTGGGGTCGTAATATGTATGCTAGAGCCTTGATTGAGATGGATTCTAGGAATTTGTTACCGGATGTGCTAGTTATAGCTATTCCGAATACTCATGAAGAGGGATTTGTGAAACAGACAATTGATGTGGAATACGAATGGAAGCCGCCAAGGTGTGGATGTTGCAATATCTTTGGTCATACTGACTCTCAATGCCCCAAACAGGTTAAACTAGTAAAGGAAGTTGTTAAAGAGGAGTAGTTTCAATTCGTTTCAAATAAAAAGAAAGGTAAAGGAAAGCTGGAGCCTATGTCTTTTGCGGGAGTTAAACTCACTAAACCTGCACCAAAATTTGTTTACAAGCCTAAGCGGAATAGCAATGTCGATAAGTCGGCTAACCTTGCCCCTAAAAAGGCCTCTTCTTCAACAGCTGGTATTTCTACTTCGAATCCATTTGACGTTTTAGCTAAAAAGGATGGTACTGTCCCTGCTGATGATCTCGGCGATGCGGCTATTGATAATGTGGTGCACATAGGCCCTAAAAATAATGTTTTGAATCTGGACAGTGATGATGAGAACACAGAAATGGTGTATGATGAAACAGTCGTAAAAAAGGATCATATGGGGGCGAGCACTCCCACTGCTTCGTCTATATGATTAGTGTGGCCTCTTGGAATGTCAGGGGTCTGAATAAATTCCCCAAACAAAAGGAGGTTCAGCAAGTTCTGGTTGATAATAAATTGGATGTTTGTGCAATACTAGAATCTCATTTGATCTCGACCTCTGTGGACAAAGTGTGTGCTAAAGTGTGCTGGAATTGGAACTGGGTGGCGAATTCAAGTATTTGTATTAATGGGCCGCGTATTATTCTTGGTTGGAACCCAAATACGGTGGACATTATGGTTCTCGCCCAATCAGATCAGGTTATTCACTCTAAAGTTTTCATTAAGGCTACAAAAAGGTCTTTCTTGTGCTCTTTTATTTATGCTCACAATAAGTATGCTGATCGACGTGAACTATGGTCGAATTTATTACTTCATAAGCAATTTGTTATCCAGCAACCATGGTGC
Source organism: Solidago caesia (assembly GCA_028566075.1). Classification (NCBI taxonomy): domain Eukaryota; kingdom Viridiplantae; phylum Streptophyta; class Magnoliopsida; order Asterales; family Asteraceae; genus Solidago; species Solidago caesia. Next base: position 24,373,674 of record JAOXNX010000033.1, read on the forward strand.
CTTCTTGGTGATTTTAACGCAGCGCTTCATTTGGAAGACAAATCAGTGGGGACTTCGGTTATTGATATTGCAATGCATGAGTTTCAAGACTGTGTCGAGAATATTGAATTAAGGGATGTCAACTGCTCTGGTCTTCACTTCACTTGGAACCAAAAACCTCAAGGAAAGTCTGGATTGTTGAAGAAGATTGATCGTGTTTTGGCAAATCAGGATTTCACGGATATTTTTATTGGCGCAAATGTTCTTTTTCAGCCCTATAGGACGTCGGACCATGCCCCGGCCATCCTTAGGATCCCTTCATTGGTCAAGTTCAAGCCAAAACCATTTAAATTTTCTAACTTGCTTGTCCATAATCCCAGATTTAAAGAGGTGGTCGCTTCTCATTGGAAAGTTGCAGTTCCTGGTATACCAATGTTTAAAGTCACTCAACGACTTAAGATGCTCAAAAAACCGCTCAGGAAATTACTGTTTGATCATGGTAATTTGCATGAGAAAGTAAATAAACTAAGGGTGGAACTGGATAATGCGCAATTGGCCCTTGACAACGATCCCCATAACAGTGAGCTACGTTTCGAACAGGCTAGTTACCTTCAAGCCTATAATGAAGCTATTCTGAATGAGGAACGGTTCCTAAAGCAAAAGGCTAAGATTCATTGGCTGGAAGTTGGTGACTACAATTCGGCATACTTTCATAAAACTGTCAAGGCTCGTGTGGCGGGAAACCGCATTGATTCTATCTGTAACTCTAATGGGTCTCATGTCGATGGAGTTCTAGTACCTGATGTATTTGTCTCCCACTACACCAGTTTCCTTCATTCCTTGGTTCCCAGGGTGTTGTGTCTCCTTTGAACTCCTCAAATCTTTTTACCAGGAGACTAACTCAGGAAAATATGGTGTCTTTGGTTACTGCGGAAGAGGTGAAGCAAGTTTTATTCTCTATGAGGGATAACAAATCCCCAGGACCTGATGGTTTCTCGGTAGCGTTTTTCAAGCATTCTTGGGATGTTATCGGTGGGGATGTCACTCTAGCGATCCAGAATTTCTTCAAGACGGGTAAATTGCTTAAGGAGGTGAATCACACAATTATTGCTCTTATCCCTAAGGTAACTACTCCTTCGACTGTAAATGATTATAGGCCTATCTCTCTTTGTAACGTGTTATTCAAGTGCATTAGTAAAATAATTGCAAACAGAATTCGGGATAGTCTAGGTGATATTGTGAATATTAATCAATCAGGTTTCGTTCCGGGGAGATCAATCTCTGATAATGCTTTTCTGACCCAAGAGATTATGCACAATTATCACCTTGACAGAGGACCTCCCAGATGTGTGTTAAAAGTGGATATCCAAAAAGCTTATGATACGGTGGATTGGAAATTTCTTCACTCAATTCTTATGGAATTTGGTTTTCACCCGACGATGGTTTCTTGGATCATGTCCTGTGTCATGGGGGCGTCTTTTTCTGTTTGTATTAATGGGCAACTACACGGGTTCTTCCAAGGAAGATGGGGTCTTCGACAAGGGGATCCCCTATCCCCTTATCTTTTCACACTTGTCATGGAGGTTCTCACCCTCCTGCTGCATCGCGAAATTGCGAGCTCTAGTACCTTTTTGCATCATCATAAGTGTGATTCAACTGGTTTGGTCAATCTGTGCTTTGCAGACGACCTCCTTATTTTCCTGCGTGGAGATTTTGGATCGGCACAGGTGGTTATGAGAGCTCTTTCTGAGTTCAAACAGATTTCTGGTCCATCTCCAAGCCTTTTTTTGTAATGTTACTAATCATGTGAAAAGCGCTATATTGGGTGTCCTAACGTTTGAGGAAGCTTGTTTGCCGGTTAAATACTTGGGTATTCCCCTTATCTCAACTAGGTTGAAGCATCAGAACTGTAAACCCCTGATTGAAAAAGTGAAAAGAAGACTTGATGATTGGAAGAATAGATTTTTGTCTTTTGCAGGAAGACTTCAGCTTCTTAACTCAGTTGTTTCCTCGCTTCATGTCTACTGGTCGTCCGTTATGTTTCTTCCCCAACGTGTGATCTTGGAAATTGAGCAATTGATGAGAGGTTTTTTGTGGTGTCATGGTGATATGCAACGAGGAAAAGCGAAGGTTGCTTGGAATACTGTGTGTCTCCCCAAAGACGAAGGTGGGCTTGGCGTTAAAATGCTGGAAATTTTCAATATTGCTCTTCTCACTGTACATATTTGGAAGCTCCTTGCTCAAAAGGAGTCTCTATGGGTCAAGTGGATACACATATACAAGCTGAAGAACAGAAATTTCTGGGAAGTCACAGCTAAAGGCACAATGTCTTGGTCCTGGAGAAAGATTCTTCATATTCGCCCAAAGGTGCAACGATTTTTTTGGTTCAAATTGGGAGATGGACTGTTGGCAAATGCTTGGTTCGATACCTGGGACGATTATTGCCCTTTGATTCAGCATGTTACTTCCCGTCAGATAGCTAATGCGGGCCTGTCTTTGGAAGCAAAGGTAGCGCACCTTATTCTGAATAATGTTTGGGTTTGGCCTAGAGGCTGGAACGATAACATCCCTGCTATACCTCCTGTTCTCAACCGGGAGTGTCATGATATTCTGGAATGGAAAGATAGTAATGGATTGAGTAAGGAATTTGCTGTTCATAATGTCTGGGAGGAGCTTAGAAATCGACATAACCAGGTTAATTGGGCACATGTTGTTTGGTTCCCTCAATGCATTCCTAAACATGCATTCATTCTCTGGTTGGTTTTTCACAGAAAATTGAAGACCCAAGACAAGATGATGCGTTGGGAATTGGGATTCTGGTCTTGACAGTGGGTCGCTGATCTGCCCATTATGTACCACTCAAGCGGATTCTCACGATCATTTGTTTTTTGAGTGCTCCTACTCTACTCAGGTTTGGACTTCTACCCAAAGGAAAGCTAAACTTGATTTAAACTTCACTGCTTGGAACGACATCATTACTAGAGTGTTACCTTTATCTAAGAAACCTCACGTTAGTTGTATTGTTCCTAAGTTAATTTTGGCTGCTACGGTTTATATGATTTGGAATGAACGAAACTTGCGGCTATTCCAGCCTTCTAAAAGGCCTTCCGATCAGCTTGTTGACATAATTTGGGCTACCATTCGTTTGAAACTGATGACGTTCCGCTTTAAGAAGTCTCACCGAATGGAGAATGCTCTCATTGCTTGGGATTTGCCTCCGCGGTTACTGTCTTAGCTTCTTGATATTGTATTTATTTTTAGTTACTGTTTTTCTTTTGTTGTATTCGGCTAGTACGAGATGTCTGTAATGTTTTTTGATTGACACACTTTGGTGTGTTGGGTTGTAATAGTCAATCTGGTACTCTGTCAGATTGCCTGAACTTTTATTGATCTATTTATAAAAGCTTACCAGGGTAAATCCCTTTACCCAAAAAAAACTTCGAACAATTTATTAAATATATCTCACTTGCAAACTACCTTTTCACTCATTCCTAGAAGAATAGAAAGCATAAACTACATTTTCATTATTTTGATATCCACATTGCAAAATCATTTTTTAGAACCGAATTTTTCAGATCTAAAACAAAGTCTATAGTATGTATTTATACCGTATTTATACATGTATATGTAAATGTAAATATGTATCTGCATTTTGTATTATTTAACAGAAGAGAGAGAGAAAGGATCATTCCTTCATACTCTTTGATCCTTCCTTCATACTATTTGTGAAGATCAAGAATTCAAAAATTTTCTTCCACCATATCTTTTTCTCAAAGGAACCCAAAATCAAACTGTAAATTCTAAATCAACTTACTTTGAGTAGATACAAAAAAAAGTCAGAATAATCATCTACTATATCCAGATAAACAAAAATTCCTAAATCATTATTTTATACAATAATGATCCAACAGCCATTAAAAAAAATCCAATCATTTCCAAATTCACATAATAAATTATTCATCACTAACGCACAACTATTCATTATCACACACACACACACACACACACACAAAAAAAAACCCGATCAAATAAAAGACATCATTAAGTAAATACATAACAATAAATAGTAAAGATAGATATAAGAAAGTTGTGGAATAGGTACCTTGCCGTGAATAATGCGCCAACAATCTTTGGGATCATAGTGTTAAGCAAGTTCCTTCAAAGTAAACAATACTTTAGAAACTAACCTGAATATACAAAGAAAATATATACCCATTATTATTATTATTATAATTATGGATATAGATCAGTTAAAGCTAGCAAGATTAGTTATCCAAAAAAAAAAAAAAAAAAACTGGACAAACATAAAAAGTGTAACCATTATTATTACCACAAACAACTTGAATCATACGAATATTATTACTTTCTGTTAAAAAATAAAATAAAAAATAAAAACCTCAGACTTTTAAAAAACAAATTTTTTTTAAAAATTGGGGTTTTTTTTTCTTTCTGATTTGTTGTTGTTTGTTGTTAACGCAAAATATCCGAAAAATAATTGAATAATGTTTCCCTTCAAAAATGCGAAATATAAATTTGGTAATCCTTACCTATCCATCTTTGTAGAAGATGAAGACCAGCTATAAATATAAATCGAGTAGCAAGATCTTAATATTTTCACTCTATAAACATTTTAGATCAGAACCCATATAACTTCAATCTTGGCATTATGTATATGTATCTCCTGCAATAAATAGTTTATTGTTGGAGGAAAAAGAAAAAGAGATTATGTATTATATATTTAGGAATTAGGGTTTATGAAGTGAAAAATAACATACCTGGGGAAAAAAAGAAGGAATGGTAGATTTGAAAAAGACAGATAAAAAGATGAAGTGTGGAATGGGATGGTGATGAATTTGATATTAGAACATATACTTGGATAGATTCAAAGCTTCTTATGAAAGCAAACTCAAAAAAATTTGAATTCTTGAAACTCTCATAAAATGTCCACATCAATTTTAAAGCCTGCAAAATGTGTACATATGGTCTGCAATATTGAGGGTCAGAAGCTGGAAACCTCTGAGATCTAACATTGGGAAGACGAAAGCTTCTTTCGGAAGAATATACCATCTGTTACATGAGCAAGTAGGTGTGCTTTATGACGTGGCATATCTAACATTGTGACAAATACTTCAAAAATGACATCATCAAGACTTCTTCTCTAGTATAGATAGAGATAGAGATAAATATAGATAGGTATAGATATAGATACATCCGGTGGTGGTATTGAGTTGATATGGTGGTGGTGATGGTGATGGGTTTGATTTTTTGTACAACTTTTTTGAATGGTGAGATCGAAGATTATTTGATTTGATATAGACATGTTGGTATGTATTAGATGGATGCCCGCGCAATGCGGCGACTGTGTGGTGGTGGCGGTGACTGGTGGTGGTGGTGGCGACTGGTGGTGATGGTGGCGACAGTGTAAGTAATTGATATAAAGGTAATTGATGTAAATGGGATAGTGTAGTTATTTTAGGAGTTAAGGGATATATAGTGTAAATTAAATGTGGTATTATAGGTATATCAAGTGGAGATGTTTAAAATAGTAAATAAGAATGAGGGGCATTTGATGTAGATCAAATCATCTTTTGAGAAATGAGGGTGGAGGAAATACTTTATATAGTATTATAGATATGTATATGTCTATGTCTGCATGTGTGAATGCATGTATATGCGGAAGAAAAAAAGAATAAAAAAAATATCATTAATGGTCCTTATATGTGGGAAATGACCCATTTACCCTCACGTGGGAGGCACGTGAGGGTTTTAATGGAGGGGAGAAAACGGCCGTCAGTTCATTGGACCAAACATGAACCTTATCTTCAAATTATGTACTGCCAATTTTGAAACTCAGAGATGAAACGTGATTTTTTAGGTAAACCCATGAACGATTTATGTCGTTAACTCTTCTTTTAATAATAAATCTCATTCTCGAGCTAAAAATAATTAATTATGAAACTATTGGCAACCTTCCTCCACCCTATTATTGGGAAAGTTACTTGACCGCAACCACAAGCACTCTTTTCGCTAATTGTTTGGTCCCTATAGACAATGTTTCATCCGTTGTGCCAATTACTAACCCAAAGGATGCAAAGTTACCATCATGGTTAGGATGGGGTCTAAAAGTGTTGTAGGGGTAATATAATATATACGGGTTTGAGGCGGGTTTGGGTATACGGGTCGGGTATGCGGTTTTTTATTTAAACCCGAACTCGTAAAAAAAAATTTAAAACCATCCCCATACCCAGCCCTAGACCCGTGAATCCAAAACCAAACCCGACCCAAAAATTCAGGTTTTGAATTTCCCCGTTGGATACGGGTTTTTTGCCATCCCTCGGTGGACACCCACGTTGGGTCAACACTTTGGCACTTAGCCTAGAGGTATGTGCAAATATGGTCATGTTTGACGTTTCGTAGTATGGTCATGTAACCTGTCAGCATTGTTAGTTATCAACGAATACAGTATTCATGCTTAGACTATTAGGAGTGGGGGAAGCCCCTCCATGGGGTGTCTCGCGCCATGTGGCGGATGACATGGCGAGGGGCTTTCCCACTTTTTTGTGGGAGTGGGGAAGCCCCAAAGGAAGCCCCTAGGGACCCACCATTTGTTTTATTTTATACTTTTAATTTAATATAAAAATAAAAAAGAAAAAAGAAAAAGAGGACAATGTTGACTTTGGGAGTGAAAAGCTGCAGAAAAGTGATATAGTTCAGAAGCTACAGTAACGTTCCATATATAACGAAGGTGGGGCTGGCACGCCCTTGGGGATGGTCCGGTTGAGCTTTACGGGGCGTGGTGGCTTCAAAAAGGGATGGGGCACGCCCCCACTCCCATTAGTCTTATAGAAAAAGTGTTGTGGACTAAAGCATCTTCCACGTTAACAAACTTAATTAGACGGCTGACAAACAAAAGATAAATGTGTAAAACAATTATTCCATGCTTATCATTTTAATTATTCTTTTTACATGTGTTTAGATGACAATAAATTGGAAAAAAAAAAAAAAAAACTAGTGGTAGTAGATATTTTTTGTTATGAAAATGCCAAAATGGTATATGTTAAAGGTTAAAAGGAAATAGTTGACTTTGATGATTGTATGAGATAAAATAGTGGTTGACTTTCTGAATACGAACCCACTTTGCAATTTGCATACATGAACCTCATTGTGTGAACACCAAAGACTTCAACTTCCAAAAGTACACCAAATATCATGCTTGTTGCAAGTTGACTTTTTCTAACAAGTTCATTCATTTTGATACAACTAAATATTATTTCAGCCTCCCTTTATACTACTTTTCTTTATTCCGGGCACCAGAAAAAATCATTGATCAACTTGAGCGACATCGTAGGC
>JAOXNX010000033.1:24407635-24422087 GCA_028566075.1 Solidago caesia
TGATCCAATGGTCAAGATCTTATCTTATTTGTTTTATTTTAATACTTGTTTTACAATAACCAACCCCTATATATATATATATATATATATATGTCCGAAGTTGAGAATTTTGTAACCAAAACAACATCAAAAATTTGTAACCAAATCATTTTCCAAAGTTTCAAGATCCCCACTTTCAAACTATGTCAAACCGTAACAACTAAAACTTCGATCCCCACTTTCAAAGTTTACTCGACATATCATCACCGGCGGGTTCTTCATCAAAAACGCAGGATCAAACTAACTCTCCTCCACCATTTTCACAACCCTCATTTTCACAATCGTTTTTTAATCAACCCTCATTTTCACAACCCCCATTTTCACAACCGTCTTTTAGTCAACCCCCATTTTCATCTTATCCATCACAGATCAACAATCAACAACAATAGGTCTAATTTCAAAAACAACAATTTGCCGTGTGACAACAACAACAAATCCCACCAATCAATGTAGATGATGAAGACGAGACGATGACGACGACGAGTAGTAATTTCATGATCTTAATTTGTGAGGAAGCTATGCCTGGAAAAAGGCAAAAGAAGAAAAGAGGCTTCCTGAAAATAGTCTGAGCTTTCATGAGTAAACATCCTTAGCTTAAAAATTAGTTGGTTTTCTTCCCAAGGGTTAGCAAAACTAGCTCATGAAGGTAACTTGCTATATGTCTCCCATGATGAAAGTGTAACTTGGACATTTAACCAGGATCATCATGTGCTTCTAGTCAGTGGCGAAGCTAAGATTTGACATTAAGAGAGTCGGTTGCATAATTGGAATGGATAGATGAGAGAAAATAATGTTGATTTAACGTTTAGAATGAAAACTTAAATAAAAAGTTGTGTTAGTTAGAAAGAAGCTAAACACCCTCTAGCTCCATCTCTACTTGTAGTACTGATGACATGTATGGAGTACTGACCACATGTAACCTTTTTTCATGTAAAAATATACATGTAGTTTGTGCATGCCTTATGTTCTCCCATGTGATTTGTTCTATTTATGTGATTGTCCAATCTTAAACTTTTCTCTTTCTTTTTTATCCAAGGATCCGGATCAATTAATTCCTCATCCGACAAAAGCCTTTATTAAGTGGACTAACCTCACATTGACAATTCCTTAAATTTCTAACAAAATGGGTTTCTCAAATGAACCCACCATCGACATGGGTGCATGATTTCAACAGATTTAGTAAATATCATTACTTGGAAATGAAAGAGTCATTTGTTATGATTCATTTGTCACGTCCTTGTAATTAGTTAACTTGAAAAATTATAATAATGTTAATTAAGAGTAAATAGGTAAATAATTGGACGATAAGTATACTTTTAAAAAAAAGTGGACAATTGACAATGAAGCCAGTTCAAGTGGTGGAGTTACGGAGTTTAACCCACAAAACGGAGGTTCAATCCTCGGTTGCATCTTTGTGGGGTTTTCCCTAAAAAGTTACTCTGCAGTAGTCAGGGCATGGTTAAGATATTCACGTCTACCCTGTAACGTTCCTCATTCTTATATGATGAGGTGGAATTACTGTCCGAAATGCGACGTGGAAAATGGACAATTATTATAGAACAACACCTAATTAATTATGGTAACATTTAATAATCCAAACGGTCAAAATGATTAATGACACATATTCCCACTAACTTCCCTTTAATTTTATTTTGATTCGATTCCACGTTCGCTTATTTAGTCTTGAATCTATATATCGGCAAATCTAAACGTTTATTAACAAATTGACTAGTCTTACATGAGTTGACCATTATGTTAGACTAAGACATTAACAAGTAAACACATTTGAAACTCATCATCGTACCTAACCACTTATTAAAATCATTGGCGGATCCAGAGTGTTGTCAGGGGGGGAAAGGCCCACCCTCAAAAAGCCCAAAACATTTTATTTATTTTTTTTTTTTTACATTAGATTCAATCCAAAATTGTATTAGGCCCCTAAGCAAAAACTCACTAACTCAACGATTCTTGTCCGGCTTTATAAAAAAAATTTTAGGCCCCCACCTTTATAAAAGTCTGGATCCGCCACTGCAGCTAGCCTTCGACCATTTGGTAAATGGCAAGACACAATCGCAGGCAAGAACAGAGTACAACATAACAATTGCAGCCAATGATGGCAATGCTGATGATACGTTGAAAAACTATGTAGCAATTGTTTTCGACAGGCCAAATGAAAACTTTATGCATCTTGTTTTCTTTAGAGGACCTGTTAAAGTGTAGAAAAAGTTTATTTTATAAGAATGGGTAGATTGTTGTAGTCGACAAAATGTTAAAGCCATTGTTCATCCACGACATCTACATATTGAATAACACATCACATATTATTTTGGTATCAATGAAAATTGCAATAGTTTCTTTTCTATGAATGTATGGAAAATCACAACATATACCATCTTCCATAGTTTACTAAGCTACCATTACCTTTCGTTGCCTCGTGTTGACCCGATCATTTTTTTTATACCTTTTTATGGGTACTAAAACCATGTGTAGGGGTTTTCAAGAGGTTGAAGTTGAATTGTATGTTTGTTCATTTCCCGTAGGAAGGTGATTCCTACATCCGAAAGCTACCTCATGCGCTACAACAAGTGCTTTAATATAACTAGAGAGATCAATCTAACAAGTGATGATACAAATTGAAAACTTCACAGCGTTTAAGACATCCTCAAATGGTATAGCTCTTAACCCATTCAACAAAAAACATCAAGACAGATGTGTAGTTGATATACTACAGAACTTAATCACTGCATTCTGAATTCTAAAACCATATCCATAAGTGAATCCTAATAGACTTGATGCTTAACAAAGAGATACATCAATGAAGGTCAAAATTTTGTTTCATAAAAGCAAAAGAACTGAGAACAAGATGATACCCTTGATAGCGCCACAAATACATAAACGGTCTTCAGAATATCATTCTCTGAAGGGTGAAACAAGAAATGACTATCTGCTCCATTCTACGTCAGCACCAGATCGCGGGTTAGCATTGTTGAAACGAGTTGTATCTTCTGGTCTTATGGAATTCGCAAAGGTATGCCAACCCAAAAGGTACGGCACAGCAAACTGCATATCATACACCAAGTTAAAAGATGCTAACTCTTAGAAATGTGCAATGTATTTACGGATTTTTCTTTCTTGTTTATGCCAGAAATGAGCATTCCAAACAGAAAATAACCTAGTACGAAGGTTGTTCATGCATTTACATTTCTACAATTTGTCCAGAAACATTCAATATTTCTAGTTTAATGTTCCTTTAAGTTGGTTGTAAAAAAATGGTATCATTGTAACAACAAACCAAGTATAATAGTAAGACAGGTTCACTCACACTAAATATATTGGGACCGACCAAAATGCATGTATTGAACCAATAAAGAATGCAAGTCTAAGAGCATCCCTGATGTAATATAGTAGAAGACTAGAAATGTAAAACGGGCAAATCAAGTGGGTTGGGTAAGGTTTTGGTTGAAAACAGGTAATCTCCAGTACGGGTTGAGCTGACCCAATACATTTTATAATTAATTTTGACTATTTAAAGATAATTAACGTGTTAAATATCATTAAAACACAATATACTTCTGACAATAAAATATTTTTTGAATAAGCAATTTAGGAGGTTTTATGCATTAACGGTACCTTCTTGGAGACTTTTGTCCTGTTTGACCCATTTCCTTTTTTAACCAAATATTTGTTTTCAACCCATTAGAACCACTAGATATGAATTCATATTATGCAACCCACAACGACCCATTCATAAGTATATGGGTTGAAACTGCCACCTCTAGTTACAGAAATTTTTAAAAGTACAAAGCTAAAGGACATGAGATAAAACATACATTGAAAGCTGCAACAAGAATTGCAAACTCTGCCTTTGTAACGGGGATATAAATGCTCTCATCCATGTTTATAAGCTTGTTTTGAACACCTTCAATTCATAAGAACACTTAGTTAAATGTGTTTCTTCAAAAACGACAAAAGAATAGTAGGTGGTGATAATTACTCAGATTGAAGAAGTGGCCAGATCCGTCTGGGAGAGGCTCTACCTTCAAAACCTTCCTAACTCTGCCTTCATCGCTGCAAAATGTACGATTCAGCACAAAAATATTCACTACCCTCAAATTGATCATGGTTGAAAAAAATATAGACCTTTTTCCTTTGAAAGGGTCATGAAAGAATTCACATGAATCCCTTGCACCAAGACTGATTAAACTTCCGATTTCAGTAACAGATAACGAGAACACCTAGAAATATGGAAGAAAGATGAAAAGAAACGAATATGATTAATTTCATAAAATGACGAGTATGAACAAAATATAACCAACAAAAAGATGCACAACCATTTGATTTTAACAAATAGTAGAATGATATTTACCACCTTGCAAGGCTGATTACATTAGGCACAGTCTTAACAAATCCTATAAATAGTACTATTTTATGACTAATACAGTGAGGGTAATTTTAAAGGGCATTAGGCGTAATCTTACCACCATGTTAAGATGGTTACTGTATAAAGATTTTGTAAGCGAACTTAAAAAAAAAAGAGCTGGGTAAATAATATTAGCGACACACAGTGTTAACTTGCATGAAGAAGTACACATTTTCTGTGTTTAATATTTAAGACAAATTTGACAACTTCTGAAAAGATATGTAACAATTCATAAGAACGAGTTCATACATTTAAGTATAACCTTTTCCAGATATGCAACATTTTACTCAAGAAGTCACCTAAATTATCTATATCTGCTAAAGCATCATGTCATCTGCCCTATTGTTTTGGACTTTTGGTCATGTAGCATCTCCATCATGTGGGTCCCAATACTAAGAGGTAAAAAGAAGTGCAAACGTGATTGTGTCCCATTTACAAGATACGAAAAGAAATAAAACATGGTTTTCTATCTGAATCTTTGTATACGATAAGTCAATTTCACTAGTTATGTTGTATGAAAACTCATAAAAGAAAAAAGGAAATCCTAGACAGGTACTATGGTAGTGTGCAAATTACTCCTTGATATTTTTTGTCCCGGAAATTACTGCTACCTTTGTTTATTCTACTGATTCAGAGATATAAAAATGAGACAATAAAACGGTTAAAAAAGGATTAAAAAATGATACCCCCTCCCTCTTTCGTATCTCACATGTTTCTTACAATCAACTATACCACTGTATTTAGTGACTCATAGGCCATACCTGATATCTCACATGCATCTTTACAATCTAATATACATCATATTTGACACTATATCTCACATGTTTATTAAGAAAAGATACCATCGTATTACCTGTGAGCTAACAATGGGCCTCATATCTCACACATACATTCTAAAAATAGCACATGCAACAAAAAGTGGTCTAAAAATAGGATGATTTGTGTTCTCATTCTACATATAGTATTTTCACTTTGTATTTACTATTTAACTATTTATGACATGCTTCAAATGTTTCTAACCATGTAAAACAATCACAAGAGCATATTTCAGAAGAACTTACAATAGACACAGTATCTAACATGTTTATTAAGAAAATATACTATCTTATTACATATTTACATGTGAGATTACAACGGGCCTCATATCTCACATATACATTCTTGAAATAAGACATGCAATAAAAAGATATCTAAAATTCGATGCTTTTTGTTTTCATTCTAAATCTAAAAGCATTCTTACTTGGCAAGTAGTAATTTTAGCTATTCATGCCACGCCTCACATGTTTCTAACCAGGTAATAAATTTACAAGAGTGGATTTACAATAGACTCGGTATCTCATATGTTCATTACGAGAAAATACTATTGTATTACATGTGAGGTTACAATGGTCCCTATTTCTCACATATTCATTCTACAAATTGGACATGTAATAAAAGCTAGAAATAAGATGCTTTTTGTTTTCATACTAAAAATAGTATTCTTACTTGGTATTTAGCAAATTTTAGCTATTTAAGCCATACCTCTCATGTTTATTACCATGTAATACAAATACAAGAGCATATTTCATGTGAACTTACAATAAACCATGTATCTCACATGTTTATTTAGAGAATATACTATCGCATTACATGTGTGGGCTCACATATTCGTTCTAAAAATAGGTCATGGAAAAATAAATTAACGAAAAATTGGATGTTATTTTGTTTTCAATCTAAACAAAGTATCGTTACTTCCTATTTAGCAAGTTTAGCTTTTTATGCCACACCTCATGTTTCAAACCCCGTAATACAATTACAAGGGCATATCTCACGTGAACTTACAATAGACCCTCTATCTCAAATGTTTATTAAGAGAATATACTAACATATTACATATGAGATTACAATGGGACCCATATCTCACATATAAACATTCTACAAATAGGACATGTAATTAAAAGTTATCTAAAAATAGGGTACTTTTTGTTTTAATTCTAAATAAAGTATTCTTATTTTGTATTTTATTTATGCCATATCTCAAATTTTTATTGCCATATACTCCGTAATACAATTACAAAGGCATATTTCATATGAACTTACAATAGTCAATAGACCATGTATCAAACACGTTTATTAAGAGAATATCCTATCGTATTACATGTGACATTACAATGAGCCCCATCTCTCACATATACATTTTACAAATAAGATAAATAATAAAGAGTTGTCTATAGATGGCATGAATTGTATTTTCATTCTGAATATAGTATTTTTACTTTGTATTTGGCTATTTATGCCATGCTAGATGTTTCTTACCATGTAATACAATTACAAAAACGTATTACATGTGAACTTACAATAGACCATGTATCTCACATGTTTATTAAGAGTATATACTATCGTATTTCATGTGAGATTACAATGGGAACCACATCTCAGGTATACATTCTAGAAATAGGATAAGTAATAAAGAAAATAGTATGAATTGTGCTTTCAATCTAAAATTGTATTTTCACTTTATATTTAGCTATTTATGCCATACCTCACATGTTTCTTACCATAAAATGCGATTACAAAAGCATATTTCATGTGAACTTACAATAGACCCTCTATCTCACATGTTTCTTAAGAGAATACTAGAAATAATACCCGCACAATGCGCGGTGGTTGACGGTTGAAGTTAAAAGATGATGGTGTCCAGCAGTCGGCTTCGCCGACCGTCTATTCTGAATTGTCTAACACATGTATATAAAAATTATATTTATTGTTATTGATAGAATATTTAAAAAATCAATATATATAATAATATATAACATAAACATTAAATACCAAGTTAAAAATGGTAATGTTGAAAAATTTCAAAATTTAAGACATTATGCAAATGCTTTATAAGATAGTATAGATATAGATATAGATATAGATACTATCATATTACATATGAGATTACAATGGGGCCCATATCCCACATATAAACATTCTAGAAAGAGGACATGTAATTAAAAGTTATCGAAAAATAGGATAATTTATGTTTTCATTCTAAATATAGCATTCTTACTTTGTATGTAGCTATTTATGGCATACCTCATATGTTGTAATGCAATTACACGAGCATATTACATGTGAACTTACTGCTATAAATCCCTACATAAGCCCTGAACAAACTCCCTATCTCATTTCAACTCTGATTCCTGATTAATCATTCTTAAACATAAAAATGGTTTCAAATTACCAGCCTCTTCTCTTCACAATACTCATCTTCTTTCTAGGTTCCCTTTTCATCGCTCCCGCCCCTTCATTGGGTGCCAGGACACATGTTGATGACTGGGCTCCCATTAAAAACTTAACAGATACAAGGATGGTAAAGTATGGGAAGTTTGCAGTGGAAACACACAATCACCAGGCCAAGACCAAACTGATCTTCAACCATTTGGTCAAAACTGAGTTCCTTCAAGGGTATGGAATACAGTACAGGCTAAGTATCGCAGCCAAAGATGGTGCTCGTGATGATAAATTGAGAAACTATGAAGCTGTAGTTGCTTTTGTGCAATTTACAAATAAATTGGTTCTTTATTCTTTTAAAGGACCTGTGTAGGTGTTAATGATGCTGACAAATGTGAATTATGATGTTTAAATAACGAGTAAGTTCTGAGAATTATGTGGTTGACAAAGTATTAAACTTGTTGTTTCTCTATGCTATATACGAATTAAATAACAAATCTCATGTGATAAATGTGAATTATGATGTTTAAATAGTGAGTAAGTTCTGAGAATTATGTGGTTGACAAAGTATTAAACTTGTTGTTTCTCTATGCTATATACGAATCAAATAACAAATCTCACGCTTTTACCTTATTGCTTCTAAATATATATAGAAAAAACTAAAGCTATATATTTTTCTGAATCATGATAAATTGCAGCACTTCAATTATTGGGCCAAGGAGTTGCTGCAAGAAAACTGGTTTGTTTTTAGGATACCTATAAATTTATCTATCACAACAAAATGGATCATTTGATTCTTGGAGTCCCAATAATCATTTTGAATATGAACTATGACTTTGGTCTATGTAAGTCAGCATTGAAGTTTTGACACGAATAAAATCAGGCCTTTTAGGTGCCCAACTGCCAATAGCAACATTCATGAAAATGAATATTTCTAGATAACTAAAACACCAAATTTAAAATTAAAAATAATAATAATAATAATAATAAATAAATAAATAAATCAAATGTAACTTCAATTGAAAACCAAGATAATAAATTTATTGGCTTTCTAATCCAATCATATTGACAAACACCAGCAGCAACAGCCAGCACCCATAAATTGAGGAAAACGAAAACTGGTATTCATGACTATGGGGCCCATCTCCTACCTTAATCTTATTATAAATAGAACCAACCTCAGAGCATCCCAATGGGAGGGGTAGGAGCTTATTCATTTAGTAAGTCATCAACTTTTTCAATGACTTTTTTGCATTAAAATTTGAGTTTTTTTAAGTCATTGAAGATGAGTTAGAGTTAATAATGCACATACATTTTCATTTTGAACTCCCATCTATTGTCCTTTTTATTTAATACGCAGATCAAAACTATTATAAGAAGTACATAGCTAAAATATAACCCAATTTAGCTGAAAAGGCTTAATCATCCTAGATATATGTAGACAGGTTTTTATAACCAATCCTATTTCTAAAATAATCCATATCTCACATGTTTCTGACCATCTAATACATTTACTCAATCACATTGCATAAAAACTTACTACTACAAAGTCCTACTGAAACCCCCAACAACTCCAACGCCCATTTCTCTTTCACCCACTCATTCCTAAATCTTTCCCGCACACAAAATCACTTCGAATTAGCCACTTCTCTTTACAATATTGGTGTACTTTTAGGGTACCATTTTCATCAACGACTCCGATTCATAAGGTTGCAAGAGACTAGTCCATAATCGGACTGCTGTCTATGATGTAGATGACCCAGGGATGGTAAACCTTGGGAACTTTGCAGGGGAGCAACACAATGACCTGACCAGAACCAAACTCGTCTTCCACAATTTGGTCAAAGGTGAGTTCCACGAAGGGAATGGAATAAAATACTAACTCATAGCCAAAGATAGTGCTGGTATTGAAGAGATATGAATCCGTTCTTAGTGACGTAGAGCTATGTAGTCACTAGCGGTGCCGGCGCTATAGCGGTTATCGGGGTTCGGTCAAAATAGCGGTCCCGCAATTATTGGTGATATTTACCGATATCCTACCAATAGCGGTCCAAATAGCGGTGCTATAGCATTTTTTTTGGCCCAAACTTAAACACAACATAATAAACACTAATTTTTGCAAGTATTAACACTAATGTTTCAGATATTGACACTTTTAAGCTTGACTTTTGATATTTCTATTAAGTATGAAGTATTAATTATTATATATATACAGATTGCATAATATTAAAATTACCGCTATCACACCGCTATCCCACCGCAATAACTGATATCTCAAATATCGGTCCTTGACCGATATTTGATTATGGACCGCTATAACTACATAGATGTAGAGTTTATAAATAGTTTGTCTTGATTACATTAGAGGACCTTTGGAGGTGCTAATGTGTTATGGAAGTCGATTTTTGGGAATTATGATGTTGACAAAATGTTTAACCCATGGTTTATCTATGCTATCTACACATAAGATTACTAATCACATGATTATTCCGCATCTTGGAAATTGCAACACTTCTTTTGTTAAGGACAAGATAACTAGATTTAAAGTAGCGGGTGCAAGAAAATTGATTTTTGCAGCTAAATGTAGGATTATATGACTATCACTAACTTTAATCAAATAGCAATATGATTCTTAAACTCATAATAGTCACATTGAAAATGCACATACTCAAACACCCTCTACAAAAAAATATTGATCGTTACGGATTCTTCTTCTATAAAGAAGACGGAAAAGAGCAATAAGAGAAATCCTTTAAATTGCAACCTTGACCTTATCAAAATTCAGGTTTTAGCTGCCCAACATTCTTATCTTAATAGTATAATAAGAAAAGGAATTTGAAAAAAGTTTTCTATTGGGAACAATTTCTAACCTCCAATTGGAGAAAAAATCTCACTAAATTTTAATTAATGTAAATAAAGATATTACACTTTCTAGCCTTACATGAGAGAACATATCTCAATAAATACTTAATTTAAATAAAGGCATTACACTTTTTAGCCTTCAACTTGAGAAAAAAAATATCTAACTAGTCAAAATTTCCCACCATTTACCTAAATAATCTCCAACATGTTATTAATAATCTCTTTTTCTTTCAAATAAATACAAATACAAAATTAAATTTTTAAATGTTTTTTTTTTTTTTAAATGTTTACAACTTAAGTTAGCAAAATTTTAAAATATATTAGTTACTCGTATAACTTACATTATTATCATTCATATATATTGGATGAACTAATCAATATATCAATAATTCACATAGACTTTTCAAAGAGCTATTATAGATCAATCGGTACCCGTTGCTTTTGAAGCTTAGGGCTACACATGTGAAAACCTATTGGCGGGGGTTCAACTCCTAGCATGTGCAGTTTTAAGTGGAGGTATTTTACAGGCGCAGGTCTATTACGGGGTGGGATTGGCGGGTACCAAAATGGTACCAGGGATCAGAGGGTTCCTTCCTATTTACCCTCCTTTTTATTTTTAAGTTATATTGCACTATATTTATCATAATGTATTAATCGAGAATATCAGGTCACAACAAAATTCTGAACTCTTATGCCGTATTAAATTTACATTATCTATATTAAATTTAAATATATAATCTTTTAACATGTAGTCATTTAACATGTAATGAAACTCATTTAATCCATACATGAATTTCATAAATAAATAAAAATGTTTGGAATACTTTTACATGTAATGTTTTGTGTCCGTCCGTGTGTATACACACGTCTAAATTCTAGTAACAATAACACCAATACTTATTTGTGCAAAAACTAAAATTACCATCAATCAAAAATCAAGGAAAAGAAAGTTACCTGCTTTCTACTCCAATCATATTGACGAACACCAGCAGCAGGCGCAAATTGAAGCAACACGAACCCCTCTTTTGTTAGCTTGAACGCCCCAGACTGCACAAACAACCGCCCCCGAAAATTAATGAACTTTACACATTTCCAAACAAACTATATCCAACATTTTTATCCAATGAGCAATAGAAACAATAACCCAATACATAAACAATAAAAATAACATAATGTTAAACATTCGCATACATCTAAAGGGGCGAATTCGGGTGGGCGCGGTTCCACAGTAAGCGCAGCCTTCCCTTTGTAAATCGAATGCCCGATAAAAACCTTTGGAGCCTCTATTCATCAATCCAAACAAAACCCATTTCAATTCAATACTAAAAACTTCATTTCGGACAAAAAAAGAAAAAGAAAAAAAAAAAAGAACATTACCTTGTCTAGGTTGTTGTTGGTCAGAATATTGACATTTCAAAGTGGGTTTTGTTAAGTTATTGTTTATGAATTTGAGTGTTGATGGAAAAAGGATTTTTTGTGGGTTTAAGGTGAAATTGGTTTTAGGGTTTTGGAGAATGCAACTTCCTCTTGTTGTTGATAGAGAAGGAGATATTGAGGGATTTATTAACATTTTTTTTTTGTTTGTTTTGTTTTTTAAATCACAAGTGATGGTGAAGAAACTAGAAAAGTTTGAAATTGTCTTCAGAGACAAAGGTATCAGGAGTGTATCAGGATCTTGATAAACCCCTTTTGAAGTTTGAACCCTGTTTTGTGTCAATGTGGGTCTGTGGGGTGTGTTGAATTATTAGGATTAAAAAAAGAGAAATTGATGTATCAGACTAAACTTGACGAATGTCCGCGCGATACGACGGTGATGGTGGTGAGGGTAGTGATGGTAGCGGTGGTATGTTGGTGGTGGCGACCGGTGGTGACGGTGGCGGTGGCAAGTAGTGTAGGCTATTTTTTTTTAAAGGTGCACATTATACAAATGCCGACGCACTCCCCACCTAACATGATGAGAACCACTCAGCTTGGGTAGTCGGTTGTCTAAACCGGATCCCGCTACATCCAAACTGAGCAGGCTTCCAAGAAAAAACCCGTTATGCATTTTGCGAGTCACTAGGCATCCACTATCACCCAGCAAGCTGGAGGGATTTAATAGGGGCCAAGAATTGCACTTGGCAAGACTTTAACCCCCGCCTAGGGGGAAAAACCCAGGTGCCTCACCACTGGGGTAGGGATTTAGTAGTGTAGGCTATTGATATAAAGGTTATTGATATAAAAGGGGATAGTGTAGTTACTTAGGAGTTAAGGGGTAGATGTTATAAATAAATTCATTAAGGGTATTATAGGTATATCAGGTGAAGATTTTGAAATAATAAATAAAGGAGAGAGATATTTTAGGTAGTTCAAAGTTGTAATTTGAGAGGGGGGGAATGGTTGATGCTTTATATAGTAGTATAAATATAGATTTGATTTGATAGATTAAAAACTCTTTGAATTTTGGTGCTCATGTATGATTTCATTTTAGAAAAGTTCTTAAAATTTTATTTATTTTATACATGTTTATAAGCATATCAAATTAATCATAATTATTATTTTTTATTAAAATAAAAGAAATGAATTTGTAATTAAAAAATGTTTATGATATGATAAAAGAGGATAGAAAAAAATTTAATAATAATATAGTCTTTATTCTTTAGGGTTATGTTTAAAAGATTATTACTCATACAAGCATAAATAATTGGTATATTAAATATATAACAACCTAGCATTGGTGATATCCAATTTAACCTGAAATCCGACCTATAAAAAACTGGTTAGGGTTATGTAATTTCAACATGTCAACATAAATACTTTATGAATGATTTTTTGAATACTTTTGAGTTATCAGATTTACCCACGAACCAAAATACTTTTTGAGAAAATGTCACCGCGTCACTTACACATGTGTAAGTGAATGGATAAAAAGAAGAAAAATGTGTGGCTGAAAATGGTTATCGCGTTCTTTTTTTTTAGGGGTTCTCAGAATAACTCACCCATATATATATATATATTCAGTAGTTTTTAATATAAATTTGTGATAGTGGTGAACAGAAGGCAGCGTGAATAGAGTTTTGAAATTGGAATTGGAAAACGTAAAGAAAGTAAAGAAATTGCGGTAAATGACAGGACCCAGTGGCAAAACTTGAAAGCAGGAGGAAGAATTTTAAATATAGATCGATCCGGATGGATCATGGATGATCCAAATAATTAATTGTATAAATTGAACAATATAATGGACTAGCTAATGGATTGATGGATAATTTTTTTTTATCCAATAAATAAGATAAATGGATTTTATTGGATCAGATCTGAATTAAGATCCAATCCATTGACAGGCCTAATGTAGCCACATAGTCGTGTTATAGAGACATGATTTATAATTTATAATATATTAGTCTTTATACATCTGCGTGATGCACGGTTTGACTTAACTTACAATAAAATATTTGTTGTGTGAGTTAATGAAAGTTTATAATTCAGTCGTGTTGATTTATAATTATTATTTTAGATTTTTTAATTTGTTTTTAATAACATATATAAGATTAAATAATATATATTAAAGTGAAGTTCTAGAAGATCTAAACAGGAAAAAATAGATACGATGACTATTATTATTATTTTTGATTTTTAATTTATAAATTAATTAATTATATATGGTATTTAAATATTGAATTCATTAATTTTTATTTTTTTAAACGGCAAAGGATTCATTTATTAATATAAATTAAAATAAAAAGATACATACATGTCGTTGACTAATGTATGTTTCAATCATCTTTTATCTACCAATAAACTAAAACATGATTGATGCTTTCTTTAATCGACACATGACGCTTTATTTAAACGACACGTGTCTTTTTAAATCTATATATATCCTATTTTTTAGATACCATAAATAATTAAAATTTTTAATTAATTGATATATAGATATAGATACCTAATATAATT
>JAOXNX010000033.1:24453778-24469676 GCA_028566075.1 Solidago caesia
AACTTCTTCATACTACTTGTATTGTAATGATTGGGTGATATATACAAAGTCAACGGGGAATTCCCCTTTACCCAAAATAATTTACTCATAAGCGGAAAATGTCCTTCACGAAAAGAGAATATTTATATGTATGTTCATATGAATTTCTGCTAAAAGGAGCAATACTGATCAAGTATTAAAAAGTTACAAAAATCTTAAAAAGTCAAAAATCGCAAAAAGGTTCAAAAGATTTGCGATTTTGGACCTTTTTTGCGATCCGCAAACCAGATTTGCGATTTTGTGGGTATTTTCTGAAAACTCGAAAAAACTAGAGTATTTTGGTATATTGAAGAAGATTTTTGGGTATTTAGGCTATTTTCTCATTCAATAAATAGCTTCGTTTGATTAAAAGAGCTTCAGTCTTTTAGATTGGAAGCTCTTTATTAAAACGCTTCTCTTCCTAGCGTTTCGTTTAAGAAGAGCTGCAAGCTTTTCACTTATAAAATTACATAAATAACCGGATGGAAATGGAGGATCAGGAGGGATATATTTGTATATTTTTGGGTAGTGTATGTAGAACTCTGTGAGTGTGAATGGAAAGAAGGTCATTGGTTAAAAATTTAATTGGGTCATATGGCTGATGGAGAGTGTGACACGAAATTCCAACTTATCCCTGTCATAACTCATAAGTCATAACCATCAATAGATATGCTTAAAGAAATGATAATTCCTTTTATTTCAAATATGATATAAAATATGTATATGATAGTGTAATGTGACAAATTAACGACAGAAATTAAAATGGGCTGAAATTTATATATATGTTTAGTATCAAGTAACGGGCAAGTCAGTCCCAACTAGACCACGTACATCCAAATCAAAGACACGCCTTCTCCAGATAACCTAAACAGTGAAAACCTCTTGGGTTGACTAAAAATTAAAAAACTGATGAAGACAACACTAAATCAGAATAATAACTTTATTTGTAACAATCTACTTACTAATATCTGAAAGTTCATTTTAAAAAAAGGTCAATTACTATACCATTTTCATCACTAACTGGTGGTTGATACTCACTCAACGAGCACACCCACATTGGTCCCTCAGTTATCGTCATCTCATTTTATCCACGACCACCGCCACATTGGTCGTAAGCCCACCGTTTTCTCTGTTCACCAACACCTCATTACCATGTTTTATTCAGGAAACACAAATTAATAAGAATATACAATCTCCTGATTTTGAATGGCAGCTTTTTACGATCACCAACAAAATAATCGATACAAGGTTAAAAGTAAACAACACCCATATTTCTAACCAATCTATCAGCCCCTGGTCCAACTTGCACCTCTACACTACCACCACCATCACCAGGTTTCTCAAGTGATGGCCCGCCCTTCTTTATTTTCGCTACCACCACTTCTGGAAATGCTTCATCTTCGATCTTAACTTTCAGACCACCACGATCATCACAAGATCTCTTCAGTGGCAGCCTTCCCGTTTTCCTCTTTTCCCCTTCCACCTCTGGAGCCGATTCATATTCAGTCTTGACCTTCACAAAGCCATCGCGTTTCTCTATTGGCGAACACTCATCTTCAATCTTAACATCCCGACCACCCAAGTGACGTGGTTGTCTTCCCCTCTTTTTCTCCATCCCCTCCGTTGAACTTTCCTTTTTGACTGGCCTATTGCTCTTGATCACCTGAGTTAGATACAATACACCTTCTTTCTTGTTGAACTTAAATGAGCAGATATCACCTTCCGATAATTGATGATGCTTTCGGCAAAGCGACCAGCCAGATGACAAGTGTCTGGCGTTTCTATATCTTTCGATCATTATCCCAATTTGCCATTCATGTCCTTCAAAGTCCTTTATCATTATGCTCGTTTTGTTTCCCAATCCTGCATCTTTCACAAAATTCTTCGGCAATATCTAGAGCCCACAAAAAGAAAAAAATAAAAAATAATTTAAAAAAAACTATGTATATAATCAGATCATATGAATCAATTTCACCAAAAGAACATTAAAAACTGTCTATAATAACCAAATGAGCAGTTCAGAAACTCAATTTCAAACACCATGTACACAGATCCAGTGTCAGACAAATCACAAGAAATTAATAAAAAGAAAGCTACGCCGCTTTCCAAGGGTGAAAGGGTGATATTAAGGCATTGTACAATTTACATAAAATGATGTACACCTAGAATAAAAATAAAATAAATAAACATGTTTTGCTAATTATGAGTGTTGATTGCAACTTTAATTGGTAAATCTTTTGTATAAACTTTGATTATACAACCACCGTTGACATTATCATGTACCCATATCAAAAGATGAAGGCCCATATCCCGCCTCTCACGGGAATGGGTATAGTTGTTGCAACCAATAGATGAAGGAGTTATAAGCATTACCCAGCTATATTTGTTCTGAGGCATTTTTTTTTGAAAGACTAGATCTAGCATAGGTTTATCATCATCATGATTCCGGACATTTTCACCGCCATCATTATCACCCTTATAATGATAATCACGATCATCTGCAAAATATCGATCAAATCATTCAAGACCCCATTTTACTTTGGATATGTATGTACACACAGATAAAACAGGAAGAAAGGAAACCAAAATAATAAAATAAAAAAAAGAACGATCACATAGATAAAACAGGAAGAAGAAAAAAGAACAAGGGGGAAACATAACTGGTGTTATCAATGGGGAGATCTTTTTCACATCCATTTTCATTCAAGAACGATACTAGAAAGGTGAAGGGATCAATTAGCCAAAAGACAACAATATCCCTAATACACAAGTGGGCATCTTTGACCAATTTATCCCACCCGCTAGAAAAACAGTAACTTTCACCAATCTTTATGATCTTTAACTTCCACCAATGCTTCCCTGTTGCAGTCTTGAGAATTGGGTTTTTCGGCATCTTGTCCAAATACCTCTCCACAACCACCTTTGGCAATGCCTGCAAACAAAATTCATGTTTTCATACATTCACATACATACATTTACATAGATATTGGAGAGACTATAGAGGTTGGAAGAATACCAGATGAGGAGAAGAAGGGTAACGAATGACCTTGAAAAAGGAAAGAAAACCTTCTTTTGGCTCATAACTGCTACTAGTAGACATCTGTATTTGATGAGGGTAGTAAGGCCCCTACGTAGCGGCCTAGAGGGAATAAGCTGCTAATAACTAATTCAACGGCTGATTAACATGAGGGTTTCCTGCTTGCATTTATAAAATTAGCAGTTAAAACATCAAGTATTGTCTTGAATTATCAGTATATATTCTTAAGGAAATCCATCTCATGTCAATAACCCAATAATGGGAAATACCCCACAGCGATAACAAAAAACAACGGATATAGACCTTTGTTTGGCAATACTTCCCTGACCCGTAAGAACCTATGAAGATGCAAATAAATAGGGTAGTCTAATGCAATTCAAACCACCATTAATAAGATAACCAAGAACACACAAGGCACGAGCTTTTTAGGGTGGAAAATCTCTCAAGATGAGAGTAAAAGTCACCAGACCCCTTAGGCCGCTTAAAATCCAATAGACACTACTATCAAAAACTACAACGTGACTTCTCTAGATATACTAGAGGAATATAATAATCACCATACTCTTGGAATAAAGCATCAAGATGTATGGAATCAAAAACTAAAGCAAAGAGTAAGAAACATCATCAAATTCTGCCTATTGCCCACCCATGGAAATCCAAACTTCAGACCTTCAAATCTGATACCCTCTGTCAAAAACGTTGGCCCGGGTGCTGTGAGGCCTCCGTCCTAAACTCCGTGAAGCAACACTTGATTGTAGCTAGGTTCACAAAACCAGGAATACCAAGAAACCTCTCTTTTACTTCTCTCTAGTGTATAAAGTGGCAGCCAACTCTCTCACCAAAAACCCTAGAATATAAGGTAGCCTATATATTTTGTAAGCAGCAAGCCACTGTTCTATTACTGCTATATATCAGGAAAACCCAAAGCCATCCAGTCCAAAATTAAAAAATATATTGCCCATTTCTAGATATATAAATAACTTTGTTTAAACAAGGTTAAACAAACTAATCGACCCATTAGCACTATAGCAGTAGAACATACTGACCCAACCTTATCGGGCATCTTTTTCCAAACTAAGCTTAATAAATGATAAGAACTGAAGTTGCAGTCCTAAACAAAATCTGCAGTCTTCTATTATATGAATTCCAAATCCAATGTCCAATAACCAAAAAAGTTTGAACATCGTACTTACAGCATTGCAAAGGTTATACAGAGTAGAAGAGTAGTAGAGCAGTAGAACACATGGGTTAGTAGGATATAACATAAAACATGTTTTAATGAAAGTATACACCGCTGTCCAAACTGAACCAGATTCCCCTTTCACATACAAGAGTCACTAATAACAACTACTAACAGCCGTAAAACCCCTCAAAATGTTTATAAACCTAAATGTCAATCATAAGTCTTTTTGATTTATTACAAGTTTATACCCTCTTTGGTTTAGTTTTTTAAATATATAAGAATTTGATGGGGAACTTCAAAGAGGCTGCAATCTTGATTTTCGACCCATTTACATATCAATGAGTCAGTCTGGCTTGTGTTTTCTATATACCGGGTCAGACAAGTAATACAAAAAACTGTAGATAAGTTACAAACTCCCCGAGCAGGGCAAGTGGGTTGAAAGTCATAACAAGTGTACTTTTAAATTTTAATGCATTAAACCTCCTAAAACACTTTAAATATTACTCCGAAATATATCAACACAAATAATATAGTTTTCATAATCATATTTGACAAACTACTTGTTTACAAAAAAGAAAAGAAAAATTACAGTTTAGAAAAACATATCTTTTCAGGTCAGACCCACCCGAACCGTTCAACAAAGTTACTTGCTTTAACCTGTTACCAGACCCGTTAAGCTGTATAATTGAAATAATCCAGATCATAGTACAAATAAATAATGCGATGGGCTGAAATTTTCGACACAGTTTATTAGAAAAATAAATAAATTCTGTAAACTTTTCATTGTATCAGTATCAAAACAAAAGTAACAAACTTTGAAACATAAATGCAAAAAAGATAGCAACTTTGTTTGTAATTTTAAAATCTTGAACTTTTCAAAGATTTTGGTTTATATTATATATATAAGCAATGCATCATAGCTAACACGCACACACAGGCCGATTTAATTGAAATAAAATTATCTAACAATAAATAAGTATTCAATAAATACTTAAATATCAACAATCATTAATAAATAATATGTTGCAGAATTGCAGTAGAAAAAAATTAGACATATTACCTAACATCAGCATTTGACTTCCATGTTTCATTCCTAAATGTAATTGTTATTTGTTTGAGTATAATGGATGAAAAGGTAAATAATTTAACTATAGAACCAAAAAAACAGAATTTATTTTTTTTTTTACTTGTATTTTTCTAGGGTTTAGGTGAAAAAATAATTTGAAAAGAAAAAAGAAAAGTAATAATGAGAAAGAGAAGACGGGAAAGAGTTCGTATGTTCAGTCTCCTATGATAAATTTGTCAAATCATAGTGTTAAATGTTAAATTAAGTGCGCATCTATTTTCACTTTTTTTTTTTCTTTCGTATATGAATTTTTTTGTGTGCAATAAACATAAACAGTTGTATAATATTGTTTATTGCACATTAAGATGTATTTAATAAAAAAAAAAATAGAAATAGGAGCACCCTAAATTAAATTTTTGTATAATAATAAATTGTTTTTCTCTTTATTTAATGGTAAAAATAATTTTTACGTATTTATAAGATTATATTTTTCCCTTGTATTTC
Organism: Solidago caesia; assembly: GCA_028566075.1. NCBI lineage: Eukaryota > Viridiplantae > Streptophyta > Magnoliopsida > Asterales > Asteraceae > Solidago > Solidago caesia. The sequence continues at coordinate 24,459,587 of JAOXNX010000033.1, forward strand.
GTTTTTTGAAAACAAAAAAACATAGAAAAGCGTTAAAACTAGCATGATGTCGGTGCAGTTGTATTAACATTTTAAGATCTCTCCTTATCATGGCGTCGTTTTCACCTCATCTTGACTATTACGTCAGTTTTCTCTCTCCAAAACACACCCAAAAACACTCCATCCCTATCATAACTCCATCCTCACCTCATCCCCAATTAAAAAAGAGATAATGCATATGAAGGTCACCCATTTATCAAATCTTTTTCTTTTGGGCTACCCATTTATCAAAAATTTCTTATAGGCCATCAAAGTTTCTGTTTCGTTTCATTTTTACCAATTTTGATTGAGATTACATCAAAAGTTTGTCAAATTATAAAAGTATCTCTACTTCTGAAAATCTAAAAATGTTAAAAGTTATAATTTACATGTATAATACATGTTATGTCATGTTTTAAAGTCCCGAGTTGGCAAATATTGTCTTCTTATTAAGGATATAAAAGGTGTTACACATATTAGTTCTAATCTACGTTGTTATGAGTTTGTAAAACGATAACATTTTTTGTAGTTTAAATAACTTTTTCCAACTTTTTTTAGTTAAAATTGATTGAAACGAAACAAATTACATATTTGAGTGGGTGAGTGGCCTAAAAGAAAAAAGTTTAATATTTGGGTGGTTTCCATGGACATTATCCCATTAAAAAAAATGATAAACTAATACACACATACACCCTCTCTCCTCATCACTAAATAAAAAAACATATAAAACATGCACACATTCACTTACGCCGGCCCCACTCCACCACGTCCAACAACTTTGAAAACAGGCCGAGCAAAGATGACGCCCAAGCACGATGGGCTCGTGCCTATCCCGTCGTCCACGATGAGGATGATGATGTGCTTCGACAAGTGTGATAGGAACCGGTCTAAATCGTAAAAAATCACTAATATAAGTTAAGAAAAGAAAAAATAGTGGTATGTAATTTAGTGATGGTTATTTACAGATACCATAAAAAAATTCAAGAGAGGGCAAATTAAAAAATCCAAGATGGAACAAAATTTGAAAAGAAAAAATGCCCCATATCACTGTCGCCGCCACCCGTCGCACCACCACCACTACCAATCGCTGCCGCCACCGCCACCGCATTAAGTGGGTACCCTTCTAGTCCCTTACAAATAGTTAACCCCCCCCCCCCCCCTATTTTTCAATTAAGAAGTTAATAAACCTAAAATGTTTTGCTCCTATATCTCCACTTAATATACTTATAATACCCTTAATGAAATATTTTACAGCATAGATCTTTCAACTCCTAAAATAACTACACTACCCCATTTTACATCAATTACCTTTACAATAATAACCACACCACCAGATGTCGCCGCCGCTACCATCATCGTTGTCGTATCATGCGGACATGCCTCTAGTTGAATAAAAGTGGTGTTAATAAATTATAATCATTTACTAACAATGCATTTTTAATCAATTAATCCAATCCAATAATTATAAAAGATACCGAAAAAACTTATTGACTAACTTTGGGCTTTTTCTTTCGTCTTAGCCCGTATCTCACCTTTAAGCAGAAAGAAAACAAATTGTATATGGGCTTTTACTTTGCTGCTCTTTTAACAAATGATATAAGTATATCCGCTAACTATCAAAGGTTTGGTAAATTAAGCAAACAAAATTGTGTGATGTTACATAAAAAAATAAAAAATAAAAATAAAATTGTAAAACGAGACACTTTTATTGCATGAGCCAAGCATAGAAACTCAAAAAATGATTGCAGATCCAACCGAGGATTCATATGTCCGAGCAATGCAAATGTAGTGTCATACTCCATGAGTCCATGGTGAACTCTCGAGCATGTTAATCGGTTTAGAAATGACCGTCGAGACAAATCACATACGTGTACATACTGACTCAGACTCGATAGAAACCTAGAAGCTCATACACGATATTTCACCAACTTCTTCATATACGCTCCTGGTTTCATCACTTTGATCTGAAACTACGTATTTGACATCATTGAAAGAAATTTACATCATATATCATAAAGAAAGAACGACAAATTTGCATACTGCTTGACAAAGAATGCTTTTTAAGAAGTTACGGGACTTTTTTTACGTTTCAAAGTGTACTATATATCACAATTAATTAAATTTCCAATGTACTAAATAAGTACTACAAATAAAAGAAGAAAATAAAAGAAACCATGGTCTTGAAATTAGACAGACATTATAGCCTTATAGGCAATATAAACAAAAAATGAAGATTCTGAAAGGATAGATAATGTTACTATGTGAAAAATAGTGGTAATACTTGCATTTTCTAAAACACCCGGGGTGGTTATCGCACATTCTAATTTTCCGAGGCATATGCTTCTCGTGCTCTTTTTTATACTTGGTGGAATATTAGCATATTCCTTGCACGTTTGGAATAATAATAATTATAATTATTATATTATATATATAAACTATTTAAAAAACAAAATAGTATTTGCTATTCTAATAATATAAAAACGAAGTTATTTTCACTAAAAATTGAAAGACCTTGGAAATTCTACGCTCACATGTTTTTTTTTTCAACGTCAACTATCGAATAGAAAATGTCCCACCATCTAAGGGTGGAAACCTTCTCAGAGCATAGTAGTCGGTTGTTTTAACTAAACCCCGCTACATCCAACGTTGAGTAAACATCCACAGAAAAACCATTGAAGACCCCCCACACACCTTAAATGGCTGATTAGTCGTTATTCTATTTTATTTTATTTTTCTGTTATGTAATGAATGATCTAGTTTATTATTATGTAATGTAGGAGGAATCGAGTATATTATTAGTCTAGCTAGGGAGTGGTTTATATATATATGGCATGTTATATATATAAACTAATGTGACACACAGTCATATCTATAATTCCCAGCTTAAAGGAATGGCCTAGATCATCAGTACCTGGAAACCCGCAATCCCAGTATATTACTTGTACTGATTGTTTGATTTGTTAGTTATAATAAAATCATCGATGTAAACCTTTACTCAAAAATAATTGGATGATGATAAAAGCGTAAAAACTACAAACGACCATCTAGAAAGGAATTTAATGCAAAATTGTTTGGTGGAAATAGACAAGCATAAATACTTGTACAATCTGCATTGTTTCTTGTACGGTACAAACGGTTAATGCGTAAAAAAAGGGTGGAAATAGCAATGCCCTTTATATTGACATATATAGATATATGTGTGGATTTATTCCCACACACACACAACACACAACACACAACACAAACACAAACCAAACCAAAAACACACAAATATATCATATCTGTAGAAGAAGAAGACTAACAATATAACAACTACTACTACTACTACTAATACGACTACTAAAGATGGGAAAAGGTCCAGGTCTATATCCCGATATCGGCAAAAAAGCCAAAGGTATATATATATATATATATATATGTATATACTAGAGTACTAGTCCATTTCTATTATTGTTTTATTAATTCAATGGTACATATATATGTTTTTATTTCATTCAGAAATGTTTGTTTGTTTCTTTTTTGCATATATATAGTATAAAGAGAGATACGTACATATATATTGATTTGATGATTATATATACAATGAATGAATGAATCTAATTTAATTAATCTGGGTGGGTACGTACGTGGTTGTTACTGCAGATCTTTTGTACAAGGATTACCAATGCGACCATAAGTTTTCTCTCACTACCTATTCCGCCAATGGACTTGTAAACCCTCCTAATCTCTCTCTCTCTCTCTCGATACATACATACATACATATATATATATATATACATATATATATATGTATATGTATATATATATATATGTATGTATCTTTTCTTTTGTTATATATATTGACTTTTCAAATATCTGATATTTGTTGATAATATGGCGACGATACATGGTTTGTCATTGATCTATTATTATGAATATGGATATGGATTTGGGTTTTTGTTCAATGTTAAGATATGACTACTGGTGGATGTGTATAACTATAAACAAACCCAAATGTGTTCTCCAAAAAATTTTGGATTGAAATTTTCCGACTACTAAAACAACAGGGACAAAAAGTGACAATCTTGCAAAGTTATAACTTTTGGATAGACTTGACAAAGTTGAGGTTTGTAAAGATAATTTTTACCGTAGTTAAAAAGGGTAAATCGGAGGAACCTTTAATCCTCGGTACCGCATTGGTATCAACATGTACAGGTCACACAACATATATTCTAGTAAAACACCTTCACCCAATACCCTACATTTGAGCAAATACCTAAATATTTCTCAATCATATTTGCAAACGGGATAGAACCTGTGCCACTTAAGGACATCACATGGTGGAGTTCAAGCTGTATAGGCGGTGGCTGGACACTTGAGCTAACTCAAGTGGTTTAATTTTTACCGTAGTTAGTATGTACTATTTGGGATAAGTTGTAACATCATTATTACTTTTATGGTCAAAAAAGTGGCATCAGTGAAGTCATTCAACAGTTTACACAGTTATTCAAAAGTATAATTTTTTCACAGTTATTGTGTTTAATAAAGTCACTGAAGTATATATCAAAATTTTTATGGAGTGACTTAATTTTTTCAGGCCATTACCTCGTCAGGAACTAAGAAGGGTGAGGCATTCTTGGCAGATGTCAGTACTAAACTAACCAACAAAAACATCACGACTGATGTCAAAGTGGACACAAACTCAAAGGTAAATAACAATGATTTATTCAGCTACTTGTCTATTTGATGGAATGGTTTTACCACTTTACGTTAGTAAACTGTTTATCTAAAATGTCCTAATTCGTGATCATCTATAAATATTCTTTTATTGCGTCCTTCTCATGCTCTGTGGATTGTGTTAATACTTGGGTATTTTTTTAAAAACTTTTAAGGCAACTAATAATGTCTTACTATTTACATTTTTGCAACCATGTAGCTATTAACGACTATCACAATTGATGAAGCTGCACCTGGACTGAAGACCATCTTGAGCTTCGTTGTTCCTGATCAGAGATCTGGCAAGGTATCTATTAAATCCTCTCATTACTTGTGGTTGGTGATAGATGTTTTTTTTCCATTAATAATGCTTATACTGTGCGTCTGGTTATAGGTTGGACTTCAGTACTTGCACGAGTATGCAGGAATTAGCACCAGCGTCGGTTTGACTGCTAGCCCCATAATCGACTTCTCTGGGGTAGCTGGAAACAACACAGTGGCAATTGGGACTGATGTTTCTTTTGACACTGATTCCGGGAATTTCACCAAATACAATGCAGCCCTAAGTTTCACTACTTCGGACCTCATTGCATCGTTGACACTGTAAGCGTTTCTCAATTTACCAAACAATTGTTTTCTGGTATCATTATATTTGACAAATATGTGTGGTTGTTACAGGAATGATAAAATGGACACGCTTACAGCTTCTTACTACCACACAGTAAGCCCATTAACCAACACAGCAGTTGGTGCAGAGTTGAGCCATGGGTTCTCAAGCAACGAGAATTATCTGACAATTGGGACGCAACATTCACTAGACCCATTGACCACGGTCAAGGCACGGGTCAACAATGCTGGCATGGCAAGTGCTCTCCTGCAGCATGAATGGCGTCCAAAATCCTTGTTCACCATATCAGGAGAAGTGGACACTAGGGCTATTGACAAGAGCGCAAAGGTTGGACTGGCTGTAGCTCTAAAGCCTTGAACAGCAGACACGCTTCACTATCATTACGGATTTATAACAGAGAAATAAGGTTGGTTGATGTTGATTTTCCCATCGAGAATGTTGGACCTAACTGCCATTTATTTTGTCTTGTAAAATTTGTCTATTGATTTGGTCTCCATTGTTAACATTGGATCGGTTGCTGTTAAAGCAAACAGTTATTGAATTTGGTTGATCATCATCTTATTACTCTTACTCTTTCAAACATTTTTCTACTTTCCGAAAAGCAAACTCTCTCAAATATTCAAGGGAATTTGAATGATTTTCAACAAGAGAAACCACATGTTTTGTAAGAAAGAATGAAAGGGGCACGAATATAGTGTCCAACTGTCCATGCGTAGAGAAGCTAAGTAAACATATAATGGTTAATCACGAGGGTGGGTGGCCGTCTAGCAAGTATTTGATTTTGGTGACTGTGAACATATCTATATCTATATCTATCTATACTATATTATAAAGCAAATGCCATCTTATTTATTTATTATTTTAAAATCTCTACTTGATATACTTATAATACTTTTAATGAAATTAATTTACAACATGCACCTCTTAACTTCTATCTATACAATATTGCTCCCCCCCCCCCCCTTTTTTTTTCCTCAAATCATGATATCTTATTTATTCATTATTTTAAAATCTCCACTAGATAATGAAATTAATTTACAACATCTATAATTTATGTTACAAATATGTAATTGTGTTGGTTGATTGTTAATTCCACTCAGTGTTGTAAATATCAGCCATCTCGGCCGATATATCATTGTTGTTGGTTGATTGTTATTTGCTGGGATTCTATCATAGTTCTATTCCCACCCCATAGCCGTATCATAAATAACCCCCCATAGTCCCCAAGCAATCCCATTACCCAACCATACGTGTGAGATATTTACATGATCGTCAAAATTGGTTATTATGAATTCCAACATTTTGTCGTGTCCCTCGTGTGAGAAAAGTGAGATAATGATACCCATTACCAATGTAGTTTGGGCCCACATGTGAAGTTTAGAGATGCGGGTTCAATCCTTAGGGATGCCCAAATCATGTGGGTATTAAGTGGAGGTATTTTACCGGCATCATAACCCTTACGGGGTGGGATGATGGAGATCCAACGTGGTTTCGGGGACAGTGTGCCCTCCTTTACCCTCTTTTTCATGGTACAGACAACCATAAAGTAGTTTACCAAGCTTGCTAAGTAGTCCCGACAACCTATGAACAAAGAACGATCGAATTATACGTCGAACGAGCTGTAAACGTAAAACAACAGCCAGGTGCGCCGCACCCTCCGACAAAATGGCCTAAATGTTGGCCCGACATGAATTGTGCGCCGCACCAAGCTTGCTAAGAAGTCGTTGCATAACACCTGAGTGTTCATGGTAAAAAATGAATATGATGGTAGCAAGAGGTACAATGCACAATTGGCAACTATCAAGTTTGTCTTGAGTACTGTAGATGTAAAGGACTCAAATCTAGAATAGCTAGATCTTAATGAGACATCTATAAATTGTGACACTAAGAAAGACATCAACATGGCACAACAAGTGGGTTTTTAAATTGCTGGGAGGTGAAACTCAGTTTGCAAGTTAAATACAAGTCTTTATGGGTTAAAGGAAGCACCTAGGCAAGTGAACCAAAAGCTTCACTACTTTATAAAGAGAAGTATGCACAAAAGATGTGTCATGGATCATGCAACATGACAGCTGCAAATTGTGGCTAGTGGCAGTGATTTAGGAGAGGGGAAGGGAGGGTGAGGTGGATAGTCTTATTGGTTTGAATTTTAAAATGAGAGTAGGGGATAAATACTTCATATATAGAGATAGGTTGTTGTATGTTGAATTGTTTATAACATGCTTATCAGAGATACAAACATGAGACATATCAACATAGTGAATAGTAGAGAGACAGTTATCCACACAATTTTGAAAGAAAGAATTGGGACTGTAAAGACAAAGCAGAAGGTATTTGGAAAGTTTAACTAGGAGAAAATATGTGAGAAGGTGATGGAGAAGTTTAGTCTTTAGGAGAAGTGCTCGCCACTTTAAACTTACGAAAAAGTAATCACTACAAAGACAAGGAGACAACTAAAGTTCCTTGTGCATCTATAGTTCGGTACTTTTATGTACTTATATGATATTGCTCATGTAATGAGAGTTTTAAGCACATTCTAGTAGATTCAAAGAGAGAGCATTGGAAAGCAGTCAAGTGGTTGTTACACTACTTGAAATGCACTTCAAAAGCAGCATATATAATGTTTTGAGAAGAGAAAGTGTTATTTTGATAGTAACATTATGTTTTAGAAGAGAGTATTACTTTGACATGGTTGAAGAACTGTATTGAGGAGTTAGACTAGAAACATGTGGATAGTGTTCTTTACTTTGACAATTAAAGTGTAAATCATCAGGAAAGAATCCTCTGTTTCAAAAACTTCGCAAGTAATAAGTAATGGCATGTTATCATTAGTGAAGATCCTTGATAGGAAGAATTTTGTAGATATGCTTACCAAAGCAGTGACACAGAAAATTTGGAGCTTTGTGTAGCTTTACTGGCTTTCTAGATGGCTGATCACAAGATGCCACACTAGTGTAATGACTTCAGATGCTTTTTGGTGTACTTGAGTACTTTGTTTGGAGCACATTCGTCCAAGCTCCACCGTGGAACAAGAGTCGATCTAGATGTTACTCCAGTGAATATAAATATATCTTCCATGTAACTGGAAACCCCAAATTTAAAAAATGACGGAGAAATCTCTAGTATTGCCATTGATACCTAACCACCTAAAACCCTGTGGGCTCTTTCTTTTTCTTGCCTGTTTTGTGTGTTGCTATTGCTGTGCGTTTGTGTGATCACATATTCATGCGTGAAGAGAGTTTCAGCTCTGATTTTCTAACAAGTAGCATAATTTTTTTCAGTCACTTTAATATTCAATTAGGACGCTTTTACCAGTTCTTCGCAGTTTTGAGTGTTACCTAAACTGTATTGGTCGTAATAATATATTCATATGGTCCTTGGTCATACTTTGGAGGTATTCTATGGCTTTTAGGACACGGCTGACAATTTGCAACCATGTAGCTATTCGTGTCTTTCACATCCAAGGAACTTGCACCTGGACTGAAGACCATCTTCAGCTGTGCTGTTCCTGATAAGAGATCTGGCAGGGTATCTATTAAATCCCCTCATTATTGTGTTCGGTCATGGGCCTGTATTTTCACTAATAATGTTTTGGGGGTTACATTTAAGAAGCATCAACTCTTACGCAAGTTTGGTTACAGGTTGAACTTCAGTACTCGCACAAGTATGCAGGAATCAGCACCAGGGCGTTGGTTTGACTGCTAATCCCATAGTTTACTTCTCTGGGAGTCTGGGGTGACTGGAAACAACACAGTGGCAGTTGGGACTGATGTTTCTTTTGACACCGCTTCTGGGACTTTCAACAAATATAATGTGGGCCTAAGCTTCTCATATTCTGACTTCATTGCATCTTTTGTATTTCACAAATTACGACACATCATTGTTTTCTGGTATCATGATATTTGACAAAATGTGTCTGATTGGTACATGAATGATGAGGCGGACACCCTTAGACTATATGGAGTGGGGCGTCCCCTCCCCAAAAACACGCCGGAACGCCCTGTAGGACGCCGGCCACACCGCCCCCGGCGGCGTTCTACGGTCAATGGCGGAAATCAGACGGAATGGTAGGTGACTTGTGATTGGTTGGATTTTTTTATTTTCTTTTCTTTTCCTTTACTCTATATAAACAACTCTTTTTTTATTAAAAAAGAAGAAGAAGAACAACTAGGCTTCCAAAGGAAGCCCCACTCTAACCAAAACTGAAGGAAGCCCCTTTGCTGACTGGACTGCCACATGACAGAAAAAGGATTAAGGAGGGGCTTCCCAGTTCCCACTCCTCATAGTCTTACGGCTACCTACTACCACACAGTGAACCCGCTGACCAATACATCAGTTGGGGCAGAATTCAAGCATGGGTCCTCGAGTAACAATTAATCTCTGACAATTGGGACACAACATTCTCTAGACCCATTGACCATGCCACCATGGTAAAGGCGCGGGTCAACAATGCTGGCATAGTAAGTGCTCTCCTGCAACATCAGTGGTACCCAAAGTCTGCGTACATCATATCAGGAGAAGTGGACACTAGAGCTATTACCAAGAGTCCAAAGTTTGGACTGGCTTTAAAAAAGCTGCGAACAATAAAAACACTTTAAAACGAGTACAGATTTACGACAGGGAAACAAGGTCAGTTGATGTTGATTTTTCCCATAGAGAATGTTGCACTTTTTATCCGGTCTGAAGGTTTTATGGTCAACTGTGAGTCTGTGACCCTTGAGGACTTGGCTGCCATTTGTTGTCTTGTAA
>JAOXNX010000033.1:24469776-24485444 GCA_028566075.1 Solidago caesia
GTGTGTGAGAATGTGTTTTGCATCCGTAATTAGATGGTGTGTGAGTATTTTGTGATATGGTATCATATATGTGTTTAGTGTATGTTTGTATGTATGTAAGTTAATTCACTAAGCATTGGCTTAATGTTTTAGATGTTTACCCTTTTAGGCGGTTCTCGAGTTTGAATTGATTAGCATTGAAGTGAAGTGGACGGTGAAAGTGATCTTGAAGGTAAATAGCCAAGTATAAAGGAAATGGCGATCTTTTGGTATTAGAGGCATAGTGAACCTTGGACTTTGGCTCTCGGTATAAACTTGTATTTTTGGTGTTATTTTGGTTATACAAGTTTAGTGTCAAAGTCTTAGATAAAAACATTTGTAATGAAAGGTTTGTAAATGTCAAAACGAGTAAGAGCGGACATGCGACCCGTACGTTATGTAATGGTCGTTTTGAATGTTTTATGTCATGAATACTTTCTTATGGTCAAAATATGCTTTATGCCAAGTTTGTAGTCATTTTGACATGTTCGAAAGAGTGGTAACCAGTCGTATCCGAGGCTATACGTAAAAATCAGTTTTCTGACAAAAACACAGGGACTCGTGTCGCAAGTCTTCAGAATCGCGTCGCAATATATGAATCATTTTCGAGTCATTCAGGTCAGAGGAAAAACTCTTGTCGCGAGTGTAATTGGGTTGTGTCGCGAATGGTTTTTAGTGAAGGATTGTGTTGCGATGGGATAGACCTTGCGTCGCAAGGTGTAATTTTTTTTTTCTTCGTGTTTTCGAGTTTGGTCGTTTCATTATATAAACATATAAACAGACAGTACATTAGTAAGATGATAAAAAGTTATATGATAGCTTACCAGAGAGGGGGATCGAAGGACACAAGCTGGCGGTGAGCTGAATAGCTTAAAACAAATTAGCAAAGGAAGAACCGATTAAGTAAAAGAGATAGAGGATTTAGTGTGCTTTCTTACTTAACAAAACGCGCTCTTATATAGAGGACGAAAAAGGGAGCGTATCCTGGAAGAACGGACAGGTGTCCGTAAACTACAGTAATTTTAATCATTGCTACTGTGATCTAATATTTTAATTTTATATTTATCCTAAATATCGATAGAAATTAAGCCCAAAAAAAAGGGGAATATTTTAAATGGGGAAATTACCTAATCGACAACAGTTCCAAACAAACCAAATAAAGTTGTATTCCACTATCCGTACAATACAAGCGAAACTTGTTACATTATAATGAAGCTCATATCATAATGAGATCGACTATGTTAATAATGAAATTGACTACAAGAAGTGGCACACTAAGGGAGTGAATATACGAGAATAAATATGAAAGAAAAAAAAAAGTGTTATGTTTGAGATAACAATACATAAACAATGGAAAAGCTAATTACCTAATGGTAACAAAACTTTTAATAGGTTAAGTCTTCTTAAGATACTATAGGAAACATAAGTAATGGACTTTTCGTATCGTACATGGGCTTAACGGATAACCAGTTAGGCTAGGCTAATCGGGATCTAATATACACCATAAAGTAAAGGTTATGTATTCATGCCTATGTAATTGTTTTAATATGAACTTTTGTCGTATGCTTCAGTGCCTAATGTGAGGTAATATGTTTTGTTAAATATGTTGTATGTTTTCATGCTCTATGCTCGGTTGTTTTCAACAAGGTGGCTTTCTAGTCATATAACAATGGCGACAGGTGCCTACTAGCTATGTAACACTGGCGACAGGAGAGATCAAGGAATGCGATTACCGGCGAAAGTCATGGACGCATGGATGTTCAAATAAATCAAACGTCAAGAGATAAGTCACTCCTTCCTTCCTCTGTTATATATATATATATATATATATATATGTATATGATACTTTACCTACATGTGATACATATATATATATATATACACTATATGTATCACACATAAAAGTAACTTTTGGGCCGGAGGTCCCTTTCCACCACGGTGGACCCGGAAGCAGCCTCTCTACCTTTGAGTAAAGTCTGTCTACGTCATACCTCCCCCATACCCTGGCATAAGCTGGGATTGGGCACTGTTGTTGTTGTTGTTTGCACATATATACATATATCTATATCTATATATTGATATTGATTGATTATAGAATCATCGCTGATTACAGATCTTCTGTACAAGAATTACTCGAATTTCTCTCCCATTTCTCACACCGCTGCCAATCGACGTTATGAAATTGCGTTGCCTCTCTCTGTAAGTATATATGCATATATAATCTATGTATATATATTTTTCAATCTATATATATATATATATGCGTATGAACATAGGTTAGGTAACTTAGGTTTTTGATCCTATTTGTCTATTTGATAGCGTCTGTTAGCTCAGAGTTTGATCGACTGTATTTCGCTCATATATACAAGTGTTTTTGCTGCTATATAGATATAGGTTTCATCTCTTTTACATTCATGTATATTATTGTTCCAACTGACGTTTGGGGATAATTAGCAAAATCTATGTAGTGGAAATAAGCCAACTGCCTGCTTCCTGATATTTGTATCTTTTATTATATTAGTTTACTTTTAAGGTTCTCTTGATTTATAAATGGGATGCCGTCATGCCGACCAATTCAATTTTTGACTACTTGTATCAAATGTGTTCTCCAACGACTTAAACATTGGACTAATTTTTTTTCAAATGACATAGCCTTGTGTTCATATATAATACGACTACTTGCATTTGTTTTTTACTCATTAAGTGTTCTATAGGAAAGTGCGTGTCTAGTATAGATATACTCTGTATAAATTAAATAGTGCTCTTGTTTGTTTGTTGTATTGAATTGACAATTTGTAAAAGAAAAATATTGAAACTCAGCGATGTGATGGATAAAGCAGCATATCTGTGACTTTTTGAGTTAAATCATTCTTTATTACATATTAAGTCTGAAATAAACCATTTCGACTTACTACATTAAGACATTTTTGCGTAAAGTCAATTTAACTCAAAACAGACACCACCTAGTTTTTCTCTTGTATATTTGTAAGAATGATCATATTAATCTAGGTAGGGGTACACAATTTTAAATATTGTTTCCTGCTTCAATAGACATTGCCAAGCACCCATTGTAGAACCGCTTGGTTATAAAACCCCTCGAATGTTCTTATCATAGGTTGTATGTAGTTATAGGTTTTGACGAGGTTAAACTGTGATATGGAACCAAATTTTGGTGTGTTTTATTTTATTATTAAGATGGTTAAATGTGTACATATATTTTGCAAGTAATCATTTTTGTGAGCATGCATTTTGAGCACGAACGTTTTATTTCAAACCTTGTGTTGAAATATAAATAATTTAGACAGACTGCAAGCTGCTTTAATGCAATGAATGATACCTATTTATGGAGGTCACTATTGAAAGTGATCGATTTTGCGAGCATCTATGTCTTAATTGCTACCAAGGAAAATTATTTTAATCTTTGTTATGGCAATCTGCCTTAAAAAGTAATAGTGAGTTATAGCATAACTGAGATTTCTTGGTGATGTTCATTACTACCAAATCATTTATAATATATGGAATTTCTAATGTCATGAATGTTTCAGGCCATTACCTCATTAAGAGGCCATTACATCAAAGGTAATATAGGAGCTATGAACGGTGAGTTGTTTTCCGCAGATTTCCAATTCACAAAAACATGATGTCAAAGTGGATGCAAAATCAAAGGTAAGTAATGTTAAGTTTTTGAAAACGAATCATAGTCACATGAAACTAGGATCCCTCCAGTATAGGATCGCGGTATGGGATTGCAGTTATCTCTCTAAAATTCAGGAGGGGGATAGGCTCATCCTGGATCACTTTGCTAGTTTGCTATGAAGTAACGTACACTTTGGTACGATGTACCCTATAAGTAATAATATTAGTTTCTCACATTTTTATACATTCACAAGTCACAAACAAACTTCCACAATGTATTACTTTACAATCATTCCATGGTTACTTGGTTAGATTAAATTGTTGCTGTTGAAAAGTAGATTGTCAAACTTCACTTGCAAATAATTAATCGTTTTAGTTGAATCTTGTTTTCTTTGATTATACACACGAATCATTGTTTTTTTTTTGCATAAACTTACCGAACCAAACAACTTTGGAACTTGATTTTATGGTACAAAAATGGCAAACTTAAGACATCTGAAATTCTGAATGATTTAGAGAGTCGGTTTGGAACACTAATTTTGCCATACAAATCATGATCCCAAACGATCTAGAAAACATAGTTGCTCCAGTGATCTATGTGAATATGGTTTGAATGTTGCCTAAATGGTCACCGCCACAAAGCGAGTGTCCAAAGGCGTTCGAGATCCTTGGTAGGGTTTTTAATCTCACATAGTCGGCGGGTGGGTTTAGGAAGACCCTCGAGCCTTAGAGGATCACATCTTTGGAGAAAGAAAAAAAAATATTATTACAGGATTGGCTATATGAGCTTTCTAACCTAATTTAACCTTTATAGATCAGTCTCGTATCTCCTTGTAAGCTTTAACTGTATAATTAGTTGGAAATCTTTACAATGCGTATATGGATTAGTTGATCACACTCATAAGCTAAGCCATGTAAAATCTTATGTGTGCTTTTTTTTTGTGTCCGTTGTCATTGTTGGTGTATGTTCGAGTGATCGATATTTATAGGTGCCACGAAAATGGGCGCGAGTTTCTTAACGGGTATCAGAGTTTCGAAATTTGAGAGTGCGAGGAATGGTAGATTATTGGAAAGTAATGATCAACAATTTGATGGCCATGAATTTATACTTTTAAAATATATCAGGATTATTTGTACGAGAAGTGACTTCATATGTCGTCAAGGTCCAAGCCAAATAACATAATTTAAGTTGAACATGATTTGTTGGATGAACAAGCATTGGGTGTGGTAAGAGTAATGCGTATTACAGATTTACAATGTTGTTGGCAAGAAGACCAGTTACTACTCATAGTTTGATTAAGTTGTTGTCTAACATGTACGAAGTACCTAGTCCTTGCATTAACTATTACAATATTGTTCGCAAGAAGTGTAATATGCAACTATTCCTCGAAAGGTTATCGTTACACACAATACTGATCTATTTTAATTATTTTCTAAGTGTTTCTGTCACAGGCCATGTCCTCGGTCAGATTAAGCTTCTTTAGGTTAAACTTAAGTTTATCCTCTAACCTAGGTTTTGGTCTACCCCTTCTCCTCAAGTCGTCGACTACAAGAACTTCCACACTCCTAATTAGTCGTTAATGAATTCATTCTAATTCAATATGACACATATAGTCTCTCTTGATATAAAATTCGATGATCAAGTTCAAAAGCTATGTCAAAATATGGTTTTGCAATGTTACAACAATTACTAGCTCAATATGAACTACTAAGCTTATGTCTAAAGAGACCGGGCATATGATTCTTTGGAAGGACTTACATACGAGGCCCTTTTTTAGGTCATTAAGCTCTTTGTTGATTAGAGGAGGATGATATGAAGTCACATGAATCTCTATTAGGGTTCCCATCTTATTCTTTATAGAGAAAATTACGTCAGTAGCCAGATTTCGTTGCGATTGTACCAAAATAGCCAAGTTTTACTGGATTCTCACAAAATAGCCAACAAAATCACAACAAAAAATGAAAATCGCGACAAAAAAACCTAAAATTGCAACAAAAAATGCCAAATCGCAACAAAAATCTGGCGTTTCCACAAAATGGAAATCGCAACAAAAAAATCTGGCCTTTTTTTGTTGCGATTTCCATTTGTTGTTGAGATTTTGGCATTTTTTGTTGCGATTTTGGGTTTTTTGTTGCAATTTTCATTTTTGTTGCGATTTTGTTGGCTATTTTGTGAGTATTCGATTGGGCATTTTCTGTGAGTATTCGCGTTAGGAAATGCGTACTCATTCGCGTTAGGATGGGATATGAGGATGGACAAAGCAGTTGCTCCCTTTGTCCCATTTTAAGTGTCGCCTTTTGAGTTAACTAAATGACTATTCTACCCTTAAAAGTAGTTGCATGTAATTGCCTTAAATTCACAACTTTTGTTGTGTGTAATGAGTAGGGTATGAGTGGATATTACCATTTTTATTTTCGAAAGTGGACATTAAAAGTGGAACAAACAAAATGGAAATGTGCACACTTAAAATGGGACGGATTAGCTATATTTCATTGATGAAAATGCACGCTGAAAAGAAAAGTCAGTAGCAGTTTCAAAGCTACAAAAATACAATATGTTAAAGACCATTTTGTATTTGTAGGCATTATAGGGATTTCAGGAACAACTAAGCATAGTTGTTTGACTCGTACGAGTCAAGTCAAAAGGCACCAAAAAATGTACCCACTCGTTAAGTGACTCGGAAGTACTTTTGCCCTGTGCATGAGTCGCGAGTTGGGTTTAGAAATCAGGAGGGATTCGTAAGCTGTAGATCTCAAGTAATGGTGGGAGTTTGGGTAACAGTTGTTGGCCCAATACGGATCTTTTGATAATCAACCAATAATGCTTTGAGTTGGATATGAATGAGAATAAATGAAATGATAGATTTCTAGAGAGAACTTGAGTAATAATATACTTTTATTGATAGAGAATTCTGATACAAGAATATATTGCTATGTTGTTTGTTACATAACTTCCACATATATATACATAACTAAAAGGTGCTTGTGAATGGTTGTGTTGATTCGTTTGTACCTCTTCACGAACCATTGCATCCTTTACTTTATTCGGTTATGTCTCTTTACCAAGAGTCATACCTTTTCACTATTTCTAACTATATACTAATTACACAAACTATCCCATAGTTTTATGTAACACCATGGATTAAGGAATTACTGATTTTCAACAACAGTAGAGTCGGTCTTAGGCACTCTGTAACCACAAACGAGGGGCACTATTAAAGGATACAAAAAATCATAAAGACACCCTAAGCACAAACTATTTGATTTCGTTGGAGGTTGTGATCATAAGTCTCATTTAGAAGTTGAAACAGCAAAATATTTTGTACAATTAGTGAATGCAATGAAAGAAAAGACAAGGTCCTGGGACTTTCTTTATGTTACCATTGGCCATTGGGAAAGAAGTCCTTACATAATATGTGGGTGTTCATGGTCAAAGTGAACATGATGGTGGCACGAGGTACAAGGCACACTTAGCGTTCAAAGGTTCTGAAGCTAGGGATACAATTACAATGAGATTTTGTTCTAATTTTGAAGACTACTATCTAGTTGGTCTCGGGGTACTGTTGCTGGCTGCAGAAGACTCATCTATAACAAGAAGATGTGAATAAAACATTTTTACATGGTGACACCAAAAAAAAAATTGAATCTAGACCTTTACAGAGGTATTCTAACAAAAAACTATTTGATGACCTGGAAATCATGAAGGTTATCTAGAAGATGTAATACTGAAAAATACTTTACAGTGAGAGCATGCAATGAAAGAAAAGATGAACTCATTTGAAGAAAGCGCAATGTGGTGTCTCATCATGTTACCATCAGGAAAGAAGCCGTTGCATAACATCTGAGTGTTCGTGGTCAAAAATGAATATGATGGTAGCAAGAGGTACAATGCAGTGATGCACAATTGGCAGTCAACATTTTTCAACTTAAAAGTTTAGCCAATTACAGTGAGATCTTTTTCGAATTGTGAAGATGGCTACTATCAAGTTTGTTAGTGTAGATGTAAAGGAATCAAATCTAGAATAGCTAGATCTTAATAAGACATCTATACATTGTGACACTAAGAAAGACATCTACATGGCACCACAAGTGGGTTTTTTAATTGCTGGGAGATGAAACTCAGTATACAAGTTAGATGCGAGTCTTTATGGGTTAAAGGAAGCACCTAGACAAGTGAATTAAAGGCTTCATGACATTATAAAGAGAAGTAGGCACAAAAGATGTGTCATGGATCATGCGATGTGACAGCTATGAGTATTCTTTGGTTGGTTTTTTCGATTGTCTGATGGCTTCCTGTTGTGACTAGTGGCAGTGGTATAGGAGAGGGGGAGAGAGGGCGAGGTGGTAAAGTTTTACTGGTTTGAATCTTAAAATCAGAGTAGGGGATAAATACTTCATATAGTATAGATATAGGTTGTTGTATGTTGATAACATGCTTATCAGAGATGAAACACGAGTGACGAGACATATCAACATAGTGAGTAATAGAGAGACAGTTATCCACACAATTCTGAAAGAAAGAATTGGGACTGTAAAGACAAAGCAAAGGGTACTTGAAAGTTTAACTAGGAGAAAATATGTTTAGAAGGTGACGGAGAAGTTTAGTACTTTAGTCTTTAGGAGAAGTGTTCTTTTAGAAAGCCACTTTTAAACTTACTAAAAAGCAATCACTGCAAATAGGCAAGGCCGAGGAGACATCTAAAGCTCCTTATGCATCCATAGTTTGGTACTTCAATAGTTCAATGTACTCTTATGATACTGCTTATGTAATCAGAGTTTTAAGCACATTCTAGTAGATACAAAAAGAGAGCACTGGAAAACAGTCAAGTGGTTGGTACACCGTACACTACTCTAAATGCACTTCAAAAGCAGCATAATGTATTAATGTTTTGAGAAAGAGTGTTATTTTGAGAGTAACATTATGTTTAGAAGGGAGTATTACTCTGACATGGTTGAACTGTTTTGAGTGGATAGTGTTCTCTACTTTGACAATAAAGAGGTAAATCACCAGGATAGAATCATGTGTTGACTTCACAGGTAATAGGTAACGGTGTGTTATCATTAGTTTTGTAGATATGCTTACCAAGGCAGTGACACAGAAGATTTGGAGCTTTGTGTTATTGTGTAGCTTCACTGGCTTTCTAATGGCTGATCACATGATGCCACACTAGTGTAATGACATCAGATGCTTTTTGGTGTATTTGAGAACTTATTTTGAGCACATTCGTCCAAGCTCCACCATGGAGCAAGAGTCTAAATGTTAACCTAGTCCAGTCAATATAAATATATCTTCCATGTAACTAGAAACCCCCATTTTTTTAAAAATAACTGAGAAATCTCTAGTATTGCCATGGATTAAGCCTATTAAACTGATTGACCTTACCACCTAAAACCACGTGGGCTCTTTCCTTTTCTTGCCTGTTTTATTTATGAGTTGCTATTGCTGTGCGTTTGTGCGATCACATATTCATGCGTGAAGAGAGTTTGAGCTCTGATTTTATAACAAGTCACATAGCTTTTTCAGTCACTTTTATATTCAGTTAGGACACTTTCACCAGTTCTTCGTGTTTCTTAAGTGTTACATAAACTGTATTGGTCATAATATTATTGATATGTTCCTTGGTCATACTTTGGAGGTATTACTTTTAAACTTCTATGGCTTTTAGGACATGGCTGACAATTTGCAATCATGTAGCTATTCGTGTCTTATAAATCCAAGGAGCTTGCACCTGGACTGAAGACCATCTTCAGCTGTGTTGTTCCTGATAAGAGATCTGGCATGGTATCTATTAAATCTCCTCGGTATTGTATTTGGTCATGGGCCTGTATTCTCACTAATAATGTTTTGGGAGCTACATTTAAGAAGCATCAAACTCTTACACAAGTTTGCTTACAGGTTGAACTTCAGTATTCGCACAAGTATGCAGCAATCAGCACCAGCATCGGTTTGACTGCTAAGCCTATAGTTAACTTCTCTGGGGTGACTGGAAACAACACAGTAGCAGTTGGGACTGATGTTTCTTTTGACACTGCTTCTGGGACTTGCAACAATTATAATGTGGCCCTAAGCTTCTCAAATTCTGACTTCAATGCGTCCTTGACTCTGTATGTATTTCACAAATTACCACACATCATTCTTTTCTGGTATCATGATAGTTGACAAAATGTGTCTGATTGGTACAGGAATGATAAGGCGGACACCCTTACAGCTACCTGCTACCACTCAGTGAACCTGCTTACCAATACAGCAGTTGGGGCAGAATTCAAGCATAGGTTCTCGAGCAACTATAACTCTCTGACAATCGGGACACAACATTCACTAGATCCATTGATCATGGTAAAGGCGCGGGTCAACAATGCTGGCAAAGTTAATGCTCTCCTGCAATATCAATGGCGCCCAAAGTCTGTGTACATCGTATCAGGAGAAGTGGACACTAGAGCTATTACCAAGATTCCAAAGTTTGGACTGTCTTTTCAACGAGTACAGCCTTGAACAGAAAAAACACGTTAAAACAAGTACAGATTTGCGACAAGAGAACAATGTCAGTTTAATGTTGATTTTCCCCATAGATAATGTTGCACTTTTCATCTACTCCGGAGATTTTGTGGTCAACTGCCACCCTTGAGGACTTGGCTGCCATTTGTTGTCTTGTAAAATTTGTCCATTGATTTGGTTTTTGTTGTTAACAGTGGATCAGTTGCTGTTAAAGCAAACATTTATTGAATTCGGCTACTCATAATTCTATTTCTCTCTGAATCTTATAACGGGACGTGCATGATTATGAACAATAGAAACCATATGTGAGAAGAAACATCATTGGTTTGTAAGAAATAATTTTTGGGCGCCTATAACAAGATACAGGAATGGCCCGAAAAGAATATTTTAAATGTAACCCTTGGTTATTCTGGTACAATTCCAGATTTACAGGCTTCTAAGCAAATCACTAAAAAAAGGATTCATGCCATCTTATTACCCATGTATGCACCACTAGACAAAAGAAGCAAAAAGAAGAAAAAAAAGAAGAAAAAAACATTTAAACATAGAGTTTCTAGCAAAAGGACTCATTTTTGTAGCAGAAAATTCTTTTTAAATAACTTCACAGCTCCTCATAAATTACACTGCCATGATCATTCTAAATTCATCACCACAACATAAACTCCATATCTGTTTCTGTTGTTTCTTATACTGCTTTAGACAATTAGAAATAAATTTAGAAGAAAAATTAACAATAATACTAGGAAAAACCGTAACCTTGCCAAACATCCCGTTCTCTATTGCTTCTCAATTGGCTTTGGTGAGTTTTGAGTCAGTTGCTGGTGAAAAGGAGATGCCCGAGTGCTACTTGAAATTGAGAGGCTTCTTGGATGATGTGACCCATTTCTTGAAAGCAACCCATTTTGATTTCGAGAACCGTTTCGTCCATTTGGGCTCGACCCAACCCGTTCAGCTTGGATGGTCTGGAAGTAATACGATGAGCTTGCCATGTCCTTTAAAGCTGGCAGAGGCTTTAAAGATTCAACAACTTCACTCATTAAAGGTCTGACTTTAGGGTCGCGACTTAAGCAACGGGCTGCTAGGTGAGCAGCTTTCTGAGCTCCCTTTATAGAGAAATGACCCTCAAGCCGTGGGTCTATCAGCTTATAGAACCTCCTCCTCTCTCCTAAATGGGGCCGAGCCCATTCAACTAGATTGTGTTCACCATTTGGACGATTTTTGTCCATTGACCTTCTTCCGGTCAACATTTCAAGCAACACGACACCAAAACTATATACATCACTCTTTGCAGTAAGATGTCCTACATGAAAAAAAATCAAAAATGGCAATACATTACAAGAAAAGAAACATAGTAAGTACGAAAAAAGTTGAAGATTAAAAAGTCAAACCTGTCATTACATATTCTGGGGCTGCATAACCATAAGTTCCCATGACTCGCGTAGATACATGAGTTTTATCACCCTCCGGGGCATCTTTAGCAAGACCAAAATCAGAAAGCTTCGCATTATATTCCTGGAAAAAGTGAATCATTAAAAAACGCTACTAAAATCCAGAAAACTCAAAACTTTGATGAGTCAAGTTATACATACTGCATCTAACAAAATGTTGGAGGTTTTGAAATCACGATAAATCACAGGTTTTAATGCTTCTTCGTGAAGAAAAGCAAGACCCTTCGCAGCTCCAAATGCAATTTTCATTCTGATGGACCATGGAAGAGGTAAAGACCCTACAAAATTAGACACAAATTTAAGATCACAACTAATTTTACTAAATAAAGTATGTTGCAATGATAACGTATGCTTATCCGTTGGATAAGTCTAAGACTTGATATGTAGATTTGAGTTGATCCAGAGTCTCCTTGTTCAAACCGCGTATCTTATATCAGTAGACATCATTAAATCAACATAAATACACACAAAGGTAAGTTCCCGAATTTTATACTATCTTAATTTGGAATCATAAATTCCATATCTATCAACTAAAAAGAATATTCTGACATTTTCACTAAATTATGTGTAGTGTCAAACATTGCAATATTCATAGAAGATCCAGAATGTATCATACATATATCCATTATTTTACCCTTTTTGCATTAATTGACATCACTTAAAGCAACCAACTTACTTCTAAATAAGTGATTCTCCAAGCTCCCTCGAGGCATGAACTCATATGCTAGCAGACGTTGATCATCTTCAATGCAGTAACCAATCAATTTAACCAAATTTGGATGAATGAGATCACCTAGATAATTTACTTCTGCCTGCCAATAATATCACATTTATTATAAAACTAAGTTACATGATAGCCCAAATGATAATAATCAATTAAAAGAAATGAATAAGTAGAGTCCAACCAGCCACTCTTTATGGCCTTGAAGCCCGTCATGATTGAGAGTTTTAACAGCAACAGTAAGTCCCGTGCCTGGTTTCACAGGCGCGGTTCCATTCTCTTCAATCCATCCTTTGAATACACATCCAAATCCCCCTTCACCAAGAAGGCTTTCAGGTCTAAAGTTTCGTGTTGCCATTTTAAGATCATTGAATGCAAATTTTCGAAGACGGGAAGCAATTTTGAGTTCTTCTTCTAGTTTTTGGGTGGATGAATTGCTTTCCCCTGTGCTTGTGGTAGTTGATGAGATTATTGGAACAACTGGCTCATCTTTACTTGTATCATTTATCGATTTACTTTCTGCTGCAAAATACAGATAAACAGTAAATGAAGATGTAAATAATTCTGAATTTGGCAATCTTACATGTGAGGGTCAAACATATATACATATTTTTTTTAGAACGGCGAAAGTCAAACATAGTAACAATAAATTTTGTAGCATTCTCCCATATCATAAGATATCAAGGGGGAGTTTGGATTTTCGTTATGGAATCTGTTATCTGATTATTGCAACAAAAAGCCTTGATAATCAGTTTCGTAGCGGCTGCAAGAAAAATTCATTATCTAAAAGCAAAAGAGAGCTGCTTTTTTACCCTTTCTATGAACCTAATTATAGAGACTTTTGTTCCCTTTACAAAGCATCAATCCTTTTTCAAAAATAATGTCAATTTTGGTAATTTTACAGACCGAACTTTTAGATACTCATAAATCGTTACAAGCTCAAACACCTGATTGTCATATTATTATCATTATAGCGATAAGGATAACACATCCAAACACTATCTTTTACAAAGCATGTTTCTTCAAAACTGATTATCTAAATTTGATCAATCATTATCATATAAACACTTTCTAAACATATACCCAAACATGAAACATCTCACAAATATATAATCATGGAATATTTAAATGCACTGGTTATGAGAGGAATTATGTGCTTGCATAACCAGTTCAACAATGAAGAAATGCATATACCACATATTACAGACTGCAGACTAGAGTGTATTTTTCATATATCATGCTACCTTTGCTCAAAAACAAAGAACAACACTTGATACTTGAATTCAAACCTAAACCTTCTCAAATGCGAAACTGATATCAGTTTCCTCACGAATGTCAGAGCATCAATCTCCATGTCTGGCACTCATTACAAAGTGTAATATCGTGGTCAATTTCATCTAAATAGGTTTCGATATTCATAAAAAGTTTTAGTAGTTCACACATTGACCAGTAAGAAATATAATGTTTCGATAGAAATCCCCAAATGATACGAGTTACACAAGAATCCATCAATCACTCAACTTAGTATCATTATAGCACTTATCATATTACCCAAAATGAACCTAAACTTGATCACAAACTTGAGTTCAACCAAAACCAAGGTCAAGAATTTTTAAAAGAATTAATGAACCTTTAAACAACATTCTTTTGATATGGTTCATACATATCACTTAAACAACATCAAACCAATCACAAGCATAATTTCAAACCAAAACATGCCGGGTCCCCTCAGAAGGATTGGCCACCCATATGTTGTAGTCTGGGAGAAGGGTTTCCACTTGGAGAGGTATTGGGTTTGAGTCTCTTTAAGAGGCTTCCCCTTCAGAGTGGTATCCCCAAGAGTTTCGCTTGGGGGTGATAATGAGGGAACCTGATCGGGGTCTGCATACGGCCCGCTTGGATGTCACTGTAACTACATCGTCGTTCGGGAAAAAAGGGGGTGGGGTGTAAAAGGAGGTGGTTTTCCCTGATCAAGTTACGTGGGGAGGGGAGTCTTTTGACTCACATTTACACTGACTAACCGGGTCATACCCTGTCCCTGGCCCTTTCCGAACTTGTGAGAACATCTAAATGCCTAACCACTAGGTCACTATGGAAAAGGTTTCAAACATGCTACTAATACAGCAAGAAACAAATAGAACTTATATACAGCCTAGCTCTTACATAAAAAGAAAAAAATGATTCAAAGGATTAGCTGAATATACCACAGTGAGTACTGATGCCACTAATTGAGCTATCAACTTTAGATCTTGAAGAAACACAGCTACCAATAATATTCCACCTGTTCCAACATCCACTGCTAGTAGTCCCTTCACTTTCACCATCTACACAAGTTTCATCACTTCTTTTATGCTTATCATTCTTCTTCTTCTTCTTACCTTTTGATTTCACAACATGCCAAGATTCCACTTCTTTTTCACCACAAGATTTCATCTTTTTAATTTAAAACAGAATGGGTATTCTCAAACCCCCAAATTTCTACTAAAGCTTACACCTTTAATCAAAAACAAGAAATGGGTATCATCAAAACCCTCAAATTTCAACTAAAGTCCACACCTTTAATCACAAAGAAGAAATGGGTATCATCAAAACCCCCAAATTTCAACAAAAGTTTGCACCGTTAAACAAACACAAGATGTAATAATTAAATCCCATCTGAAGAAAATATGGGCAGATGGTGACACACTCAACTCCAGTGGCGGATACAGGAAAATATAGCAGGTATGCACAATTTAATAATATTTTTGAAATTGCGTTTTTTAGTCGAATATGTATGTTATGTCTACTAAGGGTATGCACTTTTTTTTTTAGGGTATGCACTATTAGTAAAAAAATTTAATTTTATGTATAAAAAAAAAATTAACACTAAATTTTTTTTCCACAGGGTATGCAAGAGAAATAGATTATATATTTGATTTTTTGACGTAGTACGTAATATTTCTTTAGCTATGCTCATAATTTTAGACATTAGTGTAGAGTACCTTCTATATCTTTCGGGTTAACCAATATATATATATAGGTTCTGGTTAAAATAAAACATGTATTAGAGTTAGGGCTATCAATACTCGACTCAACCCGAAACCCGACCTGAAAAAAACCGGGTTAGGGTTGTGAAATCTCGACCCGTCAACCCGCCAACCAACCAACCCACAAACCTGATTTTTTTCGGGTTGGGTTTGGGTTCACCCTTTGGGTTAACAGGTCGACCCGCCAACCCGAAAATATTTTAAGTTTATATAAATTTTTTTAACAAGTCGACCCACCAACCTATTTGACCCATCAACCTGCCAACCCACGACCCCTTTGACCTGAAATCAACCCTACCAACCTGTCAACCCACCAACCCGCC
>JAOXNX010000033.1:24503012-24515341 GCA_028566075.1 Solidago caesia
GGATACGATCATGATGTAGATGGAGATTCCCTTGGAAAGCAAAGGTTTACATGGTAGGTTATGTTTGTATGTCTCTTTGTAATTTAGTGTTCATCATAGATTAATTCAAAAGGTTTTTTGTTTTGCAACTTCATCTATTAGTCCATAATATGTTTAGGTTTTTCTTTAGTTTGTTAATAATGTTCAAATAAGTCATCTTTTTACGGTAAAAATCATACATCCAAACATCTTTTTACCCAAAGTACTCATAATTTATATCCCAATAATCATACATCCAAACTTAGAGGCAGCATTAGAGCATTCTCAACTTCACTCCAAATATTAAATATAAGGTAAATTAAACCCAACCCGTATTTTTGTAGTTAATGGTCTTTGGGCTTTCTCATCCAAGCCCAACTTAAATTATATGTCACCTAATGGGCTACTGACCCCAAGTATGGACAAATAATCAGATTACCTTTCAAAATCAAGCCCAAATTTCGATTTATGTTGAGTTTTATGATAAATCTGAAATATAGCTAAGAATGATATGAGAGCATCTCCAATGGTCAAGTTATTGGTTAAAAGCTTTTTTTAAAAAGTTTTTCATCAAGTCATTGCTCCAATGGTTAAACCTTAAAAAAAGTCTTTTAAATACTTTTTAGAGTTAATTACACTGTTAGTGCGTTGGACTAAAACCGTTGATGAGGCAAACTTATTTGGACTAAAACTGTAATTTATGAAACCTAGGGATGAAAACGGTAATTTTTAACCCACGACAAGGACCAAAACTGTAATTAACTCTACTTTTTAATTTTGAAACAAAGAAGAGAGAGAGTATACAATTCTTTCAAAGACTTGAAATTTTTCAACCTATTCTAAAAAAGCTTTTCACTCTAATGGTAAAAAACTTGTCCAAAAGCTTGATGAAATAGTAAAAAGCTCGCTATGTAACCAAAACTGGGTAATGGACTTTGTATGAACGTCGCACCAGTTGTTGGAGATAAGGCTGTTCCATTTACATTTTTTAGAACATTAAAAAAGAATTTTTTATATCTAAAAGACTTATAAAACCTTGAAAGCGTGTTTATGTAAACACAAGGAGCATTTTATTTTTGGAGTAGAAAAATATTTCGAGAACTATAAGGGAGTGGGGAGTGGCTAGGGGTGTTATCGAGTCGGGCCGAGCTCGAGCTCGACAGGGCTCGAGCTCGGTTCGAAAAAAAACTGGTAGGCTCGAGCTCGGCTCTATAGCTCGACGAGCTTTTAGTATGTAGGCTCGAGCTCGACTCGGTATAGTAAAAATATAGCTCGAGCTCGACTCGAAAAGCTCGAAAAAGACCCGAGCTTAGCTTGTTATGTCAATAAATATGACTCGAACTCAGCTCGAAACTCTAAAAGCTCGAAAAGTGTGACAGGACTTGACTATTCAAGTAGTATATATACAAGTAAATACATAACATATTGAAAGCTTGATGAGTATTTGAGCCGAGCTATGTAAAGTTCGAGCTCGACTCGATAATTATTTCGAGCTCGAGTTCGATAATAGTTCGACTCGATCGAGCCGAACTCGAGTTGCTCGAAAAAAGCTCGGCTAGATGGCAGCCCTAGGAGTGGGTCGATGAAGGAAAGGGTACCGCTTTCAAAATAAATATGAGTTTTCAGTTATTATAAATTATTATTTGTAGTTTTTCATATAAATATGAGTTTTTCATTAAAATAGTTATTATTTGGAAAATAAAATTTTCAGTTTTCAATAAAATTTATTTTGGAAAAGTCACATTTAACATATCTTTTTAAGAAAAAAATCTAGAAAACATTCCTAATTTTTTATAATTAAACGCACCCATAGCATTTTAGCATTTTAGTTCATTATCCCTTATTTGATAGCGTGTTAGATGATGGTCTCTTTACATGTAACACTCGCCTAATAAATGATTAAATTATTACTTTAATGTAGAGCTACATAAATTGGTACAAAAAAGATACAAGCCATTGACATCTGCTAAACATTTTTAGGTCATTGTGCTAATTACGTCAATTAAAGATAGGCCAATCCAACATGTGTTGTTCTTTTATTTCCTTTTATATAGTAACGTGAACAAAATGTGTCCTTGTGACGATATTTCCATAAATACTAAAAGCAAAACAAATTTCATAACAAGAAGCAAATCAAAAATGGAAACTAAGTTTTAATGCATATCTTATCTAAACTTGGGATAAGATATAGAGAAACAATAATATGATTTTTGTACCACTAAATTTACTTCATGCACTATTACCGTCTGTTTCATTATCTATTGTATATTTGTATATATGTTATTATATACAAATAGATAATACATGTTACCGTCTGTTTCATTATCTATTGTATATTTGTATATATGTTATCTATTCTAAATACGGCATGCGATGATGTATAAAATGTATTTATAAAATCACATCGCACAGACCCAATATTAGCATTGTAGAAGAGATCCAGATATTGTTATTTAGAATTGGTATGAAATACCAGCATAGATAAATAGATAATACATGTAATGATGTAAAGATAGCTAACTAAAGAATTCTAAATGATTTCATATGTACGTAATAACATTCTCGATCAATGCATCCGTCAAAAATGGTAAATCATGTATCAATATGTTACATACACATTTAGTGTAAGTTAAATTAAATACGGAGTACTATTAGACATTTATACTATGTACCAATAATAAATTGAATTTAAAACAGGATAAGTGGGTGAGAACTCTTTGGCTTCATAACTTTCCTTTTAACATTTTGCCAACCCAAACATCCACAACATAAAATTTATTTCGGAAAAACATCATTCTCACACATGGAGTACTTGATATATTTTTTATCTACTTGCATTTCGCAATATCTGAACATGTGATCTTACAATTTTCATTTTATGTGTCCATATGGTCACACAGTGATGGTAACAATTGATCTATAATCAATTGCTAAATGAAGTTCATTTGATCTAGATTAAAAGTGAAAGATGATAACTATAAAAGCTTAAAGCAACTTTTTGTTTAAAGCAAATAATTAACGTATTCTTACTCTTATTTGTTAGAAAATGTCTAGCTAATTTCCATTCAAATTTATCAACATTAAACTCATTACAATATCATATAAATATTAGATAATTCATTTTTAAACTTTACAACAATACCTTTAGGATCAATGATATGATAATGAATACAATTTACACCGGTTGTCTAGCTTTCCACATCATATACATTTCTTAACATACAGTATATTGTATCTTCAATGGATATTTAGACCTCTTCAACTGTATGACTTCTATAGTTTCCCATGATCTAACAAAAAACAACTAATTTCATTTATTCACAAACATAATTACCTTATAGTTTATAGTAATTAACTATTATCTATAATTTGCCTCGACTCTTATATACATCTAATCTCTATTGCGCTTTAATTGATAGACAAATATAATAAACTTGTGTAGATTTTTTTAAGAAAAAGGGTAAGAGGGGGAACTTTAGCCTAGGTAACACAATTAGATACTCATCGACTCACCCCGTATGAGCCATATGATGTCGGCACAGTACCCCCATCCTAATCCTCACATGATTTGGACACCTAAGTAGAAGGATCAAACCAACATCTTTAAAACTTCACATGTAGGTATAAGTTTCTTTTAGTTATTTTTAGAGAAATTATCACAAATCGTCCATGTGGTTTGCTCGATTCGCATTTTCATCCCTGTGTTTTTTTTTATCATTAGGTGTCCCTGTACTTTTCATTTTCATTGGCAGTCGTCCTGACACTAACATCCGTTAGTTTTCATCCGTTAAACGCCGGAAAAGTCGTCGAAAGCGGAGAACCACCACCCCACGCCTAATCATGGGAAACTGTAGAAGTCACATGAGGGGTTTAACGGATGAAACTAACAGTTGTTAGTGTCAGGGACGACTGCCAATGAAAATGAAAAGTACAGGGATACCTAATGATAAAAAAAAAAAAAAGCACAAGGATGAAAATGCGAATCGAGCAAATTAACCACATGGACGATTTGTGACAATTTCTCTTCTTTTTTTTTATCATGAATTGTCCATTTCAAACTTAACGTTCCTAAAATGTATCACACGCATGAAAAATGAGATATTAATGATAGCTAATTTTATGATCTCTATGAGGTTTGAACGGTGGGTCGAAGCCGACTAAGCCAATTGGAAGCGAATGAGGTGAGGTTTTGAGGAACATGCGGCGGCTCGATGCAAACTAACATGAATTTTGGTTGGCTTAGCTTGGTTTAATATAGAGAAACCGTGTAATAATTAACTACAGAGTATAATCCCAGCTGGTGACTCGTTTCCTTCTTTGAAGTAACTGATTTGACGTCTTTTTTTTTTTATTCTTCTTAACCTTTTTACTTTAATTTTTTTTATAGAGATCCCCTAAAGTTGAAAACAACTTGAGGAGTAAAGTTAGAAGAATCATGACCTTTGGATTAAAATCAAGGATCAAAATTCAAAAAAGATATTTGAATCTTGGCCCTTGATTTTAATCCAAGGGTCATGATTCTCTTAACTTGACTAGTCAAGTTCCCTAACTTTAGGGAATCCTCGTCCAATTTTTTTTAGGTTATTCCTGCACCTCATTTTTTTCACCCATCACCACGTCGGCGTATAGTAGTATTTATACGACCACTTATGTATCAAGTATTAGTCTATGTCGTGTTTTAACAAATATTTATAGGCATCCAAACATCTTTCATCTTCCGTACATAATTACGGTAAACCTCTATAAATTAATAGTGTTGTGATCAGGATTTTTATTAAGTTAGCGAGTTATTAATTTATCGAGTGTTTCTCTTAAGTTGGGACTTGACAAATTATTAATTTTATCGAGATATTAGTTTATCAAATATTAACTTATAGAGGTTCTACTGTAGAGCGTTCGGGTCTCGCGTTGTGGTCCTTCATTCAAGGTGTTGATATGATTTCGCTATTTTATTATATTTGAATTGAATCTACAACGGTAAAATTAAAAACCACTATTTGATGAAAAATTTACCATAAAAAATGTATATTTATATTTATACTATTTATAAAAAGAATGGCCTCATGTTGAAACTTACATAAGGAGAAATGTCTAAAATACCTTTATGATTATATTACACTATCAGTCATTTATCTTTTAAAATATATTCATTAACCATTTACATCAATTATATACACCACTCGACGTTGCATCTACCGCCAATAGTCGTCCTCCACCACCACACCGTCGCTGTCACAAACACCGCCGCATTGTGTCAGTATCGTGCTAGTTTATTTAACGTGAATGCCAAGAATAAGGGTGTAAAAAGTAAAAAAGAGCAAAAAACAAAAAAGGAGTGCAACGGAATCCAAAACGAATTTGTTTTTACAACAAACCAAGAATTAAAAAAAAAATTATGAAAAAAAAGAAACACAACATAAAAAAATCCTAACGATGTTTATTTAAACCAAAAACCCAAACGGAAAAAAGTTTGTAACAAAGATATAAATCAGGAATTTTTTGTATTATCAAGTTTTATATATGCAAGGTGTTTGAAAATTTGCCTGAGAGAAAAAGAGACATTCAAACAATCCTGTTTAAGCTCTCATATTTTGATCTTTTTCTCTTCTATCTGCAAAAAAAGGTGGAAACAAGTCTGGTCAGCCATGCTACTGTAGTACTATGCAGCATTGGAATCTATTCCATATTACGTCTATATCTTCTATATATATCTATATAGTGTAGTATATGGTTTGTAAAAAAATCCTTGTACTTTTGTTATATTAGTTTATATTTTGTCGACATGTTGGCTATGGCTACCTTGGACAAGGACGATGCATATTTTCTTTCGAGTAATGATGGATCCTCCTAATTAATCAACCTAATAATCATCCTAATCATATGATCAAGTCACATGTAAAAATCAAGGGCATGATGAGGAAAGATAATTAGGGGATTACACATGTCAAAGTTTTACACTATTAGGAGGATTATTAGGATAAAATTTTAAAATCATCAATCATTTTCCTTTTCTTTATTGAAAGGTAATAGAAACCTTCTGTTAATTGATGACTGTTTTGTTTATGGTTCTCCTTGTTTAAAAACAATAAAAGTAGGAATGTAGGATGAAAGGCGCATGCTCTAAAGTTTGATGGTAATGGGCTAATGGCTATCGACATTCTATTCAAGTGAAACTTTAGACTACTGACATTTGCCCTTTGTATATATGTATCTATACCGTACGTGTTACACGTTCAAACTAAGGCTTGTGCGAGCATACGGTCTAATAGGATTGGTTAAATGATATAATTCGTAAGCTCAGATTAATATGCTCATTATAATAAGATCTCTTAACAATTGTCTGATCGTTTGCAAGTCCTTTCTATGTTGGTTTTTTCGCACGTACGTATAAAACATCTTGCATTTTTTGTGTATAAACTTAAGATGGATTGGTTGAAAGTTGAAACAGGTCATTATGAAAAGGATATATATATATATATCCTTCTTTTATATTTTCAAAAACTTTTTCATAAATGTTAACTTTCGTTTTCATTTTAATATTGTCGAAATTTCAAGAACCACACGAACCAAGCTTTTAATTTATAGATATTTTCTTGCCCATACTTTCTTTTCTTTCCAAGAATTTTTTTTTTTTAATAAACACCCACCTTTATATTATCTTTTTAAAAATGATAAATGTAATAAATTTGATATTTTTACAAACATCACGATCTATAAATTTGTTGAAATACATGTCAGATCAAATGTTAAGATTAACAAGTAAAATAATTGGAGTATTTGTATCATGTGTTTAGACTTATCAAATTAGACACATTTATCATTACTCTTCTTTTTTAATGAAAAATGTATTCATATATAAATAAAGGCAACCCAGAACGTATACAAACATGATGGTGTTTAGGAGAAATTTTTTATTTTAAAAAAAGTTTACATACTTTCCAAGTGTATGATACACAATTTTGTAAACTTTGATTTACGCTTTTTCTTTTCTATACTAACGCGTATGATTATTATAATGAAAAATCATCGAAATATTCATCTACATCTAAACATGCAGAGTATAGTTGTTGACTCGTAACTTTCGACTCAACTCAAAAACATGATTTTTTGACTCGTGACTCGGAAATGTGATGTCTTTAGAAGCAAAATATAAGTTTATTGTCTTAATAGATTTACCAAAATATTATATATCCAATAGTTTTGAGTCATAAACTTATAACTTATCTCCAAATTCGCAATAAAAAGATCAAAATTACATAGATAACACACAAAATAAATATATATGATATACAATATATAACCATTGTATCAAACTACAATAATTATAAGGTTGCGACTCGTGACTCGGTCTAAGTTCACACAGTGACTCGTAAGAGTTTGGACAAAAACGAGTCACTTAGCGAGTCGACTCGTTTTTGGTGTAAATCGACTCGACTCGTAACAGTTTAATAACTATGATGCAGAGTATCTTTTAAGGGTTGTAATGAGTGTAGCGTAGAAATATGGATCAAAGTCCACACAATGTTTGTTTGAATGTTATTATGTACTTTCGAGCCATCTAATAACAAAAACGATAAAATTCATTCCAATAAGTTAATGTGATGGTGGCGGCAACAGTTAATGCTGGTTATTGATGTAAAAGGGTGGATATATTTTAGAAATTATAGGATAAATATTATAAAATAATTTTATTAATGGTATATTGGGTATTAAATAAATTCATAGATAAAATTAATTATATTGATAAGAACATTTTGAATATTTCAAATGTAAATAGTTGGAAAGGAAAGGTTGATTTGTTTTGTTAAATAACGAGTAATGAAGTAATGATATATAATCAGTCATATATAACTTTTTGGAATACAAAAAACTTTATATAAGTTTATTATTCTACCACACATCTTTAGTAAAAAAATTGACATTGTGTACTTACTCTTATAGCTCAATGGTTGAGCACCAGCTTTTAATGCTGGAGGTCTCGAGTTCGAGACATGGGAAGGACATTTCAAGGTATTTCACAAATAAGGTCCTTCAGTGAAGCAGGTTTGAGTCCTGCAGAGGGGCAGAGTTTTATCTCAATTAAATGTCGTGCCTTCGGGCGGTTTAGTTGGGGGTTTCTCCTCCTACTAGGTATTGAGGGTGAGGGGGCTCTCTATCGCGGACCCGGTTAAGACAACGTAAGCTAGATCCCCTGTTGCGAGCAAATGATCCACACCTTTAAAAAAAAAAAAAATTTACATTGTCAAATAGTTGTGCACATTTAAAAGAAAATTCATACCAACTTCTTTTTTCAATAATTACATTAATCTCTATATATGCGGATTTTGTTATATGCACAATTTTTTTTAACTACAATTTTAAAGTTCGATCAATAAAATGGACTAATATATAAAACATAACTCTAGACCGATAATCTCCAATGATTTTGGACAAAGTTTAGACAATGAGAAATATTGTGTACCAAGAACTACAAAACTTACTCTATTTGATAAGCAAAAATGGTGAATCAAGATCAAGGGGTAGTATAGTAATTTAGCATTGTAGTGACCAAGTAGAAAAACCCCTCTTTGGCCTTCATACTTTTCACCTATCCTTGATGTTCTTAATAAACCCCATCAAGCCCTTCTCCCCCACACAAGATTC
Organism: Solidago caesia; assembly: GCA_028566075.1. Taxonomy (NCBI): domain Eukaryota; kingdom Viridiplantae; phylum Streptophyta; class Magnoliopsida; order Asterales; family Asteraceae; genus Solidago; species Solidago caesia. The sequence goes on from JAOXNX010000033.1 coordinate 24,511,674, forward strand.
TCTTCCTCTATTCCCCTCGATCTCATATATACAAAAATATATACAATACAGTCTCTCACTCACTCTATAGTCTATATATATAAACTAAGATATATACATTTGCATGGTTTTCATATACAAAGTCAGATTGTGATTCATGGGTGTGATCTCTCTCTACCATCATATGACTGTAATTCTAATCACATGTTTTTTTAGGCATAAGCCCCATCACTCAATGACCATATAACTTTGACCCTTTTATTATAAAGTCAAAACAACAAGTTAACAAAAACAAGAAGAAAAAAAAAAATCATATAGCTAGCAAATGGAGGGTGGAATGGTTTTTGAATCTTTGCTACAAAATCAAAGGCTTGGTTTCTCTTCTGATGGGTTTGATTCCCCATGGGCTTCCAACTCTTTTCATGGTATTTTCTTTAAATCTTGATGATCAATACTTATCATGAATTTTCTATTCTGAAATTGTACCTTTTGTTTTTTAATTCACATGAAAAGTATACGTTTTTTACTTTCTCTCATGTCCATGTCAAACTGATTTACACTTATTTTCTTTACAAATTACATGTATAATCTAAAGTTAGTGAGCTTAAATTCTAGCTCAGTGTGTAGAAATAGTTCAGGTGATATTGATACTTGAAATGATTCTAGATCATCATTATTGTTTCTGATTATAAGCATAACATTGGGGAATTTTTTTTATGTAGTTGTAAGTTATACTTAAGTAATTAACTATATTATATACATACAAAGAATGATTAATCCTATTGAGTCTTGATATGTCTTCCTAAAAATCAAAATTGTATTTGGAAAATACATAAAAATTATATACATACAAAAATTGAATAGTTTTACATAAAGTAAAGTAAAAAAAAGGTAAGTTGGTTTTCATTGTTGTTTTATATATATGCACACACATGTTTGTACTTTTTATATTATGTACTACTCCATTGTAAGAAATCATGAAACAAAATAACTTCATGATTTAATTATAAATCAATCAATGCTTAAATAATTTTGTAACTTAGGAGTATGATCTATGGTGAACTTTTTATAATTATGTATTTATAGTTCAATCCAAACAATATATAGAGGCTAATATAATTTAGTACTAATATTGTTCACATGTGACAACCCTTTTTATATATAGGAGAAAAAACAAAGAAAAAGAAGTCACTTTCGGGGCAACACGAAAAGGAGGAAAACTCTGATGAGGATTACGAAAACTGTTTCCGGCAACCGGAGAAGAAAAGGCGGTTATCGGTTGATCAAGTTCAATTTCTTGAAAAACGTTTTGAGGAAGAAAATAAACTTGAACCAGAAAGGAAAATTCAGCTTGCAAAAGAGCTTAATTTGCAACCAAGACAAGTTGCAATTTGGTTTCAAAATCGTCGAGCTCGATGCAAGACTAAACAACTCGAAAAAGACTATGACATCTTGAATTCAAGCTATGATAAACTCAAATCGGAATTTGACTCCCTACAAAAACATAATGACAAATTGAAACACGAGGTACTAACATATATCTTATGCTACTAAGTTTGTTGTGCACATGTCACATTTCTTTATTTATATGTTTTAAATTTTGGTGTGTTTATATTTGTGTGCAAATAGGTTGAAATGCTCAAGGAAAAGTTGCATCAAAGGGAGACAGGGGAAATAGAATTAATCCCAGATGAATTTGCTTCAAACGAAATGGACTCGAATACTAAAGAGCCAAATACAACTCCAATTTCAATTCAAAGTTGGGGCAATGAGCCAAACATGGTAATATGCAAACAAGAATATGCAAATTCGGTTTCTACAAAAAGTGACATTATCGATTCTTATAGCCCGGATGTGAACCATTCTTCGTTTCTAGAGCCCTGTGATTCATCAAATGTATTTGAAAATCAATCTGATTTCTCTCAAGATGAAGAGGATAACCTGACCATTCTTCGATGTCCAAAGATCGAGTATGAGTCTTATATCGACCCGAATGAAGGTTCTTTAGCATACCCTATTGAAGATCAACCCTTTTGGCTTTGGCCTTGAACTTGTTGAAGGGTTTTAGATCAAGACCTATTGTAGATTAACCCTGTTGGTTTGTGCCTAAAAACTTTCTTTAGATAAAAATGTTTATGATTATCAAGATTCCCAATTGAGAGGCTACTTTAGGGGGACCCTGTTCAAAAACAACCTTTTGGTTATGTCCTCAAAAGTCTTCTACTCTTGTGATAAAAAATTCCATGAAATTTTTAGGGCATTGATCAATCTCTATGTAGAATCTTTTCTTTTTTGTATTTAGAGATAGATGTCAATAAAGAAAAGAAAAAAAAACAAATGTCCCTTTTCATCTTTTTAACCATACTTTTCTTACAATGGTTTTTACTTTACCTATGAATAACTTATTGCACGCTTGTGATCAGTAGGCCCATTGAATTGTGGTCATGTACATTTTTACTGTCATAATATCTAACAGAGACATTGAGGAAAGTAACATATTGGAACAGTATACAAAAACTTTTAGTGCTTGATCACACAATAATAAAAAGTGGTCAGGGGTTGTTAGCGGGAACTTATTTTATTTAAGCTGATAAGATCTTTCTTCATGTGTGTTAATAAATTTTATTTTGGTTTAGCTTAATAGCATTTTTATGTGGGGTTTGATTCAAATGAATATCGTACTAGATTATTTTTTTACTAATAACTTCAGTCTACGTTTCTATCTATTTAGGCTTAATCGTACCGAATAACTTAACTTAAAATAAGTCACAGGCTTGCTATCATTTTTCATATGTTTCTTCATTAAGTTTTTCATTCAGTATATAAAACAGAGTTTAATGTATATAATATAAACTATTTTTATTTAAACAAAATGACTCTATCTAACTTGCTTAAATGAATCTTTTCAAAATCTTTCATGTTTATTTTTTCCCCCTTTTGTCGTCTCTTGTAGTCTAGTAGAAAGAAAAAAAAGTTAATTGACCGACAGAACCAAAACTAGAATTCATACTTATGGTTCCATATGAATTTTACGTGGTTTGGTTTTGCTTTAAAATACAATAAGACGTAGATAGGTAGGTCTATGTTGCTCATGAATTTTGAAACAGGCTTGAAGTGTATATTAAATGATTTTTACAATAGGTATAAAAAAAACTAATTATATATACTCGGTAATATTGAAATGAACAAATTACTATAACATGTGTCATGTACTTATAGATTTTATTATAACTATACGAGGGCATAAATATGAAAACTATATTATAGAACATAAACTACTGTTTTGTATATATTTTAATGGTACATGACAACATAGTTTTGAAACGTAGTAAATAAAAAGTGTGAAGAAAATGAGGGCTCCTTGCCTCTCCTTCCATATGAAAAGTAGGGCTGTCAATAAACCCGTCAACCCGAAACCCGACCCGAAAAAAGCAGGTTAGGGTTGCGTATTTTTGACCCGTCAACCCACCAACCCGCCAACCTGATTTTTTTTTGGTCGGGTTAGGGTTGGGATTTTCAACCCACGGGTCGACCCGCCGACCCGCCAACCCGACATCTTTTTAAATTAATTCTTTTAAAAAATATATATATATATACATTATATATGTAATATGCCGAAAATATTAAGTTTGTGTGACAAAATGAATGAAGAATGTATGATAATGATTAAAAACTTGTCAAAAATAATA
>JAOXNX010000033.1:24574551-24588657 GCA_028566075.1 Solidago caesia
ATGTTATGTTATTTTGTGAGACTTAAGAATTCACCTAATTTTACAATCGAATATATGTTTTTATTTATTCTATGTTTTAATTCCATTCATTTAATAATGTTTAATATCTTATCGTTTATATTATACTTAATACATATAGATAGTTAAAACAGATTTCATGATTAATAAGTACTATAATAAATATAGATAGTTATGCTTTGTGTCATAAAATTATTATTTACATTATTCGTCATCGATATTGCTTTTGTTTATCGTAAACTATGGATTATATAATGATTATTAATTACTTTTTATTTGCGTTATCAATCATCGTACGAGTTTAATCTAGTAAACGATATATAAGTACTACTGTAGATCATAATATATCGTTGACTATCATATACTCAAGACGTCAGTTTATCAAAAAAGCCCATATTGTTCCTCATTTACACAAAAGCCTATATCTAGTATTCTCTATAGGATTAGGACCAAACGATATACACAAAAGCCCATAATTTATCACCCCAAACATCACTATCACTATACTATAAATACTTACTTTCATCATCCATCACTTCACTGACTCCTGCTTTTCTTTCTTTCTTTCTCTTACAAATAACCCTCAATCGAAAACTCACTTTCATTAATCAAAATCAATAAAATAAATAAAAATGGATTCATCATCATCATCATCATTGCCTGCAGCAATTCATTTAGCGATAGCAACTTTATTTGGAGCATCAGTTATGGCAATCTCAGCTTTTTACATACACAAACGCAGTGTTGATCAAGTTATCGACCGTCTCATTAAACTCCGAAGCCGACCCGAACACCAACAACAAGACGACGATGTTGAATATGAAGATACAAATGATATTAATTATATTGATGATAATAATAATAATGATGATGATGATATAGATTATATCGATGATAATGATGATGATGATTATGTAATGATGAATAATAGTAATAGTGGAGGGTATGGTATGTCAAGTTCTTTGCCTAATTATGGATTAGCAAATACTAATGAATGGATGATTACCAGTAATGATAGAGTTATTAAGCCCAACACGAATACGACGTCGTTTGGTTCTATGGAGAAGTTGCTACAAGACAATAACTTGCCGCCTCTCAGAATGAACCAAACACAAGGTTTGTTTGTGTGTTTGTATGTGTTTTTTTGTTGATAATATTATTGTTTATTAGGTGTTATTATGTTTAGTACCGTGTTCTTCGGGTTTTTAGGTTACTGGATGGATGCAAAACCAGAAGTTTGTTGGATATTATAACTTATAAGTAACAAATAGAAAATTAGATGGTTATTTTAAACGAAAGAAAACAGTTAGGAAACTTGGTAATAGGCAACCTGGTAATTGGTATGTTTAATTGTTTAGTTATGGAAAAAAGTCTTTTAATTTTGTATTTCCATTTTTCAAGAAAACGAATAGATTTTTCTTTATTTTGTTTAGAAAACTACCCGGAATTTTGAAAACGTGTTTAGTTGTCTTCATTTTCAAGTTTAGAAAACATAAGGGGTTTAAGAAAGAAAAAAGGGTAGATTGATTATACGTAATTTATAAGGGACAAATGGAAAAGTAGATGGTTGTTCTAGAATCTAGACAAAGGAAAAAAGGGAAAACCCTTGGAAAGTTTAGTACTTAGTTTTTGAAATCCGTGTGGCAAAAACGTTTGAGCAGAAACATGTTATGTTGTTTTAAAATTTAGCACTTCAAAAGGGTAAATTTGAAAGAGTGATGATGCGTGCAGTAGGAAAATGGGTATAGTCCGTTACATTTCCATATAGTTCTTCTTGTAATTATATTCCAAACTTCCTATGATGACATGATGTGCTTGTTAGTTGCTCTTATTTCCATTATATCAGAATTCAGGGATATATGTGGTCATGGGAATTAGAGTAAAGTTCCGAGTTTGTCATGTAGGAGAATGTCACACTGATGATCAACCCCATGTAACAGTTTCACCAAGGGGGGCTCAGTGACCAACATGACTGGCTTGTTATTGATGGTCTTAGAGTAACCAATGTAACAATGCTCATATGTTGTGTACTTGTGTCTGCTTTTTGATCTTATCGCTACAATATCAGGGTGCAGGGCTGTATGTGCTCCAAAAAAATAAAGCAAGTTTTCATGTTTGTTGTGCAGGTGAACATCACCATGATTATCAACCTAATTCTAAGACTAGGGTCGGTTCTTATGGTCGGATACATACACCGAGATCACCAGCTAGCTATGCATATGATGGTACTGAAAACTCCGACGATGATGGAACCGAGACTGCTGTTGGGGAGGACACTCAGTATTTTGATGAGAACATTAACACTTCTGCACATGTAATTTTAAATGGCTTTGATCTTTCTCATATGCAATATTCTTATTACCGGCATTCATGCTGTACTTGCTGCTTTGATCTTGTAATGTTTCCGCTGGTTTATATATTTAAAAAACTTTTTTACCATCTAGGCACCACTTGCTTTATTTCAGGATATATTCTCGGGCATTCAGAATATGTCTTTGCTTCTGCCACAAGCTGAGAATGCAAACAGTCATCAAGCTAATTTACATAATAAAGTTTCTAAAGAAACCGATTCGACTGTGGATCATGTCAGCGGGAAAGTGGAGCTTTTTTCATCTAACATCCCGGTCAATGATATCCCACAAACAACTATGATGAAAGGTAGTTTCAACATCCTACTTCATGGTTCTGACTATCTTGACCCTCTTTCTTTAAGCTTTTTCAGTTTCAAGATCTTTATTGTTTCGCATCCAGAGTCATTGAATCATGAAGAGGAAGAAGTGAGGAAAATGCTACGTGAATGCCTAGACTTGCGGGAAAAATACGTTTTCAGGGAAAAAAATGCTCCATGGGCACAAGAACATGCTGGAGAGTCTCGATTGTCTGATATTAAAAGTGATCCTTTTCGATTTGTACCAGTGGAAGCAACTAAAGTAAACTGCCCTTTATCTCTTCTAGTCAACTGTTTAACGTTTCTACTGTAACTTTTTTTTTACTTTTTCTCTAAATATTTAAGCAGCACCACTTCAGGATGGAAGATGGAGTTGTGCATGTTTATGCAAGTGAGAATGGTAAGCCTAATGAAGAAGACTTATCATTCAGGTCAAAATTTGTATACTGGATGCCTAAGTTGATGATTTTTATATTTCCTTTTTTAAGATTCTGTTGAACTCTTCCCTGTTGCAAGTGCGACCACTTTTTTCACTGACATGCATCACGTTCTGAAAGTAATATCCGTTGGAAATGTTCGTTCTGCGTGCTATCATCGACTAAGATTCCTTGAAGAGGTGATGTTTCTGATTTTCATAAGAAATTAAATTCTGTCTATTAATTTGTTTATAATTGTGTCCTCATACTGAATACCATGCAGAAATTCCGTCTTCATCTGTTAGTAAATGCAGATAGTGAGTTTCTAGCTCAAAAAGGTGCACCCCATCGGGACTTCTACAATATCAGAAAAGTTGACACTCATGTCCATCATTCTGCTTGTATGAACCAAAAACATCTTCTGCGGTTCATTAAGTCTAAATTAAGGAAAGAACCTGATGAGGTAAAGTATGCTCTTCATATGTATCCACCAAAGATATGCTTAGCCGTTCAATGTTTCTCGCATGTGCTATGCATTCTCTCTCTTCTGATCTTTTCTCTTGATTTAGCCATGTGTGGTCTTCCTAATAGTCACATCTTTAGGCAAATTTGTATGAGTCATTTTTCATCTTCTAGTTGTTTTATAGTTACAAAGTTGAATTCAAATTTTCTTTGCAGGTTGTGATATTTCGTGATGGACAATATCTTACACTGAAAGAAGTTTTCGAGAGTTTGGACTTAACAGGGTTGGAATTTTATTGTGTATCTATAATCTTAAGTTCTTTATTACCTCATATACTGTCTCTTTGATAACTAAAAGTTGATTTCAGGTATGACCTTAATGTTGACTTATTGGATGTTCATGCGGATAAGAGTACATTTCACCGGTTTGATAAGTTCAATCTCAAGTACAATCCCTGTGGACAAAGTAGACTTAGAGAAATCTTTTTAAAGCAAGACAATCTGATTCAAGGTCTGTCTATTGTAAAGATTAATATAATTTTTGCTTGCTCATCCAAGTTAGGAAATATGCTTGTTTGAGTTAGAAATGGACATTATATTCTTGTGATCTCAGGTCGTTTCTTGGGAGAATTGACAAAACAAGTTCTATCAGATTTGGATGCAAGCAAATACCAGGTATGATTACCTAAATATTGATATATTCCTGTTTGTGTACACTGACAACTTCATATAGTTCTTACCATGTTATTATTTTAGCAATTAACAAATACATTATGACGTGGAACTTAAGCATATCAATGAAAAGTTTTCACCAACTTTAAGAAAATATTACCCTTTTTCTTCTAGGTGGCGGAGTATAGGGTGTCTATATATGGAAGGAAGCAAAGTGAATGGGATCAGTTGGCGAGTTGGTTCATCAACAATTCAATTTACAGTGAAAATGCAGTGTGGCTAATTCAGGTATGTATCACTATACACATACATCCCAATCTCTTGGTACCAGTTTATCTTTATTGCTAAAAGGTTACGTGAGTCACTTTTCAGCTTCCACGGCTATATAACATTTACAAGAGCATGGGAACGGTGACATCCTTCCAGAATATCTTGGACAATGTGTTCATTCCACTTTTTGAAGTCTCAGTTGACCCAAAATCTCACCCTCAACTGCACATTTTCTTAATGCAGGTAAAGTATACTAATTTTTGAACAATATTATTAATTACCTATAATGTTAGGCTCGATGTAATTAATATTTCTACCTAACAGGTTGTTGGACTTGATATTGTGGATGATGAAAGCAAACCCGAAAGGCGGCCCACTAAGCATATGCCAACACCAGCTGAATGGACCAACGATTTTAATCCTTCATACTCTTATTATGCATATTATTGCTATGCAAACCTCTATACCCTTAATAAGGTTAGTATTTTTCTTTCCTACTTTCAAAATTTTATTTTTGTTTTTTAGTTTTCTAAATTAAGCTCCTGTTCCTTTTCTCAGCTTCGTGAATCAAAAGGACTGCCAACTATTAGATTGCGCCCTCATTGTGGAGAGGTTCTTAACTTCACCTCCATTTATCATGTTTAGCTCTTCCGTTCTTTAATGGTGCTTAACTTCATTTTACGTTAATATCTGCAGGCAGGTGATATTGACCATTTGGCAGCTGGATTCCTTCTGTGCCATAATATTTCACATGGGATTAATTTGCGGAAATCTCCTGTATTACAATATTTGTACTATCTTGCTCAGGTTAGCCATTGACTTGCTAACATGGCTTATAAGGATTGATGCGGTTAATTAATTTCATTTTGGTGGTTATTAATAGATATTAACTTTTGCAGATCGGATTGGCCATGTCTCCACTGAGCAATAATTCCCTATTTCTTGACTACCATCGCAACCCATTTCCCATGTTTTTTCAGCGTGGCATGAATGTTTCACTGTCGACTGATGATCCACTGCAAATTCATCTAACAAAAGAACCTTTAGTGGAAGAATATGGTGTTGCAGCCAAGGTCTAATTCCCCTGTTCTGTGTTGTAAGTTGTAATCCTAGTCAGTGTTGTATTATCATTTATTGTCTAACATAATCGTGACTTTCAGGTTTGGAAGCTAAGTTCATGTGACCTTTGTGAGATAGCAAGAAACTCGGTTTACCAGTCTGGATTCTCACATGCTGCCAAGGTAAGCCACAAACAATTTTCAAGTTTAAAAGATAAAAACCTATATGTTAAGGAGGAGATGACAGCTAATTGGCATTGTGATTTATGCAGGCACATTGGCTTGGAAACAAGTATCACAAGCGAGGACCCGAAGGAAATGATATACAAAAAACAAATGTACCCCGAATGAGGATTGCTTTCCGTCAACAGGTAAAGTTCCATCATTTTCATAATCATCTAATAAAAATCTCATGTGTGAGGTTGTCAGCTTGTAGTAATAAGTTTGAGATTTTACAGACATGGACAGAAGAAATGCAGTATGTGTATGCAGGAAGGGCGAGACTACCTCAAGAAGTTGAGTTTTAGTGGCTATTGGGACCTAAAAAGTATCCCTAATCCCCGTTCCATCAATCAGACAAGGAACACCCCTCCACAAACCATGAACCCTAAAATCCCGAACAACACATACACACACAAATTAACCGATATCCTAGGATCTTTAGATCCATAGATGGCATCCCACTCCCCATTTTGTCTACTCACAGCTTCAGGGTTGGTAGGAGTTGAGAAATGCTTTTAGGCATATGCAACCATGTGAGTTTCTGGATTAATTATGGTCTGATGAATGTTGTTTACGGTAATAACATTTTGTGTTGGTGTCACTTTAAATATGAGCAAATTTTATTATATTACTTTGCCTAAGGCACTTTCTTGATATCTCTTTGTTGAGATTTTCTCTCTGTTGTAATTAACCAGTACGTACCAGCTTTTGTAGAGACACGCGCAAATCAACCAAGCTATGCAAAATTGAAGCTAACCTTAGCAAATGATTATAGTGCTGACAAGAGTAATGAGATGGTTTGGCTAACTCAATTATAAGTTTTTAACAGTATCTGCCGATCATTGTTTAAGCTATATATGGGTGGTATGTTGTATATTGGTCCAATCGGGAATCTATTGTGAACTAATTACCTAAACACATTAGTATTATTATGGTTACAAGATTACCGGTTATCCATTGATAGTTTTATGTGTTTTAATCTTGAAAGAAAATGTTAAGCAATTAATATTATCACCAAATGCACATTTCCTCAAAGAATTAGATGTGGAACTCATAGAAAATCATCATGTAACAGTGAGAAAACTAGAGCGGTAAAGAACCCGAGCTTGAGCTCTGCTAAGCTCGAACTCAAACTTGTTTAATTGATAGCGGAGCTCAAACTTGGCTCGTTTTGAGACTTAGGAGTAAAATTTGTGAGTAGTTTTAGGAGCTCAAATTTGACTCGTTTCTTAAATAAATTTATTTTCTAAATATTTTATTTTTAGGTATAACTAATTAAGAGCTGAACTCAAGTAGTTCTTCTCTAAGAGTAGCTGATTTCACAGCCTATTCGAAAACCTTGTTTATTAGAATATATATATAGATTCATCGATATATCTGATCCAAAGTTACGAAATCTATAAGTAATAATACAACATGATCATATCACGACACGATAGATAATGAAAGGGAGTCATCAATAAAGCCTTGCAACACGAAAAGTTCATTAAGACATATGAAGTTGTCTAATATTACAAGAGCTTTCTTAACTACAAATAGCAGGGGGCTTATATAAGTTCATCCAAAACTTATAAAGCTACTTATTCGTTCAGACACCTTAAAAACTAGACCTTAAAGCATGAACCTTTTACTGAACTATTTTACGTGTTGCACCTAAACATGCATGGGATACAAACTCTACGCGAACCTCAAGTCTCTTGATCAAACAAGTTGGACATAAGATTATTGTTTACTAATTAATTAAAACCTGAAAATCCTTTTCTTCTTGATCGAGAACTCTATATACTACTATCATTTTGTATTACCGATAAACTCGAGAAATTTCAACAAACCAATCAAATTTGTCAGAAAAAGGATGTACGTTTAACATTTTTAACAAATTTGATTGGTTTATTGTATTTCTTCGATCAGAAGTATCCCTTATAAGATGACCTTGATGAACTCCGGACCCTGAAACGATATTGTTTCTCTCCTTCATTAGAATTTTGAACGACCACAACTTTCATGGTTACGTTGTTTGGAGGAAGTTGCAATCGAAGGGGGTAAAGCTTCCCGTCTAAAGGACTTTGAGAACACACTGTTATGTTGCGTAGTCTGGTTTCTTCCTCCAACATTTGAGTCAACTCATTAACTCCATTCCCTTTAAAACTAATGCAGAATCCTTGTGCATTTTGGTCAACTTCCCCATCATCGTCTGAAATCACATGATAATATATCGCTCGCCCTTCTTCTCTCTTTAGTGGTGAGTCAGACTGCAAAGAAAACAAATGAAAAAAAAGAAACCAAATTAAGTACCAAGTACATACTATTTCATATAGTCAGTCAGTGACGAAACGTGAACATTTGTATACCTCGTGATTGGAGAAGGTCGGGGACTTTGACCAATTAGTTGAGGGTGAGCTAGATGCAGAGGAAGTAAAAGAATCTGAATAAGGAACCAACTGCATTGATTGTTCATTAGCATCCACGATCTCAATTTGCCACATGATCCAATCTTGGGTAGCACTCCTCTGAGGAATATCATGTGTAACAGAATTCCTCCACGGTGGAAGACCCCCATTCGCACGCAAGTAGTGTCCATATCTCGTCTTGAACTTCACTTGTTTCCCATTTCCAATAGGCTCCCACTCAACCGAGGAGTCTAGACGACTAGGGACTGTTTGGAGGACCTTCTTTCCAGTCATTCCAAGCAAGAAAGGACTATTAGAAGCCGTTAAGTATTTATTGTAACAAGATTTTAAACGAATGATAGTGACATTGTCGGGTGTATCCTCAACAAACTCAACGGTCCAACGGTTGGTTGTGGCAGTGTCATGGCCATCTTGGGAAACCGACTCGTGGTCATGGTTGGCATGGAGGTATTTACCGTGGTGGCTCCTTAGTCTAACCACTTTCGCGTTGCGTAGGGTGTCCATGGAGGCTTGTCCCGGGTCTTGTAGTCCAATGGAATGTTCCTTGTGTTTGATAAACTTTGTAGGTAAATGTAGTCGTAAATGTGGTAATTTCTGTGGAAAAAAATGTAAACGGTTGTTGATAAATTTGGTGACTTTAGTTTGTAATAAGTGTTGGGTATTTGTCACTCTCATGGTACCTCGTAACATCTTCACCTGTTGTACATATATACATATTATATGTGTATATGTAGGTATCAAAACTCAAATTAAGCAAACAAACAACAATAATTACGTGTGTAGATAGTTAAGTTTGGTGATCAATAAAAATAAAAGTTAAACTTTAAATATTTGTTTTTTAGTGAATCGTCGAGCACTTACCAAAATACCAAAAAGTCGCATTAACTTCGAAATAAAAGTAAGTACGTGTGGCTTCTATCTAGATTATGAAAGTGATATCTAAAGTTTATAATATGCATGGAACATTTTAATAATTTAACCTTTATAAGATAAGATATAGAGAGAGAAATTTTTTGAACGGCAAATTTGAGTTCAGCGGCATGCCTCCTTATCCCAACTCCAATTTTAAAGAAAACCTATTATGGGAAAACTCATATCTTCATTCTTTTGAGCATTTTGTTCACACTAAGATTTGAACCCAAAATCTCCAGGTTTCAAGTCCCACCAAATACCAATCCATCTATTGATGGTTGTTATATAGAGATAGAGATAGAGATAAAATTCGACCGGCTTTTACAAACTACAAAAAGATTTATTTGTTTAATTATACTTAAGCTTAATTCGGTAGTACACACGTCCTTAAAATAGCTACTATGGCTTTTTATTTTTTTAAAAAGGCTAAAATGACTTCTTATACTAAGTTGTTATATATGATTGCGTGCGTGCTTAGAACATATAATAAACACACAAATATCAATAATACACTATTAATACGTATATGTCTTGTAAGTTGTAACATAATTCATTGTTTATAAGAGATATATTATGTAATTTCATTTCGATCGACCCTTGATTGTTTTTTTTATTTGTATTTTTTAGCAAGGTACATATGTTAACCCAGGTTTATGATCATTTATAAATAATAGAATTCGAGTAACGCTCTCTAGCACGTCTCTATTGTTAAGTCGTTGACTTATAAGAAGACATATAAATTTTCTTTTTTCCATTTCCAAATAAATAACCACATTGGCAACATGCTTGTCAACCAGCCGGACATTCGGCATGGTTCATTATGGATCTGGCACGGTTTGAGGTGGTGGAGTTCAACGTGGCTATACCACAAGATAGTTAGGTTTTTGTTTTTTTTTTTTGGTGGATATTATCGGGGTATATTGGGTTATTCCGTCGTATTGTGATTTTAATTTTCAATGTAATTGTTACGAAGTTTGTTGTGGTGTTTGGAGGTTTTTGATGTAATTTGTTGTTATCCTGATGCACTTGGATATTTTGAAAGTTAAAAAAAGTACTACGCTACTTTAGAGTTTTCAGTCGCAATTTTCGATAAGATTCACGACATGCCGTGTAACAGGGACCAATGTGGGGAATATATGTAGTGTGTATGTGACAAATGAACTATTATCACCAATGGCTTCCCTACGTTTCAAACACTCCCTCCTAATTGTTAAAAATGCGGATTCACCCCTTGATCGTTAACAACCTCTGATTTACACCCTTCAGGAATTTGTGAGTTGACAAATTAGACCAATCATATTTACTCTTCAACCCCATATATTTATTGTAGTTGGTTTTCTTCCGATACATTACGATATAATAATACACTTCCTTTAAAACGAGTAGTGCAATTTTTAACTTTTATTTTACAAAAATATGAATTTAATTAATTGTATCAACAAATCATTTTCTTGTCTGGTAGTATAAGAACTAAGATATGATATTCAAAAGTAGTACGGGTTAGATATCTTTTGTCATTATTCTTGGGAGTTCAAACTTGGTCCATCATTTCATTTGGTAGTTCTAAGCTAGCTACGAAGAATCAGATTCTCGTGTATGTCTACTCCAAATTTTCAGGTATATATAGAATACAAAAAACACACTAAATTAAGAATCATACATATATATACGTACTATGAGTATTTTCATAAAATTAGTATGCTAAAACGCTTATGATGACAAGAAACTTAATTGGCTAAATTACTGATCATAGGTATGGAGTTTCAATATATTAACCAAAAAAAAACGTCTGACGTTGGACAACTCAAGAAAAAAAAGTTAGAACATAAATTAAGAGCGGTTAATGTTCACTCTTATTAATTAAAAGAAGAACAGAAGATAATTTAATTCAAATTCAACACGACATAATTAAGTTTAATGACGTTGGACAATTGTAAAATGAAACCACCATGCACGCCTAGTCTACACTACTCCACTTGTTGTATATATAGGAGAAATTAAAGCATAATGGCAAGTAGTGTGTAGAAAAAGTGGTATATGCCTATTTAAGATAAAGCATTTTCAGAGGTGTACGTGTGTGTATCTAACATTATATAGTCAGTCCACTACATTTTATCATCCACCACATATATATATTGCCACTCTTGAATTTTGACATCTTTTAGTGGCCAATAACTCAGTGTTCAGTGTTCACATTTTGTTGGAAAGTCCACTATTTTTGCCATCCCATCCACAAATTTAATTTTGTGCCTTTTCTTTTTCTTCTTCTTCTTCTTCTTAAGAATGGTTGTGCTTTTTCTTTGAATATTTTTTTCTTTTTATTTTATTGTTAAATAATAATAATAATAATAATAATAATAATAATAATAATAATAATAATAATAATAATATGTTCATTTGTTTCTATCGAAAGAGCTATGCAAGAAAAGCAAATTAACCTCAACGGTTTACAATAATGTACAGTTTCAAATACTCCAATATATATTCCTTACAAACAAACACGTACATTGTTTTTATTCATTTAGAATCTTTTGGACTCAAATATCACGTAAGGATTTCTTCAACTTTATTCCTAAATTCTTTCGTTAAGGACTTTGGTGTGTGGGTTTTAGACGTACGTAGGTGAAATCCATTCTTCTTGTTTGTTTAATTAAGGAAATTGGGTTTCATAAAACCCATCAAATATGAATTTGTGAAAACCTAGCTACTATCCAAGGTTTTCAATACAATCACTTCAATTCATTATCCTCTCTCGCCTTCTCTTTTACAATTCTTTGTTCCAAATTTATCTCATTTATTATTTTTTGGGTAAAAGGGATCACCCTGATTAGCTTTTATCTCATTTATTATTATGTTTAACATTTTTATAAGATCTTTATTCTTTCAAACCCGAACCCATTTCCATTCTCATTGTTATTGTTAATACTAAATACAAACCAAACGGTACCTTAGTCTAGTTAGTCAACTAAAGCAGGGCTAATATTATTGTTCAAACAAAAAAGGAAAAACTAAATACGTTTTTAGACCTGATTTATGATTTCATTTATCTTAATTGCTTCTTTCAAATATGTGAAGACGTTGTCAAATTAACAAGATTTTAATCTTATTACATTCTAATTACTATATATATCTTTGTTAGCTTTATTCCACATAATAATAAAAAAAAATTCATGATTCTCAAAAAATAGTAATAAACAAATTCTTATGACTAGTAGGGTACCGCACAATGTGACGGTGGTGGCGGCAGCGGCGGTGTGGTGGCGGTGGTGTAGGACATTTTAGGAGTTGATGTAAAAGGAGGTAGTGTAGTTATTTTAAGAGTTAAGAGATCTATATTGTAAATTATTTCATTAAAGGTATTATAGGTATTTTAAGTGAATATGTTTAAATTAATAAATAAAAGGAGAGAAGAATTTTGGGATTATTAACTTCTTAGTTGAAGAAAAAAAAAAGGAAGGAAGCTAAATGTTTTATAATGTAGTATAAATATAGATACGTATATACATATTTTGTATTAAAAAAATAACTCCAACACTTTTTTTTAGGAAAATTACAATTTTGTTTCTCCTTATGTATTGTATCATCACAAAAATTCATTATTGTATCATGATTGATATCTTATTTTACCCTTTATGTTTCATGAAACTAAAAGCACTTTCTCTTTTGAGACATCTCATAAAAAAACAAACTAAATATGTTTTAAATGATGTTGAATATATTTCATCATTGTGATTACCGGCCAATAACCATTTTTATATCGATCAATTAAGTTGATAACATATTCAATATCACTATATATTTCATCTATTGGAATATTAATACTTTTAATGTTATTCTTAGTTAGTTTTATTAAAATATACTCTGAGCATATGCAAAGACTTTTGCACCTTGTCGCACAATTTTCATCAATTTTTATATTTTTAAGTAGTCAAAAATATATTAAATTATTCCGTACTTTTTATGTGAGCTTAAATAAAAAAGCTTGGAAAAAAATAAAGTACCTTCATCATAGATAGAGTACGAGACCGAGGTGAAAAGCCGGGAGAACGAACCGGCATGGGCGATCGAACCTCCGGGCCAGAAAATTCGCTAGGCGGAAAACTCGGAACAATTGATAAACAGGAATTAACAACCTCATCATCGGATACATTAACAGCCTCAACATCCCACAAAATCCAATTATTAGTGGAACTAGTAAAACTTCCATCATGTGTGACCGTGTTTCTCCAAGGAGGCATGGCACCATTAGCCCTTAAATACGTTCCAACGGACGATTTTAGCTTAAACTGGAACCCGTCCCTAACGGGCTGCCATTCGATAGCTAGGTCTCTTGTATTTTCTGTCACAGATTGTATAATTCTGTTCCCGGTTGTGCCTAACAGGACTGGTGTGCTACAAGCAGTTAAATAACGCCCATAACAACTTTTGAGACGTATGACATGGTTGTTGGTTTCTACACGTTCGATCAACCATCGTCCTGCGTGTGTCGAACCCGCTTTTTGGCTTTGCCGGACGGTTAGACAGTCGTCCCCCGCGATGAGGTATTTGTCGAGATGGCTCTTAAGTCTCACGGCCACTGCTTTCTCAAAGAATTCCATATTTTTTTGGTATGGTGAGAGAAGAAATGAACAACTAGCTAGGAATTTTATATGTAAAAGATATTTGGGTTAAGTTATAAAATCCACCCTCAACTATTTTATGTGTCACACATGGTAATGTGTTTGTCACATGTGTTGTTTTAAAAGTAAAGTTTATCTTGTGTTTTAATGAAAGGTACATTTAGACTTTAGCGTTACTTTTTCCATTTTAAAATAAATTTCTATATTCATATCTTTACACCCTTATAAAACAAACTATCCCTCCCCTTTTTAAATTTTCTACCTTTGAAATACCTAAAATGCCCTTACTAATATAACTAATACTATCCATGATTTTATTGAATACCCAATATACCCTTAATGAAATTAATATACAACATCTACCCTTTAATTTCTAAA
>JAOXNX010000033.1:24605948-24617999 GCA_028566075.1 Solidago caesia
ACCAATTTATTTTTTTGTGACATATATTTTGTAGTTTTTTTGGTATTTTTATAACTTTTGTATTTGGTTTTTTGTAACATTTTGTTTTCCTTAACATTGTAACTTTTTGTTTTTTAATAACGTTTGTAACATTTTTGGTTTGCATATACCTTTGTTTTTGGTGTATTTTGTATTTTAACAACTTTTTATCCGTATACTTTCTTACTTTTCGTTCTTTTTAGCATATATTTTGTGACATTTTGTTTCTTTTAATAACTTTTGTAACATTTCCGGTTTTTCGCATATTTTGTTTACATATATCTTTTAATTTTTATTTTACTTTCCTTTGTTTTTTTAATTGTTTTTTTGGATTTTTTTAACCCATATTTTTCCTTTGTAAATTTATTAATTAAACATGTACATGTTATTGTGTCTATGGTAACGCTCTTAAAAAAAAAAACAGATACCCGTGACAAAAAGACAGCTAGTACCTGCGACAACTTGCAGGAGAACCTTCTAGTTTTAATTAATTGGGAGTCGGTATGCATGGACGAAACTTCTTGAAAAGATTCACGAATTCAAGGTGTATGATGAAGTTAGAATTAACCCAAAGTAATATCCAAGTCTACCAATCTACCAAGAATCCATTGCTCAAATTTTCGCATGTCTAGGCCCAAAAAATTAAGTTAGAATTTTAATATTATTTATGTCGCTAAATTAATTCGGTGTGAAACCACCTTCCTTTTTATATTGATGTTGCAACTATGTTACTACATCATTGTAGATAATGGTTATGATTTTATGGCCTTGTATGTCTTAATAGAATAGCATTATGTTTTCTAAAAATATACTATATATACAAACCACATTGAATATTAGAGTAATGGTTTTTAGAGAAAAAAAAAAAACAGAAAGAGGGTTATAAAACAAGTAAAAAAGAAGGTCCTACCGGGAGTCGAACCCAGGTCGCAGGATTCAAAGTCCTGAGTGCTAACCACTACACCATAGAACCTTTGTTGTTAGTGTTATCAGTATTAATCGATAATATATGATAGTACAAAGGTATTTAATCAGAAAAAAAAAAGGACTGCACCAGCCGGGAATCGAACCCGGGTCTGTACCGTGGCAGGGTACTATTCTACCACTAGACCACTGGTGCTTGTTTATTGTAACATCCATATTTATATATTTGATAATGATTCTATAGCTGGACTGCTGGAGTAACAAAGTTTTATGTATGATGACGTGAAGATTGATCTAATATCGTAACTATCGATGAGATGTGATTATCAGATATATTTAGATGCATAAAAAGATAATTAGGAGTGTTGATATATGTTGTATGGTATGACATAGAGTTTTGATATGTTTATGTTCTGTAAAGTTTAAATAATTAAAATATCAATTGTTTTGATTTTGATTTCTGAAAATTTGATAATTCAAGAACTTATACTCGTAAAAGATAATACTCCCTTCGTTTCAAAATTATTATCCTCATACGAGAATCACCTAATTGAATAAAAATGCAATTATTATATTGGGTCATGAATGATATTTGATATCATGTTGTTCTATTTTAAGTGTTTATATTTTGCTAGTACAAAGTAAATAAAAAATAAAATAAAATAAGCCAATTTGTTGCATTTTTAGTTGACAAAATGACATTTTTACCCTTTAGTGTATTTGAATAAAGTTGTATTGAAATGATAACTTTTTGTTGTATTTAATGATTAAAGATATTAATGAAATTTAGTAATTTACTTTTGAAAGTAGACACTTATAATGAGACATTTAAAATGAAACGGACGGAGTATTACCATTTAAAATATAATAAGTATTCGTCAACATAATTTCAATTTTGAAAAAAAATTAATAATAAATAAAAATAAACTTCACCTTTCCCCGTAGCAATGAGTTTTTCCTCTTAAGGTGAAGGGTGTGGTCAGTTCCCTTTCTTCTGTTCCTTCTAGCGGTAATAATCGGCACCTCGGTTCCACCATCCCCCACTTATTAGGTGTTTTGGGTTTTGGTAAAAAGGAACCACATCGGCCCCATGAAGCCGATGTTAGTGACCATTGGGAGCGTTCTTAGTTATCGGGGGTTTTTTTTTTTATGTAGTGTTTTTGACCGTTCTTTTTAAAATAATTTACAAATTTTACCCTCTCAAATTTACATTATTTTTTGCTTTCTTACTCCTTTATATTCTTTCACGTTTCTTTCAGTTTTACATTTATCACTTTCACTCTTTCATTCTGTCACATATCTCATTCAACAAAATGAATCCAAATAACAAAAAAACTTCAAGGAAAACCCGACCCAAGGTTCACACACCACCGCCTCAACAACCATTCCGTCCTCCGCAATCTATCCAACAAACGTATGATTTAGGTGGTTCTTTAAATCAAACACACGACGACCAAAACTACCCACAATACTTCCAAATTTGAATGAGAACTCGATGCCGACACTTCCTCGCAAAGTAAGAAACAAAGTCGAATCAAGCAAAAGCAAAGAAACCTTGATTGACTCCGTTGAGGCGTATAAGTTGGTGAGGTTGCAAGAAATAGAAGAAAGGAGGCTCGCCCGAGAGATGCGGTTAAACGCCATCAATGAACTTGAAAAGGTTGCACGGGAATTGCTACAATCCCAACTCGATTGGCAATGACAAAAGGTGATGGATCAAGACATCAAGATATTTGTCGAGCCTGACGATCATTTGGTTGAACCTGTGCGTAGCATCGTCTTGCAACGAAAACGCGACATCGCCGACAAATACTCATGGCCTCACCCCGATTACTAGAATCGTTTAGTTTGTTTTAGGATTGTTGTTTTAGTATTTATGTTTTAGGATTGTTGTTTTTTTAATTTAGTTGTATTGTATTTTTAATTTTAATGAAATTTTTAGCTTTTATTAAGTGAAGGGTTTAATGGGTAAAATTTTAGTTGAAACCTTTTGGCAAAATTTGGTAACTACACCCTTAATTTTGACAAAAATTGATAAAATTCGGTTAGTATCTTAAGTGTCACATGTTTGCTCCTTATTGGTTTTTTTTTTCTTCCAAAACTTGCCAAAAACAAAATTTGGCAACCACAAACATCAGAAGCAAAGTAACCCAGTGACCCAAATAATTGAACCGCTCGGTTGGGTTGGGTTTGGTTTGGTTTGAAGACTATACGAGTTGGAGTTAAAGCATAACCTTCAACTATGCGGGACTTTTACAAGTAAAAGGAAACCTCCTTTTTTTTTAGCTATGGTCTATGATGATTGCGAAGGGAATAAAGTAGAACCCACAGAACCCCAAATGTACGTTTCTTTCGCTTATTTTGAGGAGGGTGGGAGTTGGTTGTATATCATCTACAAAAATGAGGACTAATATGTGCCTCTCATTACAAAATCACACCAATAATCCAATTATAAGCACATAATTCTGGAGAACTCATCATGAATGCAACTAAAAGACCCCTTTTGTGGATGAATATTATAATCTTTCAATAAAAGTTGAAAAGATTTCTAAGTTTTTTTTATTTTTTTGTTAATCATACTATACTTTTATATCGTAGGTTATGGCCAGAGGTCTTCCTCAAGTAAAATTGTGGGCTTGATTGTTGCACCTCTTTTGGTTACTGATTCGAGTGTTTTAAGGGTTCTATCTTTATTTCTAAGGTTTTGGTAGCAAGATACTAACTAAAGCAAAGAAAAACTATCAAGTCAGTATATCATCATCGAAGCAATTCTCCTACAAAATTCCTAAAGCTTCACTAAGAATTAATGTTAGTATTATTAGCTAACGAAATGAAACGAATTCCACTAACGAAATGACACTCATTGAATGAAAAGGGTGAAAAAAACAATGAACATCTAATTTAAAATGATATTTAAGATTCCTTTTAATTTAACAACTCCACATAGTGGATCATTATTCCCCAAGTTATGATATGATCTTATCTAATAAAGCAAAGAAAAAAGGGTAAATATTGGAGAATCGTATTCTTTCACCAATATTCATTCATTCACCTATTATCATTCATTACCTCCTTTTATCTATTTATTTACTTTGTACAATCTATTCATTGAATTATGTAATGTAAAACTTTTACTACTACTTAAACATAGTATTTGTAATAACAAATTACCTTTACCAGTATTTACTTGAAATCATTTTGTTGGATCATGGACCTTAAAAGCTCCCCTTTTTGTATTCCAAGTATTTATAACTTTATGTTAAATCAAATGTTTAGTTCAAGGGTTTAAATTACATTAGAATATGACCCTCAAAAGCATTTGGAACCAAAGCATCAAAATTTTGTACCTAAAAAGCACCACAAACTAGCTACATACATAAATCCCCAAGAGACTAGAACTACCCCCCATCCATCCATATTCCATAATAGCAAATACACAAATTTTTATTGCATAAAGGGTAAATCGGAGGGAACCTCTTGATCCCCGATACTTTATTATAGGTCACACAACATATGTTCCAGTAAAACATGTGTATATACAAGCCATTATATTATATAAACGCTATGAAGCTATCTCTTGAATTATATATATAGAGATAGCCCCTCATTAGTTCAATACTTCCCCTCCCCATCTCAATCAACAAAATGTCACTCGACACAAACATTTGGTTTTCTTTGACAACCAAACTAACCATATGTTCCATTGTGGTCATCCTCTCCTCTTCCCTGACCGCCTCACAAACATGTAAAAGCACATGCGGCCAGGTGCCGGTAAAATACCCATTTGGAACCGGCTCGGGATGTGGCGACCCTCGGTTCCAAACCAAATTAACTTGCAACAATCAACATCTCACCTTTAGTACACACACTGGAAGCTACCCCATTACAACCATTGACTACTCGAACCAAATCATCTATATCACTGACCCATCGATGTCAACTTGCGCTTGCACTCAACCTAGTAAAGGCTTTAGTCTCGATTGGGACGCGCCATTTAGCTTCCATGACGATACTGTTTTTGCTCTCCTTAACTGTGACGTCTCTTCATCGCCAATATTTAAATCGGAAGGCCGTAACAACTCTGTTTCGCCAGTTTGTGATTCTGGGAGTGGGAGTCGAGTTTGTGCCCTCCTGAACTCTTGTGAAGCAGTTAGTCGACTTGAGATCCCTGTTTCAACATGTTGTGTCTATACTCCGGTGGATCTTGGGCCAGCCTTTGAGATGGATTTGCAGAAGTTGAACTGTGACTCCTACTCGGGTTTGTACGGGTTTAACGGGCATGCAGACAATCCTGACACCTGGAAGTATGGTGTCGCTTTAAAGTATAAGTTTAACTTCAACAACGAATATCCACCAACGTGTGCTAATTGTGAGAAAACCAACGGAGTTTGTGGGTACAGCGGACCTTATAATTCATTTGTCTGCAATTGCCACAGTGGAATCAACACAACAGGGGATTGTTCGTTTGAAGCAACATGGAATGGTTCTTTTAGGTTTCTTCCCAACAGAGATGGTAAGGTTACTTAGCATTCGTTCTGAGATCACACTGTTTTCTAGTTGTGCTATGTTTTATATGACAAGGGTACATTTTTGAAACGATACGTTTATTTGCAGGAGGTTTTTTGATGTACGTGGTGGGATGGCTACTGACTTGGCTGATAGTGTAGACCGCAAAGATTCTGATTTGAATCAATCAAGCAGTTGTTAAAGTTATAATCCGAATTCATCCTGTGCTAAGAGAATTCTGATTGCATTTTCACAATGAGTTCTTATATATTGCATGGTATTTGGTAGATGTCATTGTTAAATCCTCTATTAATGTGATGTGTTTAATGACGAGAATCGGTGTTGTAGTGTTCATTCGTACCATTGAAATATTGTATTTGCCATCATACCCAGTCATTCCAATGGAATAGACTAGTGCTTGGTTCAGGCTTGGGTTCCTCTTCCTCAACAGAGAATATCAAGTTTAAGCACACATGCCTTACAAAATCCCTTTGAAGCCACACCCGCCGACATAAATTCAAAATTGCCCGATTTATATGAAGTGGGTACTTGTATAAACACCGTGAACTGGTGACACGCCAAATTTGATGTCAATACCATGGTATGTTTAAAAAATCCCTTTGAAACCACACCCGCCTTCATAAGTGAAGATTTGCCGGGTTTATGTGGACTCCCTTTTACATGAACCATGTGGACTAGTGACCCATCAAAGGTAGTGTCGATACCAGTCACGGTCTCAAAAAATAATAATAATAATAAAATATTAAAAAATCATTATGTTACAATAGTCCTTCAAAACTACTAACAGAAGAAACCAAAAGTTGTAACCCAAAACCAGAACCGAATAAGGTTCTCATTCCTGCACTTGTAAAAAAAAGTCTAAATTAGAGCCTTTTGCACTATTATTTAGCAACTCTTTTTCCATGGCTCTAGTAAACTTCTTTAATTCATAGATGGTGAAGGTTACAATGTGGTGAAAGTCCAATCTCTGTGGCTTGTTAAAGTATACAGACGTACTAATGAAATTTATGCTTATAAGACAATCCGTATCACATACGGGCTCTTGATGCAAGTCTACATGTGATCCCTTAACCATTTTGGATATCAAAAAAAGTCCTCCAATTCTCTATGATTTCAATGGTATGAAACTGGACTGAACCAAAACATAGAAAATACGAAAATCGAGAAATAGACATCCTAGTACTGATTCAGTCTCAAAACTGACAAAAAAACAGGCCTCTAACCATGGGCTTGTTTTGGGCAATGAATAACGTTTGGTCTTGATCTTAAATTGGCTTTGAGAAAGCAAATTACTACGTCAAACTGTCAAAGCAAACAGTCCTCTACTTTTATTTATATCCAAACCCAATTGGACAAATCGCTATGTGATTGTGTGTGCATTAGCAACCCACCCATGACCTACCCCTTCTTACAAAACCAAACAATAAAGGCCTTAATGCCTTATACTAGTTAGAAGGGAACCACAGACTACATCATACATGGAAAGGCTTTGCTCATATTTCAGGTTACTTACAAAAAAGAGCTGTTTGGGACTTCTGTTGAATCATGCATGATTCCTTGAAAATTCCCTAATAAAGAAAAGACCTAAAATGTCCTGCTGATACAAGAAAGCCTTTAGGAAATGACTGGAAAAAAAAAAAAAAAAAAAAATTTTTAACGGCATTAAAGTTTTATTAAAAAATGCTAGTAAGAAACTAGCCGATAAAAGAACAAAATCAAAAGTCTAACATGACTATAAGAGAAATTGTAATCCTGAACTTGTACTACTGAACCTTTTACAAGGACGTAGAGTTCAATAGAGGTGGCAAAATGGTCGGGTTAGGTGCTTTTAAAATCAAAAAAATGGCCAAGTTAGATAAAGGGTCAAAACGGGTAATTTTATGTACCGGCGGAAATTGAGCTGAACTGAAGCACATTCTGTCCAAATTCTTTTATAAATTCTTCAATAAATACTTAGGTATGTCAAATACGATACAGGAACGATATGATTTCGACAACCAAAATGAGTAAAATAAAGTAGAAGGTATTGTTAAAAGAGCACGACTTTCGACCCATTCAACGTGTTTATTGATCTAAATATTTTTTACCAGTTTGGCCCATTAAAGATAAAACATAACCCGACTGGACCTTTACATGAGTAAATGGGTAAGATCACATATTTAAGGATGATTAACCTCTATATATGCTCATTTTTCTTCATCCTTGCAAGACTGCCAAGATTGTTTTCGCTTCCTAACTTTTGTGTACATATCTTAGAAAATCCACATGCACTGAGTAGCTCACTTCAAGAGCAGGGCGTACTGCTGATAAATTCAGTTGGAGCTTGCATGTGTGCATTTAGATCATTACCAAGTTTAGGATCACGGCAGGTGTTGAACTTGACTTACATTCAATGCAGTTCCATACTACTCCTATCTGGGGACAATATATGAGCTACCAGAGGGACCCATCACCAGTGCACACGAATGTGTACAAAGTACAAACATCTATCTAAATTATTAAGGATATATCATTGGCTGGACAGAAAAGGTTTTACCCTCTTGAATATGGATTCCAGTTTTCTATAAGATTGAGAACTAAACATAAAAATGCATATGAAAACAGAAGAGAATGAAATAATCTTTAGATATTGAGCATCAAGTATTCAATTGGAAGCTTACACTATTGGCAATTTTATCATAGTGGTTCTTGATTTAACCCCAACATGTGGTATCTCGTATGATCAATTCCATTTAACCTTACACAGCATAAGATCTGCTCAGGCAATTCCTCTGTTCTGTTACCCTGATTCACAGTAAAAATATAAAAAATAAAAAATAGTCCATCAAGTTATAAGCTCAAAAAAGAAAGAAAAGAAAAAATTCGAGAAGCCAAATTAAGTTCTTTGAGTACGAGAAAGACTCGCCTGAATCGTGAGACCCACATCCAATATGCAATTCTTTAATCTATCTTGGAATGCTTCAAACCCTTTCCTGGAGATATAACTAAATCTATGCATATCCAAGTCAATCTCAAAGTAATTTTCTCCCTGCAAAATAGTCCACCAGTACTATATCACACACACACACCCATGTCTCAAGAAACAGAAATATTAACATGGTTTAATAATTATGTATGAAAAGTCTTAGGAAAAAGGACAAACAGAAACTCACTTGGTAGAACTCATGTTGTGGACGTGAAAGCACGGGTTTTTCATTGTAAGCATGCATAAGTTTCCTCTCCGGTGCACTTAACTGGAGGTCATCTACATTTACAACCCGGCCCAATATTTTCAACCTTTCACGGTATGGTACAAGTGAATCAACAGGGAAACCTTTGACTTTTTCTATTTCATCATCTAGAATCCTCTGTTTTGAGAAAAACTAGTAAGTTGACATGAAGGGATAATCAGAAATAACGGGATGATGCATATGACAGTAGTAGTTTCTTACTCTCATGTTGTCTTGAAACTGAGATGAAAGTTCCTTTGAGTAACTATCAGAGACTTTAAAATACAACACAATACTCATTCCTTCGCCGTCTATTTCACCTTGGAAAAAGGCAGCAGGGTACAATGGAACCTGTAGAAAGGCCACAGCAACAAAAAATGTCATTTTTAAGATGAGTAACCACAGTATGAGATTGTAAAGAAAAAGTATGGAAGAAAGGACGTACCTGAACATTTACAACAAGAATTGACGGAAGTTCACTAGAAGAAGAACCAACACCAGGTAGCTCAACAAATCGAGCAATGTGATCAATTTTCCTTTGAGATAGGAATACATCAACACCAAACGGGTAATATGCTGCATAGTTAGGAGCATGCTCCTTCTTTTTATCCCTGTAAACGTTCAATAAAATAGGTAATTAGATTCACAGACCAACTATATGTCGATATAAACCAATCATAACTTCTTTACCTCAAATAATTATCCCCTCGTACTCTAAAAGTCTTGGGTTCAACAGCTGACCACGAATCAAGCACTGTCTTGTCTAATGGACAGAAGGGTACTTGTGAACCAGCTATCGGTCTTTGTAGTTGCATCTTAGAAGAAACTAAACAAAGATACAAAAACTATGTCAAATTACAACTTTTGTGCCCGTGACCAAAAGACCACATGAAAAACAACAAACGAATGACAATAGAGTAGCAAAAGGACTCACATATGCTAGCATTGGGATGTCCGTCTTTCCATTTAAAGGATAGTTTATGTGTAGTCTTTTTCCTTGCACTTGGTGGGCTAGAGGTGGAACTTAAAGACCTTCTCTTCTCAACAGAAGGAACTGTAGCAGCCAGACAAGGTAGACAGTTGCTAGGAATTATTCCACAGTCCAACAAACCATCCTCTCTTCCAGCATTTTCATCTACAGAAGACGATATTTCATCAAGATATACAGGCTTAATCTCATTAGATGGTCCATCTGCTCTCGGTCTCAAACTCATCTCTTCCGGATGCACCGAACTTCTACGACTCTCACCGTCTCCATGATTAATATCCCTGAGAGAAGCAATGCTTGCCCTGGAAGCGCCTTCCGAGCCATTTAAGGACATCACATCTAGTAGTGCATGTATATGGAATCCATAAGATGTAATGACAAGCTTAAATTTTATCTAAATAACCAAAAATAATAATAATTTGACTTTAAAGTACCATCAAGAACACTTTGGAAATCTTCTTCACTGCAATCAGAATCAAGAACTGCAGCAGAATCATACCATGACTCATCGGTGCTCCCTGCTAATAAACAAATTAAGTTCTAGTGAGCTAATACATCAATCAAACAATAAACTTTATTACAAGAAGTACTATATATGACAACAATTATAATTAGCCATCACTAAGTTGGTCTAGTGGCAAGGAATCCTATTTCCTCACAAGAGGTCTCAGGTTCCAATCCGGTCCTATGTATATCTTGGGAGTGGCCATGGAAATGGATGAAACCGGTCACGGGCAAAGCCCTATTAGGCCGCTACAATGAGCCAAAAATGCTTGCCATCCCGGGTAATCATTAACCAAGGGGAAACCTTTTAAAAATATCATGATTTTATATATAATTATAAAAAGAAATGTTGCCCTTTTTATAAGCAGATACATACACAAAAAGGATCTCTAAAATTAGTAAGAAACTGAATATTCAAGAACACCACCGCTGGAAAATAGTCCCAAAAAAGAAAAACTATCTACAAATAACTCAAAAAAATTTATATTAAAACAAACGTGTCGTCTTGAACTTAAAATTATTCACAGCCAACACAAAATTGTACCCCAATTTGTTTCTTCTGACTCAATATATTTTAAATAAAAAATAAAAAAAATTGAGACATATTATTTTAAGGCAGGCAAATGTTGACAAATTACAAGTTGAGTCCTTAAATCAATCCACAAAATAAAGTCGATATTTAAATCATCGAAAAGTAGAGTACCTTTTTATACATACATACATACATTTTATCAATGACAAATAATAATTAGTAGTAGAATTTCTATATCAATATATTCGATTAACCAGCTACAGTTTTCAGTTTCTGTATTATATATATATAATATACATAGAAAGAGAGAGAGAGAGAGAGAACCGCGAAAAGTAGGATTAACGAAGGAGCGATCAGAGGGAAGAGATTTTGAATGATCGGGAAAACGATTGGAAACACGACGGTTAAAGTCGTTGTTTCGTTTCCGCCGGAATTTCCTCTTAGATGACTTCAATTTAGCTCCGACGCAACTCTCCGGCGTGGACAGGCAAGCTCCCATCCGGCCTCTCTCTAATATATAACTACGTATATCTTCTTCTGTATATATATCTTTTATTTTATTTTAGACTGTATATATCAACGCATTTAAATTAAATTATTAATATTAATGAATCCATCCATCTATCTATCTGTAATAAAAGAAGAAACGTGTGAATAAAGATATTAATTAATCATATACTATTGAACAACCGCTTCATTTCTTCATTCTAAAACTTTCTCTCTCTCTCTCTAGCTTATTTATAGATACATAGATACTAGGTGTGTGTATATATACTTACATAAATAGGGGTGTGTGTGTGAGAGAGAGGGAGAGAGTTGGTGAGAAGATGTGAAAATTAAGGAGGAGAAAAGTCAAATAAAGACGTAATACATAAGGAGTTGAGAAGTGAAAACGGATGGGAAGAAGAAGAAGAAAAAAAAAAGAGAATAAGGTGGGTGGGATGGATGATATTATACGCATGTATAAATGTATGTATGTATGTGTGTTTCATTTCATTCATAAACATAGGTTTGGTTGTTAATGTAGGTCCCTCACCGGTGGTGTACAATAGGCACTGCCATGCCATCTGGAATACTACGGAAATTCATTAATTTATTTCATGGGAAATCTAAACGTGTGTCTCTCCCTGTGTTCGTGTGTACATATTTAGGAGGGTGTTGACAATGGGACGGTATCAAGATACGGTATGTCTCATACCATGCGGTAATACCGTCGTCATTGACGTGGTATGGGGCGTGGTATGAATTTTGTGGTATAGATTGCCGCACGAGCAGGGCCGGCCCAAGCTTTTTGGTGGCCTTAAGCGAGATCAATTTTGGGGGCCTAGACGCCTAGTTTGTTAGCATAC
>JAOXNX010000033.1:24671009-24688964 GCA_028566075.1 Solidago caesia
GTTATTTTAAGGGTTGAGGGATGTATGTTGTAAATAATAGTTATTTTAAGGGTTGAGGGATGTATGTTGTAAATAATAGTTATTTTAAAGGTTGAAGGATGCATATTCTAAATAATTTCATTAAGGGTATTATAAGTATATTAGGTGAAGATATTTAAATTAGTTAATAAATGATATGAGTAGTTTAGAAAGTTCAGTAGGTTTTTTTGAGAAAAAAGATAAGAAAAGGGGGGGGGGGGGGGTCCACCTTTATTAAGGAGTATAAATAATATATTTTGATTTATTGTTATTTTTAGTTATACATATCTTACACGAAAACTGATAACAGTATGTTTCTTATGTACCGATTTTCCTTATTCAAGAATCTCTTATATTAGTAAAGCGAAGTTTTGTTGACGTGAGAATCGTTTCAAAATGGCTTACGTGACACAATTTGTAAGCGTTTTATTTTCTTCTCATTTACAAATGACGTCACTTTTTTTAATTACTGTTATAAGATATGTTTAAATTTTAAGGATAATGCATAGGGTGCTCATTTATTATAATCTTTTTTTATAGCCCATGAAAGTTTTGTTTCATTTTTACCAATTTTGACATAAAATATATCAAAATTTTGTGAAATAGCAACGTATCTTCACTTTTAAAATTTTTAAATATTAATAATTATAACTAGATGTATAATATATATTATGTCCATTTTAAAATACTAAATTGAGAAAAATTATCTTCTCGTTAAGAACATAAATGGTTTTATACATTTTAATTTTAATCTACGTTATTTATGTATTTGTAAAAATTGACATTTTTGTAATATAAATAAAGTTGTACAACTTTTTGAAGATTTTCTTTAGTCTTACCTATCTTGTGTATTATACATAAATGGTTTGAGTTTTATATGAATTTTCATTATAAGATGAAAAAGAA
The DNA here is from genome assembly GCA_028566075.1 of Solidago caesia. NCBI lineage: Eukaryota > Viridiplantae > Streptophyta > Magnoliopsida > Asterales > Asteraceae > Solidago > Solidago caesia. The sequence continues at coordinate 24,671,934 of JAOXNX010000033.1, forward strand.
AAACTTCAAAAAGCCAAAAGTGAACAATATTTTTAATACGGGAGAGTACTATTTTGATTTGTATAATAGCTTTATGAGTAGGAAGGTAAAAAAAAAAGTTTGCTATTCATACATATGCAAATGAGTTATATGCTTTCTTTTGAGTTTCATAAATTTCTTTTTAGTATTAGACTATATGACTATAAGTGTTTTTTTGATCTGTCCGTGTATTACGTGGGTTACTAAGCTAGTAGCTCTATTAAAAAGGGCTGATTGTTTTGGTTTTTATTTTTAACATATTGTTTCGGCCTATTTTATAAACATTAATTATGGAGTACTTAAAATAGAGAAACTAATTTTTATTTTAAATTGAGGACAACGTATATTTCATACCTTTTTTTTTGTCAATGCATGTGGTGTCTAGACTCTTTGGCATGTGCTTTTATGTCGAAGAATATTTCAAATTATTTTTACCAAAAAAGTAGAGTCTACTTATAAAATCAATTCTCTGTCTTCCCTTTGTTTTATTGAACAAAGTCCTCATAATGTCTAATTGTTTACTTAATTAATTTTACAACAGTGCCGTGGTATTAAAACTTATGCCATTTGGATGATTTACGGTGACAAAGACAAATGCAGAATTAAATGTTACGAGATGCATGACTTTTTTTTTTATTTTTTAATATTATATTAAAAAAATAAACTAACTACAATTCTAGTAAGAAATATAAAAAGAATCAAGAAGTTGCCTCCTAATAATAATATAACCCGATAAGATAAGTCATTACTTGCATACCTATATTGCTTGTAATTTAGGGATGTAACGGACGTGTAAATATCCACTGTGGTCGCAGACAAGAAATAAACAAAAATAATGTTCTGCTTAAAAGTTTAATATTGTGGATCAACTCACAACACAAATGATTGTCATGCGTTAATAGTTGTATTTTAAATACACATAGTTACATTATAATATCTAAATCATAATGTATCATCATGTAGTATATGTAATAATAATGTACTAGTATCAGTCATTGAGACTTTGATTAACAAAATCCGTAAGGAAAAAAAAAAAAAGAAGGGAAAACGGTGACTTAATCCAAGCTATTGAATAAACGGTGACGAAATCCGTTAGTTATGACGATCGTTATAGGTCACTCGATATGATTAGTGTAAGGGGCTCATGTAACTCCGCGAATATGTATGACCAGATGTTTAAACTTCATACATCTAAAGGTGCTTATTATATGTACAAATTACTCGAAAGGATCAGAGTAGGCAAAAATACATGATTTAACAAGTTAGACCTAGACCATATATATATCTTATCTTGTCAACGTTACTTTCACATTTATTAAAGTTATATCTCGTACTATCGGTCGTTTTTAAAGATGCACATTAGGCCGACTAAAAGTCTAAAAGCAATGGGTTGGTGGTTTGTAAAACTATTATGTTCGTGATTGAACTCATTGAAGAGCCCATGGTGGTTAAAAGCCCCATGATATGAAGATTAGACGAAGTTAGGCTTATTGAGCTTACATGTAAAAAAATAGGCCCATTTTGTAACACTAAGCCCATTTATGTCATTTCTTCTACAGTTCTACCCTTATGGAATTTTGGGTTTACCATTTTGATTTAGAGAAGTAATTGAAGTAGTCAAGTGAGTTCAGTCTTCTTTGTTTGTAATTTTTAGATTTTTAATAATAAAAATGCTAAATACAGTCTTAAGGGTTGTAGTTAATATGCATAAAAATATTATATATTTTCATATCAAAATTACCCCTTAAATTTTATGGTAAATATACAACCATTTAAAGCACTTTAACTACAGCCCACATGACTGTAATTAACAAGACCTTTTTAATAAAAGGGTAAATGACATCCATAGACCAACGTTTATACGGAGTATATCTTTACCAAGTGTCAATTAGGATGATTTTGATTCTTAAGCATAATATATAAATGATGTTTTTCCCTTGTTCGTAACTTGTTTCATTTTGATGTAATATATATATATATATTTTATTTTTGTATTCATATACATGTATGTATATTTGTGTGAGTGACTAGTGTATATATATTTGTGTGTGAGAGTTGTGTATATTGTTTTTTTTTTTTTGGTTAATATTTATTTTTATTCTAAATTTTTTTAGTTTAACCCTTTAAATCTTTTTCAATTGCATTTGCGACCTCATATTTTTATTTAGTAGAGTATTATTTTACCAATAATTTTGGACTTTTGGTACAATGGTACATCTGCAATAAAGAAACCTTGTAAGCATAGTAAGGTCACATGAAATAGTTGTATAAATTATACTTAACGTATGACTTTTTAAAGTTAATTTAGTGAAATCTATTTTCGAAACAGACATAAATGAAATTTCCCACAAATGATTCTAGCTCAACTAGTTGATGCATTTCTGGTTTTATTCGCAAGTCTCGGGTTCAATTTTTTGGATTGACAAGTCTGTGGGGTTTTTTACTTTTTTTCCCCTCTGAAATGTCTGTTATCTCTTGAACCCTATAAGAAGAAGTGAATAGTGAATACCATGACTTCACCCTTATAGGTAAAGTGAGATGTTCGGTGGTATTGTTAATTGATTGATGGTTAAAAAGTAAAAAATGAAATTCCCCACTAAATGTTTATATTATACATTCATTATATAATTACTCCTAATCCTATCTAGAACGATGTCATATCCATTATCTTTATTCTTTAATCATACCGTAAACATAAGTTACTTTTAATCATAATCATAACCATAACCATAACCATACCGGATGTTATATTCATTATATTTTTCGTTGGACAATTATACCCTTGCCTCTCATATTTTTACCTAACTTATAAAACACTTAATTTATTTTTTTATTTTTTACCGGCTACACGGGTTTCCAGTCGCCCAGTTAAACTACTACTACTAAAAATCACCACTGCCCGGGTCTACGCTCTTTCTTCATTCTAACACACACACTATGTGTGTTGTATACATACAGTCTTTTTTTATTTATATATATTATATTACTATTACTATTATTATTATAATATTAATATTAATTAATAATTATACACACATATAGAGCCTATACGTACACAACTCTTGTATCTGTATCTGTATCTATACCTCTTATATCTATCTAGTCTCTAATTTGTATTTCTGTATTAATAAATACACCGTGTGCATTAATTCACAAATACTATTATTATTATTATTATTATTATTATTATTATTATTATTATTATTATTATTATTATTATTTGATGTACACAGTACACATATATACATATATATATATAGTCATGTATGTATATGTATATTAGTAATTGGATGGTGAATTTTAATGAATTTGAAGCAAATTTTATGAACGTGAAGATCAAGTGTTGGTTGCATTGTTAGATATTTATATTCACAGTGATCTGTTTGCACGTCTCAACTAGGTTTTTTTCTTTCTATTTTCTAAATAATAATAATTATTTTAAATTTATTATATATATACCTATATATATATGTGTGTGTGTAATATTGTTTTGGTTATTTATTGAAGGTTTGAATTTTGTAGGAATGAAGCGGTGCAGAGATGATGATGATGATGCTTATAGTAGTCCTCAACTCAAGCGGCCAGTGGTTTCTGAACTGTATGTATTTATATGTATATAATTATTATTGTATTTGTTATATTTATATTATATTTTATTAAAGTGAATTTTTGATGGAAGCTGTTAATTAGGGTGATTACAGTGTTTGCTGGATGTAGATTATTATAGTATTAAACCTTTAGGGTTAGTAGATACATGTAGCATCCTTGTAAGTAGTTGAATTTAATTAATAGAATTTAGGCTTAAGGTGGTACTTTTCCCAAAATACTACTGTATTTAAAGTTTTAAATTACCTGTTAGTTATAAAAGGCGATTAACGGGGCTTAATTCACATGTTTGTTTAGACCTTGACTTGAATGAACTTGCAAGTTATTGGTTAGTGGGCTATCTCAAATACTGCTAGTTTAAAGGCGGTTTTTTGGGTAAAAGGCTTTTACACCCGGTAAATATATTACACCAAAAAGCATTGACGTGCATAGGATGTGAGTGTATCTCACATCTCAGCCCGTTACATTGGCAATAAAGCAAACATAACAAACACCGCCACTATTTCAATTACTTCTAGAAGGAAGACAACCAGTAATACTAGATTACATTTTACAGTAAACTGACACCAAACATAAACTATTTTCTAACTTGACCGTGAGGTTTAGATTACCCGCTATTATGCTCATCAGGTAACTTGATAACCTAATTGATAACTTAGAAGGATGACGTGGCATGTTAAGTGACATTTTTGATGACTAGGCGTCCATGTTGCATGCCCGCATGGCATGTTTTAGCGGCGGTATCGGTCACCGGTTATCAAAGGTGGAACTTTAATGAAAGTATGTATGAACAATAAATGCGTCTACCATAATGTTATTTAGGGAAAAATACGATGTGTTTAAATGCTCTGAACCCTATAGTTGATTTTAGACAGTGTTAAATTTGTAGTGTTAAGTCTTTGGATTAGCCATTGGTTTAGTCATCAAGTGTGTGCGTTTAAGGTAACCGATGACTTAGATGTAACAAAAGTGCTGATACCTAATGGTGACTGTTACATGAAATAATTAAGAGTCAGGACTTATGATTTAGTTTTTTCTAGTCAGGGTTAAACGCTAGAGGTTTGTTGGGATATTTCGATGTTGTAGTAGCTTCCGTTTTTTTTTTGTTGAATGTTTTAATTTGTTCAATTTTTTTTCTACAATGAAGCTCCGGGCATTGTCAGATGATGGACAAAGGTAGCTCTCGAAAGTTGACAACTAAGGATGCCCTTACATACCTTGATAAAGTTAAAGATATATTTCGAGACGAAAAGGAAAAATATGATGAGTTTCTTAAAGTCATGAAAGATTTCAAGGCTCAAAGGTTTGGCTGAGGTGTTGCTTCATTCAGTTTTTGTGCTGTATTGGTGTGGAAACATGTTCCTGATTATAGTTACTATATTCCTTAGAATAAAAACCACAGGTGTCATAGCAAGGGTGAAGGAATTGTTTGAAGGGCATCCGGAACTAATTTTGGGTTTCAATCCCTTTCTGCCAAAGGGATTTGAGATCACCCTCCCGCGAGTGGATGATCAAGATCAAATAAAGAAGCCTTTGGATTTCAAAGAAGCCGTTCTATTTGTAAACAAAATAAAGGTAATAACAACATCAAATGTGGTTATAAATGGTAACCTTAATTTCCATTTTAAATGTATCTTCTAACAAGATTGTTGCATGCAGATGAGATTTCAAGGTCAAGACCATGTGTACAAATATTTTCTTGATACTTTGAGTAAGTATAGAAAAGAAAATAAATCCATCAAGGAAGTTCATCAAGAGGTTTGTCATTAAGACCGTTAAATTTATGGTTCTGTAAATGCTTTAGTGATATCTTTCCATATGTATCCCGTTGGTACTTAATTTGTACTTTTCATTGCTATCCTCCTTTAGATTGGTGCTCTTCTTAATGATCAGCAAGACCTGCTCAAGGAGTTCATCAATTTTTTTCCTGATTCTTCTTCGGTAGCAGGATCTAATAATTCTGGACACTCCAGTAGCAACCATAACTCTGAAAAGGTAACTAATCCACTTTTTTAGTTAAACATAGATGCAAATATTCATGATCAATCTGATATTGGTCATCCTAGTGAATCAATGATTCATTTACTTGCATATATTCACAATACTAATCATCACCGATACTCTTAATTGGAATTTTCCCAATCCCTGCTCTGTTTTGTGAGTGAATTATCATTTGATGACTGATTTGTTGATCATAAGTAAAAAAATATCTTTGGTATTCATTGCCAGAAAGCTATTGGTTCTCATACTGAAGGCAAGGTCAGTGTTGACCGGCCTGATTCAGATCATGAAAAAGGATGTATTATGGTTGATAAAGAGCATAGGAGGAATGATGAGAAAGAAACAGACACATCGGAAGAGACAGAACTCCGAGAAAATCATCTGGATGATAAAGATTCTGATGGAATTAATCGTTTTACCCAGCATGAACATGTTCATACTCTTGAGGACTCTGTAGCTGAACTGTTTCATCAAGGTATCTCCTAATTCAATAAAAGAATGAAACCATTCAAATATTTCCCGCCCTTATTATAAATTTTCATGTTGGGAAGATGTGCATGGCCAAATGCTTTGTCTCCGTGAGAAGGTCAAGGAAAGATTGAGTAACTCAGAAGATTACCAGACATTTTTGAAGTGCATTGCTCAGTACTGCACAGAAAATATAACCCGACCACAACTGCAATCGCAGGTGAACTTCTGTACACAAAATAGTATCTGTACATTGATCCTATTGCCCTTCAATGAGTTTATCCTAAAACTGGCCACTTTTGTTCCTGATACATGCTGCAACTTGGCTTCACTCAAATAAGGTCCATATAACAGGTTTTGTTAATGTAAATGATTCTTGAGAAGTATATAGAGATTAATGTTGATATCATTCATTCAGAGTGATATGCTGTATTTGACTAGATATTGCTTATGATTGACAGTAGATTACTTCTACTGCGTGACCTCTTTGTGTGGCATTCGTAGATTTTCTAATATTCTGGACAAGTTTGGTAAATTAAAGAAACTTCTATTTTTTTTAGGTAAATGATTTGCTTGGAGCATATGCGGATCTTGTGGAAGAAGTCAATGAGTTTATAGATCGCAGTGAAATGACAAGTAATTGCTGAAATATGTTTTTATTTACCTGCCTAATAATATTCTCTTTTCCTCTGTGATATACTAGCATTTTAATCTGTTAATGTATGGTGACTCTTCCTCCATGAGTAATGTACATGTAAACTCATATATCTCAATTTTGATTGACATGAATGTCCTCTAATATCATTTAGGAGGTCAATTCCTTAGCAATAGGGTTTTTGTTCATTTTCTCATGACTCTCTAGCATGACTTTGACTTCACAAAATAACTATCCCCACAAAGATGTAATGGTATTATATGTTATGTGTTGCTTATTACAGGATCTGGACCTAAACCATCTTCACTTTCCATCAGGGAGAAGTATCTTTCTAAATCGATTCAAGAACTTGACCTTTCTGACTGTGAAAGCTGCACTCCAAGTTACCGGCTTCTGCCAAAGAATGTAGAAATTTTTACATCAATCACGTTTCGTTTTTGCACTTCAATGGATTCTTTTTATTTAAAAGTGGGTGTTTTTTTATACAGTATCCAATTCAATCAGCAAGTCAAAAAACAAAGATTGGATTTGAGGTTTTGAATGATCACTGGGTGTCTGTTACCTCTGGAAGTGAGGATTATTCTTTCAAACACATGCGTAAGAACCAGTATGAAGAGAGTTTATTTCGATGTGAAGATGACAGGTTGGGATTTTCTTTGAAATATAAAGTTAATAAGCCTGAACTTACTCTGTCATGTTTTCCATATGACATGTTGACAGATTAAGAAATAACTACTTTACACTACCAAGGAGTTCTAGACTTTATTTTTAATTGCTATAACCTTTACAAGAGATATATTTTTTAGAAGGTTGATTTATATATCTCTTAGAAGGTTGATTGGTTGATGGTTCTTTTATTTCAGATTTGAATTGGACATGTTAATAGAAACCGTGAATGTAACAGCCAAACGTGTGGAAGAATTGCTGGACAGGATCAACGATAACTCCACCAAGACAGACAATGTGGTTCATATTGAAGACTTCACAGGTGAGAAACTGATTACTGACCTGTATGCTGTAGAGGTGGCAAAGTCGGCAAGGGGGCAGGTTGGTTAACTGGACACAACAGAAGTTTTGGTACTTTTTTTTAAAAGTTCTAAATTTGTTATAAATAGTTGGTGTGTCAAATATGATTATAAACACTATGTGGATGCCTGGTATTGTGTTTTGAAAGTTATTTATTTGGTTATTGCGGTTTCAAGTCGTACATAATCAGTTTATAGTATTTGGGTATAGTGAAACGGGTTCTGATGACTATTTAGCGGTCAAATAATCAGTTTTGGATAATCTGTTTTGGGTAGCTGCAACAAAAGGGGTCATTTTATATGTAATTTAACAACTAATCAAAGTTTGCTGAACACTTAACAACTGATCAATAAACTTCAAACAGCATAAGCACATCCAGACACCATCTATTGCAGCCCTTTTTGTTGCATCTCATTATCTGATTCTAATTATTTAATACGACAGTGAATTTAAAGTGCTATGACAAACACCTCCTATATTATGGTACTAATTTAACTTTTTGAATAGAATGAATTATGAGGTTTTGTAAATATGTGGATCTATTAGTTGCTTTTCAAAAAATAAAAAAAAAAAAAATTAACACTTTGGGCTACTTGTTAACCATTGAACCTGCTTGGTCCAGTTGACCCATTTGATTCATTTTCCTTACCCGTTTGACCTGTGAGATATAAATTATAACCCGAAATGATCCATTCGTAAGTAAATGAGCTGACATTGCTTCCTCTAAATTGAACAAAATAAACTCCCAGTACATCATTTTTACAACCTTGCTCACTGATTACCTCTATGTCTCAGCTATAAATTTGAAATGCATTGGACGTTTATATGGTGATCATGGGCTTGATGTGATGGATGTATTAAGGAAGAACGCATCTCTTGCGTTGCCAGTAATACTAACCCGTCTTAAACAGAAACAAGAAGAGTGGCTGAGGTGTCGTGCTGATACTAAAAAGGCCTGGGCAGAAATTTATGCAAAAAATTATCACAAGTCACTTGATCATCGCAGCTTCTATTTCAAGCAGCAGGATTCAAAGAGCTTGAGTGCTAAAGGTATTGTGTGTGATCTTTTATATGCATTAATGTTGTGATCTTTTTTAAAGTATTTATTCAGCAGTGTTAACATATTGCAGCGTTGTTGGCCGAAATAAAGGAAATCAGTGAAAATAAGTCTGTAGAGGATAACATTCGTCAGTGTATTGCTCCTGGAAAAAAACCAAATGCCATTCCACATCAAGAATTTAAGTACTCGGATTTGGATATCCATGAAGACTTGTATCAACTCATGAGTTATGTGGTATCACAAAGTGGTTCCCCTGACCAAATCGATAAAGCCATGAAGATTTGGATTACTTTTGTTGAACCTATGCTTGGTGTTCCTCCACGGGTTTCATGTGTATCTGACCAAGATGCCACAAAAAGGAGCAGTCGTACTGCTATAAGCAGCAGTACAGCTGTTAGGCGATGTGACGGAAAACTTGCCAAGAATGGGGATGAAGTTTTTACTGAAAACTTGTGCTCTTCTAGAGTTAGCATGTTATATGTTAACAATGGTGTTAAAGAGAATGGTTTATCCAATACCAATGAACATATTTTGATTCCAAATGTATCAATTGCTACCGACAGTCACATTAAGATAGAAAGAGAGACAACGGGAGAGTTATTGCCAAACGGAGATTCTAAAAAGGATAATCATGCAGCATATAGTGATCATGGTCTGGAGTCATCCCATAAGTCGAAAGAAATTACCATGACCAAAAATATTTATCAAAACAAACATCAGCAAGGTGGTTTAGAAAATGAAGCAGGTGTTGGTGCTTTTGAGAACGGTGATGATTCGGGAAGTGAATCTGATGATGCGGAGGATCTCTCTCCTGAAGAACATGATAACAATGGTGAGAGTGAAGGCTTAGTGGATGTGATGGGTGACGAAACCTGTCCAGTTTCCGAACATTTTCTAAAAAGAATGAAACCACTTATGCTTCATGTTCCTGCAACGTTGCACAATAAAGCGAATAAATCTCGGGTCTTCTATGGAAATGATGACTTTTATGTTTTCTTCAGACTTCATCAAGTAAAGCTTACCATGTTGCACCCCAGCTTATTGCAATAATCAGTTATTTTGTTTTTGTTTTTCATTGCTTTATGTTATTAATTAACAGATATTGTACTCACGTCTGGAAGAAGCAAAGGAAAAGTCCTTGGTCGAGAGGTGGAGGGGTTCAAATGATACGACACCTACCGATTCATACGCTAGGTGTTTTAGCTATATTATATACATTTCTTTGTCTGTTTCCCCGTATTTCTCAGGGGTCATTCTCAAACATTTTTTTTTATTTCCTTGTGTAATGCAGATTCTTAGATCTACTCTATAGTTTTCTTGATGGTGCTATTGATAGTGCAAAATATGAGGATGAATGTCGGGCAGTTCTTGGCACTTGGTCGTTCCCTGTCTTCACACTGGACAAGTTAATAGACAAACTAACTAAACTGGTGATATGCCCATTTCTCTGTCTCTAGTGTTTTTTATTTAATATGTACCTGTGTTCTCAAATTTGACATTGAGTTTTCCATTCACAACGCCATCCACAGCTACTTTCCATCACAATGGATGATGTTAATAACAAGCTTCTCGACCTCTTTGCATATGAATTTTTGAGAAAGACGGAGAGATTTGTAGACGAACTCTATAATGCAAACGCGAGCGTGATTGTTAATGACTCGAAGATCTTCCGGTTCGAGTGTGTAAGTTGTGTTGTAGCTCTCACTTGTACTCTAGTTTAGTACCTTATAATAGAGGTGGCAACATGGGCCCGTCAGGTAACCACTAAAAATGGTTTTTTTTTTCATAGCTTGGGGACTTGAACTGAGTTGATGTGCAACACTTTTGTTCAAAAATTTTTAAAAACTATATGGAATGCTTGTGTGTCAAGTATGATTTGGAATTACATAATTCAACATTCAGATTTTTGAATTGAAAGATTTGGGAGGCTCTATGCATTGAATATATCCTTTGGGCGAGTTTGATCATTTCACCCATATCCTTGTTTTTTAGAATCCGGTTGAACTGTTAGAGATGAAACATAGTCCAAATCGATCCATTCATAAGTAAATAGGTAGAAATTGTCACCTCTGCCTTACAGTTGTATATAGCATTGGTTTAACAATTATTGTTTTGCTGCAGTCATCAATCCCAGAAACACATCGACAAACTCAATTAACCATACAGATACTAAACTTCGGATATGAGAAGTCTGAACCATCAGCTTCTATGATGGACCCAAATTTTGCAGCATATCTAAGAACTCAACTTCTTTCAGTTAATTCTTTGAAAAAGAGGCACAGGATCTTCTTGAAGAGGTACATGGTTGTCATTGGGTGTTTTTATGCATCAACCTTGTCTTGAAAGTTGAACCTGTAATGAACCATCCATAGGATGTTTGTTTTTGTTTGTTAAACTTCATGTTAACTAGTTAGCCTATGATATGGTATGCTTCAAACTAATTTAAGCAAGCAAGCACTACTTTCTTATTGACATGGGTGCAATTTAGGGCTGGTTTGTACCTGGACGAATTTGAGTTTAAAATATTGTGATTTAACTTGTGTTGGGTCCTGTTATAAGAAAATCTGAATAACCCATATAACCCAAAGTTAGACCCACAACAAAAGCCTATTGCACATTGTATTCTTTCAAAAATGAGCAATGAACATTTGATGCATACCACTGTACTTCCAATCAATTGGATGTTGAAATCGACCAGACACTTTCATCTTCAAAACTGATACATGACATGCTTATTCAAGAAAATTTTAAACTCCATCTAACTCATAAATAGATATTGCAAATATAAATGTCGGTTAATTTAGTCTGACTGTTTAAAAAGTTGTTGGTGTCAAGTTTTTGTCCAATGAATGTTAGTTTTCAAATATTAAATATAATAAGTGTGTCCTATAAGTGATCCTTTTTTGGATCGGCAAGATTACATGACCAAAAAAGTTATCTACTCTTACTCGAGTTTTAGAACTGACGGAGCAGCATATTCATAACACAACCTATATTGTTCCTGTCTGCTGTGCAATACTAATTAGTTATCATGAAGCAAAACATGTTCTAAGCTCTTACATCTGCAGGAACAAGGGGAAGTATACTTGCGACGATGAGGACTTGGAAATGGCAAAGGCCATGGAAGGATTTCATATCTTAAACGGGCTGGAGTTTAAGATAGCTGCCTTTACGTACAAGGTAAATCTTTCTCCCTCGTGTCGTGGGAATTGCAATACTTTCTTTATTCAGAACTTTATGGTAATTGCAAACTTCGATTTTCTGAAAAAGATCCAAAGTAAGAATCACTTATTTAGTATTTACCCATTTCATCGCTATAAATCGGTTTGGTTTACGAGATTCCACAAGTCATCTGAGAGATAGTAATTTTGACTCATTTACTTATGACTTAGTTGATTCGGGTTATGTTTTATCTCTAATAAGAAAGTAAAAAGTTAGCATAAAGGAATCATGTCAGATTGGTAGAATGCATCCCAAAGTGTATCTTTAATGCATTAAACCTGATAAATATTCAACAATTATATGAATATTGAGATGATGTATTTTTTGTAATCATACTTAACATACTAATTGTTTATGAGATATAAAAGAATTTGGACAAAAAGTGTTTCATGTCAAGTTGTCAAACCAACCTGACCTGTGTCTACCTGCACAAACCTACTTTGATCTGTTACCTAACTCATTCGAACTGTCCTCTCTGATTGTCTGGCAGGTATACTATGTTATGGGTACATCAGATTCTTTGGTGCGAATTGGCAGAAAAAGATTCAGCATGCGCATGCTGTCTCATGAACGTGCTAATTCTTCAAATAGTCTCTCTTTTAGAGCGATGAAGTTCCGTAAGCTGCTGGTCTCTAGGATTCAATCCATGGAAACAAGACAAGCAGTTGGATGAGGTACTTGCATTATAACAAGCATATGCGTTGCAGAAAAGTAGGTGCCCAGTTTACTAATTTTCATAGAAACTCCCTACATAAATAACTTAGCACAAAGGCAGCCAATATCTTTCTTTTTTATGTTCCCAATTGTTGGCCCTTATTAGGTTTTGATCACTGATTTTGGAATGTGATTAGTACAGTATATGTTGCTTTTACCTTCCAAGTTACAGTAGTATATTTACGTATTACTACGTAATTAGGAGTGAATTATCTTTGTTTCAGGATAATAATTGGTTTAAATCTTGCGACAGGAACATAAGAAAACTGAAATGTTGTGTTCAGACAATTAATAATCAATACAAGTGAATAAATAAACAGTAATAATTTAATCATAAAAGTAAGATCAATAATTATATAGAAAACGACATAACTATAACGCTTACATTTGGAAGCTAAACTAGTGAACTCCAACAGTTTGAGATAGGCTCTATATTGTCATGCTTTGATGATTAATCAATACAACATATTATTTTGGTTTTTTTTTTTTAAGTTTAATTTTCACTATGTCTGTAAGCACTATAAGTTTTATTCCATTTTCTCCTTTGTATGCTACACAAACTTTAGACACATAGGGTAAAAAATAATTCTAGTAATGGAAAAATGTTATCTGTGCTCCTAGCTTTTAGCCGAACCATTATTAACATAATAAATAAAAATGTTATAAAGTAGTAACATGTTGGAAAAGACTGAATATTGTTTCCATTATTCCACTATTAACTGTACCGAGTTTATATTTATCTTCTTTTACCCTTTCCTGAATTGGTCCAGGTTTGCCCTGACGTGTTGGAGTTGACTTTTAGTCCTACTAAAACTACCGAGTTTATCTTAAAGTTATTATAAGTTACATTCATAAATCTTTATCTTCTTCTTCATCCTTTTCCTAAATTGGCACAGGTGCTGCAAACATGTTACAAAGGAGGTGTATGACAAAGCACAACTTTCAAATCAACGTGCTTCATGGTTCTATTGCCAATTTAATTTTTATGAGTCTGAGAAAGACTTTGAGGTATCTTGAGGTAATTTTAAGCCTCGCTTATGAATGGATCACAGTTATTTCCAACAATTAATCATACATTAGTTTCTTCATAAATCAGTTTCAGAGACGTTTTAAAAAATATGAAACTTGGCTATAAGTTAGAAAGACAGTAGTGAACTTATTGAAGAGATTATTACTATATTTCGGTTTTCTTTTTTTTTCTTCTCAAATATAGAGTAATGAAATGGAATTGTTGCTTCAACTACATCGAAGAGATTATTACTATATTCTGGCTTTCTGTTTCTGTAATCTGGAGTAATGAAATTGTGCCCTTCTGTTTACCAGTCGCTCTAACAGATTTGCTACATCTTTGAAGCTTTTGCAGATCCATACCAGGAGTAGAAACACGTTCTGACTCTAAATTATAATGATAGTAAAATAAATAAAATTAAATAATTAATGTAGTGTTATATTTTAAAAGCAGTTTGTGTATAATATAGGTGAAAAAAAAAACAAATTAAAACAGAAGTTAGAGGGTCAAATTAGGAATGTTGGATAATGATACCACCAAAATAGAAAAAATAATAGTTTAAAGAAATATCTTATATCTATACTATTATACTAGACGAATGGCTGCGCGATACGGCAGTGATGGTGGTGGCGGCGGTAGCGGCGGTGTGGTGGTGGCGACGACGGGTGGTGGTGGTGGCGGCGGTGGTGAGTAGCGTAGGCTATTGATGTAAGGTTATTGATGTAAAAGGGGGTAGTGTAGTTATTTCAGGAGTTAAGAGGTAGATGTTGTAAATTAATTTCATTAAGGGTATTATAGGTATGTCAAGTGGAGATTTTGAAATAATAAATAAAAAAAGAGGGGTATTTTGGGTAGTTCAAAGTTGTAATTTGAGAAAGGGGGATGAGGTTGATGCTTTATATAGTAGTATAGATAAAGCAAATGCCTCCACTCACACCCTATTTTTCAACTTTCAGCTTTTGAAATACCCATAATGCCCTCTTTTTTTCAAAAGTTTTCTCCTTATAATTAACTCATATATCTAAAATACCTTTAATGAAATAATTAAATAACATTTCTCCCTTAACTTTAAAAATAACTACACTACCCCCTTTTACATCAATTACCTTTACATCAATAATCACACCGCTGCCCCCGCCGCCGCCACCACCATTCGTCACTGCCACCACCACACTGCCACCGCTATCACCATCGTCGCCGTATCGCGTGAACTTCCGTCTATATATAAAAACACATTGATGTTCCTGATGGTTTAGAATACATTTCACTGATCGTCCCTAATTTTTTGGTGTGTTTGTTTTTTTGATAGGGACTATAACAAGTTTCTTAAATAGAGATTCAGTGTAATTTTAAAAAGTTCAAAAACGATAAGTGAAATTCACTTCCAACAAAAAGATTTATCCTTGTAATTAGCCTTATAATTTATTAACTTCAACAAGATAAACCAAATGGTTGGTGTTTTAAAATTTTAATTTTAAAATGTTTAAACATTTCCTTATTTAGCATATTATTTAATGCCTATTATTTAATCTCTTATTATTTAATATCTATATTATTTATATATTAGTATTATATATTATTTCTATAAAACATTTAGCCATTCCATCTTTCTCAAAAAAGAACTTAACCAATCGCCACTCACTTCTCACGTCTCGCCGTCACGACCATCGTTCTGTCATATTGCGTGGGTAATTTTCTAGTATATCTTAAAGTGAAACTAAAATGTGAGAAAGTATATTACCAGAAGTGAAACATTATAATAGTTTGAGGTTGAAAATGAAAATAAGTAAGTCGAGCTCACCTCTATTATTTGTGTTTATCTTCGCTAACTGATAGGAACAAGTAATGTATTGTAGTTTTGTTAAAAAATGATAAGGGATTTGCTAACTAATGCCCCTATGGCACCAGTTAAAGTGCATTTAATGAACTCTAAATTACCTAAAATATAAAGATATGCATTTATGATTTGTTTGAAAATGGTAACTGCTAAGTTGATTTAATGAATATTAAATATATTTCTTAATAATTTAGGTAATTTGGAGTTCATTAAATGCACCTTAACTAGTGCCCTAAGGGCATTAGTTAGCAAATCCCAAATGATAATATGAAAACTCAAATAAATACGTGAAACAAAAAATAAGCCTAAAATATAAAACGTGTAGAATTTGTATTCTATGTTATTGACACAAGTGAATTACTTGAATGAGTTGAAACAAAAATACGCCTAAAACATAAAACGTGTTACGATCAAGACATATTAGTCCTAAATATAATAATAGATCAAGACGACTGATTATTTATTGAATATGTAAAATTTGTATTCAAATTATTGACACAATTACTTGAATTAATGGAATTTGAGTTGAAATACATTATTAACATGGGTCAACTCAAAATTCTGAACACAAGTTTAATCTACACATTTGAAAATGGGAACCACTACTTGACCAATCTAAAAGAAGAAGTCTTCATAAGCCATATATTGTTTAGTTGATTTGACAGTGAAAATGTTGATTTATAGGAACTCCCAACAGATAACCATAACAAGTCCATAACATGATATCAAGCTCACTTATTAAAGGCATGAGGAGACGATGGTTAACCAATTGATTCAGCCTTACTAAGTGTGATTATCTCAATAATCGGTTATCGGATATTCAATATCGATTACTTCCAAACAACCAATGCACCATGATGTATACTAATAACAGCTTAGCTATGAGTTTGGAGACTGAATATTGGTTACTTCCAAAAGCCCAATGCACCAGGGGCGGATCTATGTACAAATGAGGGTATGCACTTAAGAAAAATGCTAGTGTTAATTTTTCGAATGAAAAAAAAAAGATAGTGTAAATACAGAAAGTGCACAGTCTATAAACATATTAAAAAGGATATTGCATACTCTAAAACGATTTCCTAAATCCGCCACTGCAACGCACTATGATTGGTACTAATCTAACAATTTAGTTATATGGCCATTTGGACAATTTAGTGAAAGATGATATCGGGTATGTTTGGTAGCAAGTTTTTTGAAGCTTTTAAGAGCTTCAAGCTTCTAGCTTTTAAGAAAAAACTTCTATTACATAAAAAGTTTTGTTTGGTTAAAAGAGCTTCAAGCTTTTAATTTGAATCAAAAAGCTTCAATATCAAACGCTAGTATGAGAAGCGTTTCAGGAAAGGCTGGAGCTTTTAGGGTATAAAATTACTCTAATACCCTTCCATTCAATTTACCACTTTAGCAATCCTCAAATC
>JAOXNX010000033.1:24694656-24708710 GCA_028566075.1 Solidago caesia
GATGAATGAAAGCCCTTCAGAAGAACAAGATAGGTTATTGTTCACAAAACATGACAATAGGAATAGTCATGGGGATGGTTTTAAGAACCGTGAACAAGGAAGAACCAATTCATCACAAGGAAATTGGCGGAATGAAAAAGAGAGGGATAAAGGAAGAAATATCTCGTATGATAATTTTAGAAACAAGGATAGAGATGATCGTGACTGGAGGAAGAAAGACTCTAGAGATCAAAATCGTTTCAAGAAAAACTTACGAGATATAGAATGTTATAATTGCCATAAGTTTGGACATATTGCTAGAAACTGTCCGGAGAATGATAAGGGAAAAGAAGAAGAGGACCTACCTTATTGATGGCAACTATGACTGATAAGGATAAACATGAAAAGTTATCCTTAGAAGAAGAACCAAGATGGAAGGAAATTATCATTGAAAAGAATGAAATTCCAAATGAAAAGTTAAACGACATAAGGTCAGAAATTGAGGCCGACTTAAAGAATAAATTGGAGTTATGGAAGTTTGAGATGCTACATGACTTTGAAGAAAAGAGACAAGAACTCGAGGCAGAGTTCAAGAATAGAGAACTGGAGTTTGAAAGAAAGATGCATGGACGAGAGAGTTCATTTGAACACAAGATGAAGAATGAGATGGCAAGTATAGAATGCCTGAAAGAGATTCGAAATGAGGCTGTCAAGATTTTAGAATTTCCAAGAGAAAGTAACATGAAGTTTAGAGAACTTTATGCCATGTTTTTAGAGGTTCTGGATAGTTGTTGTAAGACTGCAAGGGAGATTCCAAATTTAGTACATAAACCTAAGCAAGAGGTGCTTTTGAAAGCCAAGGCAGTGGAAGAAGGTAGCAGGAAGGCAATGAAGACTAGGATCCCACCAGGATTTGAAGGGATGGAAGTTACTGCAGGGCTAAGTAGAGGTTATGTAGAAGGCAGGGAAGCCAATGTTGGAATGAGTGCAGTTAGTGAAGGACCGGAAAGGCAATGGAAATCAACGAAAGAGAGGCAGCCTGAAATGATCAAAGAAGCAAGCACGAGTGACCTGAAAGATGCAAGAAATGTACAATGTGATGTACATATTCAAGAATATAGGAGATGTGAAGACATTCAAGACAAAGCTCGTGTAACAACACATGAAGATAAAGATCAGGAGATCATCCAAGGAAGTAGGAAGCCAAAGTTTAAAGACAAAGACCTCCTACAACATGTAAAGATGGATTGATAAGGATGAAGGAGCTATCGGAGCATGATCAAGATTAGGGGGGTGATTGTTGGACTAATCTTGAGTCATGGCTCAATATTCAGGGGTCTTTATGTAATTAAATATTAGTATAAGGGATACTTATGTACAAATGCGTAAGTCATTTAGACTTAAAAGAGATATGTCATTTGGGATAAAAGAAAGCAACCATTCACAGAGAAGAAACAGAGCAACACGTCTGTTCAAGAAAGGAAGCCACGATTCGTCCAACACACAACCAAACGACACACTGATTTGGGAGGAGACACCTCGGTTTAAAACAACACGACGGTTGGGAGTTAACCGCCAATAACAACAAGTATAAATAGGAGATTTAATAGTTAGTTTTAAAACGAGAGCGATGGCCAGAGAATCATTGTGGGATTCTTAGTGTTAGACATATTGTACAAATATTGTAAAATACATTTGTTGATTCAATAACAATACAAGTTTGAATCTCAATCGTTACTTTCGTTATTTACCTGATTCGTGTTTGGTTGAAACCCCACTGGGCAACACAAATAAGCCGCTTCACGAAACAGATTTCTCCAAATCATTTTCTTTTCAACAAATATTGGAGCCTCTTTGTTGTCACGAAGCCGACAAACTGCCTCTTTGTTAAATTAATTGCTTCTTGTTTTTATTCTGCTCCCTTTATCATCAGATTTTTTCTTAATTTCCTTCAGTAATTGCTTACAAAGACCCTTTATAGCTGGTTCCACCCTTAGGTTCAATAATGGGTCTAAATGGGTCATTTTTGTGCAAACCGGAATAATTCAGGTTTGATAGACCAATAACACTTTTAAGTTCCATATTTTTGAACTTTATTTAGACATCACTGTGTCAAATACAATTACAATAACTATAATATTTCAATAATAACTTAATGTTTATGTGATTGGTTTGTAGAAAGATTGATATTGGAGTATTAAACAGATAATAATGGTGTGCAAATTATGCATCCTATATCTCACTTGGTGTAATTACAAGTCAACAAAAGAAGACAATATGACATCAATATAAGCTTCTTTATTTCTAAGAAACCATTTCTTATAGAACACTTACAGAAAGACGATTAACCAGAAGAACAGCTAAACACACATAGTTAAAATTGACAGCAGATAGAGTTACGTTACCTTTTTTTTTTATTATTATTATTTTTAATTATTTATTATTTTTTATTTTCAATAAAAAGAGGACAGCACCTCTAAATTTTTATTAATCACCAACAATTACAATTCATCAAACCATTCAACCTTGGACATTTCCCAAGCTTTACAAATATACATATATTCTACTATCATTCTAATCAACTAACATATTTACCTATAGCAAATCCTTCATACTTTCCTCTTCAACCTTCAGCATCACTTACCTCCTCCATATGACTGTACTTTATAGGTTCCATCTCGATTTTAATCTCTGGTAAGCAATCCCTTCTTTAAACTTCAATCTGATTAATCTGCTTTTGATTACCTCCATGATTTGGTCTATTAATTTCTCTTTAGGCATATGATTTTTATTAAAAACTCTTGCGTTTCTTTCCTTCCAAATCATGTAAACACAAGCTGCAAGGCTCATCCTCTGTACAACACTTGCCACAGAATTGTTATTTTGCTTATTACTGAACCAGTCTTTTATATTCTGCCATGTATTAGGTGCATCATTATCTTCCATAGCATCTTTCATCTTACCCCAAATGTACTCAGAATACTCACATTTAAAAAATAGGTGATCCAATGAGTCATTTTGTTTCTCACATAGGTAGGTCTTTGCAGGATACCACTTCATCAATCTATCTTGAGTCTGTAATCTGTCTCTCATTGCAAGCCACATTATAAATGCATGACTTGGAATGCATTGGCTAAACCATACTACTTTGCCCCATGACACTTTAGGCCCAGTGTCTCTTATATCTTTCCAAACATTTCTCATTGAAAACACAACCTCATTTCCATTATTGTTCAACCAAACTATTCTATCCTCTTTGTCCCTCCTTAATTGAGGGACTTGGATGCTTCCTAAAGCAGGAATCTTGTTCACCCAACCTGTAGGCCAATTCCATCTCCCTTCCTGAATCATCTCCCCTACAGACACATTTTCATTGATATGGGCCTCTTTTAACATTCCCTCATTTATATAGTTGCTCAATGGACTTATTGGGCACCACAAGTCATGCAGTAAAGCAGTTTTATCCCCATTCCCAATTTTACTAATGCAATGGTGCCTCATTATATCTCTTTGCCTCAGAATCCCTCTCCAACTCCAAGAAGATTGCATAGTATCCTTGACAGTCCAAATAGACTTCCCTTTTAACCTTTCAGTACATATCCATTTTACCCACAGAGTATCTTCCTTATTGCATACATTCCATACATGTTTAGTGAGTAAAACTTCATTCCATTTCTGTAAATTCTTCAATCCTAATCCTCCACAATCCTTAGGCTTACACACATCCTTCCATGCCACCTTAGCCTTTCCTTTTCCTAAAACTCCCCCGCTCCATAAAAACCCCTTTAGTATTTTTTCAATTTCTTTCAAAACAATCTTCGGGATAAGAAAGACAGAAGCCCAGAATATATGCATTGTGGATAAAATAGATGAGATTAGTTGCAATCTGCCAGCATATGACAGAGTCTTATTTTTCCAGTCCAAAATTCTGTTTCTAATCTTATCAACCAGCCCTTTACAGTCATTTACACTTAGGCATTTAGTAATCAAAGGCACCCCTAAATATCTCACAGGCAATTTCCCCTCTTTGAACCGAATCATTCTCAAGAGTTGTTTCCTACCATTAGGTGTCACATTCCCAAAGAATATTGAACTTTTACCTAAGTTAGGCTCAAGTCCAGAATAAGAGCTGAATTCTTCAAGTGCTTCATGAATAACCTGTACAGAGTTAGTGTTTCCATAACATACTGCCAGAAGATCATCTGCAAAGCATACATGGGTTATTTTCAACTTTGCACATCCCCAATGATATTTGAATTTTCCATTGTCACTGATTCTCCTCTTCACAACCAGATTAAGCACTTCCATCACAAGAGTAAATAGATAGGGAGATATTGGATCCCCCTGTCTTAACCCTCTTGCCCCTTCAAAATATCCTTTCACCTCTCCATTGATACTTATGGAGAATTTAGAGGTTGTAATGCATTGCATGATCCAATTAACCATCTTTTGAGGGAAACCAAACAATTTCAAAACTTTTTCCAAAAAACCCCAATTGATAGTGTCATAGGCCTTCTGTAAATCAATTTTCATAGCACACTTAGGAGTTCCACTTTTCCAGTTATATGCTCTTAACAATTCTTGTGTAAGCAAAATATTATCAGTGATCTTTCTTCCCGGGATGAAAGCACTTTGATTTTTGTCAACTAATTTCCCCAGCACATTCTTAATCCTATTTGTTAGTATCTTGCTTATTACTTTATAAACCACATTGCAACATGCTATAGGCCGGAAATCAGAAACTTTTTGAGGAGTTTCAAGTTTAGGCACAAGAGCAATGACTGTTGCATTAAGCCCTCCTAATTCCAAATTATCCTCAAAGAATCCTTTTACAGCATTGCAAACATCACCTTTAATGATTCCCCATGTAGCTTTGAAAAACTTTGCAGTGTACCCATCTGGCCCAGGTGCCTTATTGTCATCTATATCCTCTAAAGCCTCCTTTATCTCATTCTCATTTACTTCTCTTATCATCCACTTACTGTCTTCCTCATTAACAGTATTTTTAAACAAGTTTTCAGGATCTCTTATGTCAACTACATTCTTTGAATTCCCCAAAAAATCTTTGAAATGCAACACAAACTGCTCTGCCACATCGTCTCCCTCAAACAAGTCCCCCTTTATATTGCAGATATTCACAATTCTGCTCCTATGCTTCCTACCTTTAATGATTTTATGGAAATATGCATTGTTCCTATCCCCATCTTGCAGCCAATCTACTCTTGCTTTCTGATACAACAGTTTCTCTTCATCTTTACAAGCAGACACATAGTCATTTAGCCTTTGAGCATGATCTCTTCTAAGGTTAAGATTACTAGGGTCTTTATCAACCAACTGCTGGATCCTTTGCAATTCATTTTTTGTCTTAATCACATTTTCAAACAAGTTTCCATTTTTCCAGTTCAATGCTTTCATATGATACTTCAACCTCTTCAATTTATGCATCAGTCTTTGTATTCCATTTCCCCCCACAGGACACCCCCATTCTCTTTCAACAACTTCCTTAAACCCATCTTTATCAACAATATAATTTGTAAATCTGAATGGTTTGACTTGCCTCTTACCATACCCAGGAAATGTAATGATAGCAGGACAGTGATCTGAGATTAGCTGTGGCATGAAAACAGTATGTGCATTATTGATTCTGCTTTTTGAGTGTTTGACAATTTCTGGTTATTGGAATAACTAATATATAAAATGACCAAAATCACATATTTGCAATAAAATGATAGATGTCTTGTGACATTTGACTAGAACTCTCAGAAGCAGAATTTTTGTTGCATCTGTTATGAAAACTAACTAATAATCTAATGTGATTATTTGACCACTAGTTAATCGGATTCTCAGAAGCAGAATTTGTTTATATAGGCATTGAGAACTGGCTGTTAAAATTTTAAATCGCAACCAGATAATGAGCTTTAAAGCGTAAATCCAAACATTCCCTACAGGTTGTTCATCGTTGTTTATGTTGGTAAGTGTGCTCAGAGTGGCATGGGTAGAGGTGGGGTACCGGGTGGGTACCCAGGGGAACACCACCCCGTGTGGCCGGTATCGCAAGGGTGGGGTGGGTGGTCTCGTTTTTCTTCACCGGGTTTGTGACCGTTGTCAACTCAAAAAAAAAAAAAAACCATTAATGACAGGGAGTCCGTGGGGAGGGGAAGGTGAGACATTCCTTGCATGTGGGGAGGGATAGAATAAGTGGGAGAGAGTGGGGGGAAATGAGGCACTCCCTCCACACTCGTGTTTATTTGTTGCGCGGCCTTAAGTTATGTGGTTACATCACTCTGCATGTAAGAACAAACTTTGACACATTTTTTTTACTTCTTTTGACTCGGTAGCTGGTAGTATTGACAAAACGTCCCGTTCCTTTGACATGGCATCTTTCTATCAGAACAACTTTGCTTCCCCTTCTCAATGAGACAGGAACCAGCATGAATAGGTTAACATTGCAACCCATTTTAGTTAGCGAACATTTCCTCAACAATGCATGCTCTACTTTCAACGCATGTACGCACACATAGCAAAAGAAAAACAGTCTTCTTTGCATTTAAGAAGCAATAAAAAGAAGATCAATCATGCTCTCTTGTGACGATTGGATGATTTTTGATAATCTGGAACAAGAAGCTTGATACCAACTATCTGCAACTTAATTCTATGGGAGGCAAGTCATATGAGGATGAGAGGCCTAGAAGAAGGAACGCAAGAAATCTTGAGACTGATACACCGTCTTAGGGATGGTATTCGGTACCATACCGAACCGGTTGGTATTGAAACCATCCCAAACCCAAAATCGATACCATACCGATACTATAGGTATCGTCACCAGTACGGTACCTGTTTCGGTTCCGGTATTTTCGATTACATCAAGAATGGAAATGTATCAGACCAAGAGGAAGACTTGATTGTTAGGCTTCATAAACTTTTAGGAAACATGTTCATGTTTTCTTCAATCTCATCAAAACCATCAACGGTGTGAATTTAACAAATTTTATAGGTAGTTTTATTTTATAAAACTTAGACTTCATTGATGATTGTATATATCTAAATACGATTTTAGATAATGAGATAAAAAAAAAACTATTGGAATTCTCATTTAAGCAAAAAGGAGGAGATAATGGGAAAAAAAAACCGATACTTGGCAAAAATTAATAATTGACTACCATGCATCATCTAGTTCAGAAAGTAGAGTACCATGCCAGCCATTATATGCAGATTACACTATATTAAAACTAGAGCTAGCAAATCGTGTTTTAACAGTTCGGAACGCGCGAATAATACAAGTTTCAAACATGAAAACGACTCGTTTAACACTTGGCTTTGATGGTTTGAGTGTGACAGTTATACGTTTTATGTATCAAAAAAGTTAAATAATGAATCCTCTAATACTAAAAACACTTATTTAAAAAAAATAAAACATTGCATAGTATATTTTTTCTTTTAACAGAGGTATCCAGTTTGTCAGATCTAACTAAAACTTGATAATTGCACCCATACTTAGGCAAAAATTATGCTGGAAATTTCAATAATGTTTCCCATTGATTTGACCTCCTTTTTTGCTTTTTGGTCCTTATTTATAAGTCATGCCCTACAATTACTAAGAATCATTTGGGATTGTGAAGTTACCCAAGGATCAAATTGATGACATAGTAAGAGTGCCATCCAACCAAAGGGAATATGATAACAGAACACGTATTGAAAAGGATCAGCAAGAAACACGTCAACTCTGAAGCATGGCCGATCCAAAAGAGAAAAACCTTCCCACATTTCCGGTACTAATAATCGGTTGCCCTGGTGCCGAACCGGCTGGTACCGAAACCATTTTCATCAAATCTCTAAAACCGAAACCGATGATGAATACCATCGGTACCGGTATTCGGTATTTTTTTTTTTCTTTCTTTTTTTTTGTGAATTTAGCTCATCCCTACACTATCTCCATCAAAGAATAACAGAAAAAAACTATATAAAATTTCAGGTTCCTCAAGTTATAGATACAGTATGGCACCTTAAGACAAGGGACATGCTGCCTGCAGTTTGGTTTATTTTTAGCAGAAAAGGATGTGATGTGGCGGTTCAGTATCTTGAAGACTGCAAACTATTAGATGAGTGTGAGATGAGTGAAATTGATCTGGCATTGAAAAGGTTTCGAATCAAGTATCCGGATGCTGTTAGGGAATCAGCTGTAAAAGGGATACTCCGAGGGGTTGCAGCTCACCATGCTGGCTGTTTACCTCTTTGGAAATCTTTCATAGAGGAGTTGTTTCAAAGAGGACTTGTTAAAGTAGTTTTTGCTACTGAAACACTTGCTGCTGGAATCAACATGCCTGCACGGACGGCTGTGATTTCATCACTCAGCAAGAGGAGTGAAAGTGGACGCATTAACTTAACTACAAATGAGCTGCTTCAAATGGCTGGTCGGGCTGGACGTAGAGGCATAGATAAAAAGGGTCATGCTGTTGTTGTTCAGAATCCTTATGAAGGTGCTGAAGAATGTTGCAAAATTCTCTTTGCTGGGTTACAACCCCTTGTTTCACAGTTTACTGCATCATATGGGATGGTTCTGAATCTTCTTGCGGTATGTATTTGAAACTATATATCGTATTTTGATGACAGGCAAAACCAGAGGTGGCAATTTCAACCCATTTACTTATGAATTGATGGGTTATGTTCTATCCCGGCCTTGTTAAATGGTTCATAAAATTTAGCTAATAGGGGAATGGGTGAAAGTAGCCCAAAATCTACTTTTAATGCTTACAGTTTATTCTAAGATTTAGACTACTATTGACTGTAACAAAATTGTTTTTAATCACAATTAACTCATTTATTTTACAAAGAAATTGGCAAAAAAGTGTTTGAGGGTCAACCGTTTCCAGACCAGCAAAGTGAATCCATTTTGATTCGTTATGCAACCGGCTGAGCGGCTCATCTTGCTATCTCTAGTGACAGAATCACTGGTTAAAATTTGTGCTACACAGGGTGCAAAAGTTAGACTTGATGAAGGAGATAGTATGGAAGTATCTCGAGCTGGACGTACCCTAGAAGAAGCAAGGAAATTGGTTGAACAGAGTTTTGGCAATTATGTAGGGAGTAACGTGATGATTGCTGCACAAGAGGAGCTTAATAAGATACAAAACGAGATTAAAATTTTGACTTCTGAAATTAGTGATGAAGCGATTGACATGAAGAGCAAGAATATTTTATCAAAATCGGCATACAAAGAAATGGCAGATTTGCAGGAAGAACTAAGAGTAATGTTCTCTTATTGTCATTAAATTCTGGATATTTACCATAAAAGAGTATAGACGAATTTTGTGAATTTTTCTTCATTAATTGTTGTGGACAATTGGTTTCTCCTTTTTAGGCAGAAAAACGTGTTCGGACAGAGCTGCGTAGAAGAATGGAAATGGAAAGGATGTCTTCCTTGAGACCGTTGCTGCAAAACTTGGAAGATGGGCATTTACCTTTTATGTGCTTGCAGTATCATGATAGTGCTGGAGTTAAACATTTAGTCCCTGCTGTTTATATGGGTGATGTTGATTCCATGGATGGTTCAAAGTTAAAAAATATGGTATGTGTTCTTGCATCTTCTTTTTTTATGCATCAGAAATTATCCTAATTCATATGTTAAGGTTTTTAGTTCACGACCACATTCTGAATGTCATTGGTTTGCTACATGCAGGTTACTGAAAATGATTCTTTTGCTCTTAAAGTAACATTGGAAGGTGACGACGATGACCTGGCAAGCCAACTTAATACAAAACCATGTTACTATGTGGCTCTTGGTTCAGATAACACTTGGTATCTTTTCACTGAGAGGTGTATCAAGACAGTGTACAGAACAGGTTTCCCCAATGTTGCTTTGACTAAGGGTGATGCTTTACCTCGAGAAATAATGACTGTTCTTCTTGAAAAGGAGGAAATGCAGTGGCAGAAGCTCAGTCAATCTGAACTTGGAGGTATATGGTCCATGGAAGGGTCGTTAGACACATGGTCCTGGAGTTTGAATGTGCCAGTTTTAAGTAGTCTTCCTGAGGATAATGAGGTAATCAGCATGGGTTTTTGTTTGTGTTACTATTTCAAACAGTATGATGCTACATAAGTAATGATAAAAAGCTGCGTTAAGAGTTTAAGGGGGTGTTTGGAATTTGGGTGTGCAATTTGAAAGTAAGTATGTGATATTAAATGATCATAATTAGATAATCAACTCTAATTAAACGAGCCATAAAAGATAGCGTTTGGATGTGCTGTTATTGCTTAAAGTTGTGATGATGAGATAATAAGATGTTTGAATGGTTGACAAATGCTATTGTTATTTAACTTATATATAGTGTTTGGATGTGTTTTTATTGCTCGAAGTCATAATGACTAAGTAATAAGATGTTTGAACGTTTGACCAATACTTATTTTTATATAAGTTAATAGATAAAAGGAAATAGGATTGAAAGTTTTTAAATTTGGTTAAAAGAATGGGTAAATAATGTAAGTCATAGCATCATGCAAACTTATTTGTCAATGTGTGAATCTTCTACTTTCCTTCTTGTCTAGGTTATGCAATATTCACAAGCGTACTATGATGCAGTAGAATCTTACAAGAATCAACGGAATAAAGTTTCTCATTTGAAGAAAAAAATAGCCAGGACAGAAGGCTTTAAAGAATATAAAAAGATAGTGGATGTGGCTAGGTTCACTGAAGAAAAGATCCGGCGCCTGAAAGCTAGGTCAAGTCGTTTGATGACTCGTTTAGAGCAGATTGAACCATCTGGCTGGAAGGAGTTTCTCCAGGTAATCTTAACATGATGATTTCTTTTTGTTGTTGTTATTGTAGTTATTGTAATTAGCCCGAGCACTCTCTGCCCAAAATCATTAAAATCAACCTGTTCGGTGCAAGTATTGGGTAACTTTCGGCAATGAAAAATGACCCAACGGGCTAAACTGGGAAGGACCCTCATACATTAAAGAAACCAACTGGGTCATATTAGATAGGAAGTGTGAACTGTGGGACATGAACTAGGTACAGAAATTGGTTAAACGGTGGTTTTCTTTATAAAAAAATTTCTAAATGAATACATAAATTTCATATTATAGTTGTTATTATCATAGTTACAATTTTTTATTTATTTATTTATACTAGTAATAAGTTTTATGCACAAAAGCAGTTTGTAAAATCATATGATCATTTTTTCATTTGGCCATAAACTCGAATCTTGAATATTGATAATAAATAAGAATATTTGTGATTATGTTTATAATATCTGATTGTTCATAAAACTTTAATAAAAGAGAGTGGGAGAAGAGAACTAACAGGTTAACTTGGTCCAATTCAACCCGTTGTACCCATATTTCAAAATTACCAGCTCTGCCGAAACCTGTTTTAACCCACCCGTAACCAAATCTGTTTACTTTTGACAGGTGAGCAGTGTGATACATGAAATAAGGGCATTGGATATTAATACACATGTGATATTTCCTCTTGGTGAAACCGCGGCTGCTCTTCGAGGGGAGAACGAGCTGTGGATTGCAATGGTTCTTCGAAATAAAGTTTTACTAGATCTTAAACCTCCACAGTTAGCTGCTGTTTGTGGAAGCATTGTTTCTGAAGGAATCAAGGTCAGGCCTTCCAAAAACAACAGGTATAACATATTTATTTTACACTCAGGTTTAGTGGTTTATTTGATTATAAGTGTGTAAGCCTGTAAAATGTTTTCTTATAATTTTCTTATTGCAGTTATATATATGAACCTTCTACCACTGTGTTAGAAGTCATCAATTTTTTGGATGACCAAAGAAGATCTCTTTTACAACTTCAAGAAAAGCATGATGTAAAGGTTAGTCCATTAGATGAGTTATACCTGTACAGAAACACCTAGTTATTATGGTTGTTTAGAGAAAGTAAAGTGTGAGAAAATTATTTCTGCTGTTATGACATAAATAGACCATGTGAATAACTTGTCAAGTGTATGACGTTGCGTGTTTATGCTCCATCAGATACCTTGCTGTTTGGATAGCCAGTTTTCTGGCATGGTGGAAGCCTGGGCTTCTGGTCTGACATGGCGGGAAATAATGATGGATTGTGCAATGGATGAAGGAGATTTAGCACGCCTGTTACGAAGAACATTAGATATTTTAGCTCAGGTACATGTTTATATTTATGTCTCTCTTCCAGGGTAAGGTTTTTCTACCTTTTCTGACATATTTTGGGGGAGATTTAGATTCCTAAATTGCCTGATATTGACCCTCAATTACAAAGAAACGCAACAGCTGCATTTAATGTGATGGATCGTCCACCGATAAGTGAACTTGCAGGATGAAATTTGTAAGTCAATGATAAGATCAGTCTTTTTTCTTCTTTTTCATTCTGATAACGCAATATGTGGAAGAGTTAGCATTGAGTTCATGAAGTGAATATGATGATCGGTTGAACTATTGTGTAATCTAATTACCATGCATTTATATAATTCCTATGTTGAATTTTTAAATGTAGGTGCATTTTAACAGTAATTCTGCTACCACAGTTGGGAAATCACTGTATTAGTACAGCGTATGTGATGGATTTGAATATATATTACCACATGGAATCAGTGGTTAGTGGATGCTCCCGCGATAAAAAATAAAATACTTGGATCTGAACCTGCTGAATTAATTACAGGTAATGTTGCTTCTTCTTTTCATATAAAGTGTTTCTAAGCCATATATGTTATTAACCCTACATTTCAATTTGATGTTTGTGATCCAACAGATTGGTTTTGAACTTCAAAGTATATATTGTTTATTTTTTTTATTAAAAAGTTTATACTTGACACTATGCTTTCTAACAAATACCCATGCTGGTGAGTTGTTGGGTTAAGATCACATCTTTACTAGTTTCCACATATGACTTTGTATGTTGAAAGTAGTGCCTCTTTTTTTTTTTTGACATGGCTCCATAACTTCGAACTTTTACTAGCCCAAATCCCCGAACTGTCTTTTTAGTTTGTAGTCATATAACAATGCCATCTTTATCAATCTCCAAAATGCACTTCTAAGAATGCTGGTAACAATCACACCAAAAAAGTTGCTACATCAGCACCACGTTAACCACACTGAACCACTTTTTACCCAAAATAATTACGCTGATATTTACTAGTTGAAAAAAAAAAACCTTCGCACCCAAACACATGCTTCACAGCGGTATATACCAAGCTGCAGCCTTCCATGCCTGCCACCTGCCAGTCATATATTTGTTGTGTGTTTGCTGTTTATCTACATCACCACCTGCCAGTCTGGAAATATGTATCAGATAGATAAACAGCAAACACACAACAAATACTAGCGCAATGGGTGAGAGAGAGAGAGAGGGGTCACAGTCAATCATTCATGCATACCATTTTATACCATTCTATTCAATTTTACTTTTGAAAATACCCTTCTTGCTGTGGCTAATTTATTTATGAGGCATATTTTATGTTGGCTACAACTCTGTTCCAGGAGGAAGCACAAGAAAGAAGCTTCAGAGTGAGAGAAACCAAAACTCTGAAGAGGAGCTCGAGCCATACAAATGGGCATGTGATTGTAGCATCTGTAATTATGTTTGTGTATCCTATAAACTTATTGAGGCCCGTAATCCATTGCATTATGAAATGAAAATTCATCAAACCTTGAGCTTCTCAAATAAGATCGTTGATCTATATTGTGTTCTGTACATATCGTACAAGAAGCACAATTTTTTTTCCAGTTTCATCTTTTCTGAATTCGTATCCATGTTCAAGTTTCAATTTTATCTTTTATCAGTGTTCATCTTTACTTGTGCGGGTCTCACACTAATTCATTTATCACATCAATAAAATGTGACAACAAAATGAAATATAGAATGACCACACGTAATGATTCTTCATTTGTGTAAATAAATAGATACCAGGTAGCTGCTGCACCTCCTCAAATTTGTGGATTGATAATAATCTACTTAACTAAATTGATTCCAAAACCGGCAAAGATGTTTGTTTTCTCACAAGAGGTCTCAAGTTCGAGTCCTACCCTAGGCATATTTGGGGTGGCCACAGGTATTTAATTTCCACTTATGGTGGGCCTGGGTGAGTTTTCCC
>JAOXNX010000033.1:24714801-24728831 GCA_028566075.1 Solidago caesia
CAATTAAGTCCCTCGAGTCTTTACTATAACACAATAACCCCAATTAACGATACTACTAGCAACGGGAACACAAACACCACTTTTCTACTAAATTAACTCACATTAATAAGCTACTTATTTACTACTTAATAACTCATGTAATTCTCATAATTATTCTCACAATAATTATCTACTTAATTATAACGCTACTAACGGTGACTCGACTTTGACTAACGGTCAAAGTTAACGACTTAAGATGAAAGAGATCGGGATGTTACAATTACCTCCTCCTTAAAAGGATTCTGTCCTCAGAATCTACTCAGTAACAAACAACTGTGGACATCAATCTTTCATCACCGCTCCAGTCTCCCACGTTAAACTTTCTCCTTTATTGCCCCTATTTGACCAACATACGGTTAATCTCATTATGAAGCTTTCTCTGCTTATAACTAAGTACCTCTATCGATTTCTCGACCATTTTCTCTTTTAATTAATACTCTCTCCTTCCAAAGGGGTCACACCGACCTCGTCTACTAGACACTCTCAAAACGAACATGAAAAGTGCTATAAATAACATCTACTCTTGAGGAAGATCCACCCGATCTGCCTGCCCAATGCCTCCTATTCTATCGCTAGTAGGGAAAAATAAGTAAATATGCACTCGTAGAACCTGTACGAGTGAAGCAGTCTACCCTAACAGCGATGTCCATAAATACTCACGGTCCAATCACTAGTTCAGGTGTGATTGAATTAATAGTAGAGGTCAAGCTGCGATAGCACTCAGGTACATTACAATAAACAGTATAAGTTCAGGTCAAAAGTTACTAAGTTCATAAGTACGTTACATAAGTACAGTTCATAAAATAAGTTCATAAATATAGTTCAAAGTACAGTTCATAAGTACGCACGTTCAAAATAGCTCATTAGTACATATAGTTTTTATAAAAATAGTTTTTCATGCTTTTCAGCCCCGCACTATAAACTGATAAAACAGAATAGCGGCAGTGAACTCACTTGCTTGAAGATCGAACGTTAGTACTAGATAATGTACTATGGTAAGCACAATAAAAACAAGTCACTAGTTGCGAGCAACTGAACCTAGAATCAAGAACACAATTGAGGTTAACACCTCATAAAATGATCCTATGTTTAACAAGTAGTAACCTAGGAATGCCATGGAACTTACTTATTAAAGTTTACCGAAAACTTCATAAAATTAGACAATTAGTTCTGATACAAACCCAGTATTTGAAATGAACCTGGTTTCAAAACAACCTCGTACGAACCTCATTTCAAAATAGACGAACGAACTTCGTTTCAAGTCCCAAACGAACCTCGTTTCATGATCAAACGAACCTCGTTTCATGATCAAACGAACTTCGTTTGATAGCCCAGACGAACTTCATTTCAGAATCAAAACGAGCTTTACAGTTCTTGCATCAGTATTACCGTTTGATCAAAAGACATGAAATCGGAAACAGGGTTTGCAGATGCAAGCATTTTGAGTTAAAACATTCATGACCAAAACCATGCCCTAACCTTTTGATACTAGAATCTTTGGTAATAAACCAAAAGAAACGGTTTAGTGAACACCGAATTAAAGAACATATAACTCAAAATCTTGCAAAGAACCAACTAATTGAACATGGAGATTAGGAGTATACCTTAATAGAACAGAAACCCAATCAAAATTCTGATTGTCTTTGGCTTTAGAACGAACCGCGTATAGGATCAAGTCTAGAGAGAGTTTTGATCTTGATAATGATACAAATGAAGTGATTTTGGATATAAAATCTGTTTTAAGTCAGTATTTGCATGCCAATACAGGTGTTAAACCCATATTCAAACACCTGTGATTCACTAAAATCAAGTAATTAAACAATTACTTAATTTAGATAATGGACCATTAGTTTTAGGACTAAAAATGTAATAGATTTAACGATCTGGTGGCATTCCGTTAGTTACTATAAGTCTATTTGTTAAACATTCTAGGATACAACTCAGGTTTAAAATGAACCAATACTCGAGAGTACGCACTTTGAACATATAATAAGTACAGAACAAGTCTTAAAGGAACAATAAATACGGTTCAGGCTCATTTAATGAACGTTCGAACAAAAGACAGTACAAGACTTGAGACAATTGTCACACATCAAGTCCTTTAAACCGTTTTAATAATTGAAACCATTAGAGTTTTCTTGCAATTGAAGAACACGAATGGCAATTTCGAAGACCAAGAAAATGACTAGTACAAGAGCACGAAGATGTCACTAAACCGAGCCCACGATGATGAGGTGTAGGCTGCCTACGAAATTCATATTCAAAAGGGTCATGGAGATGGCAAGTCCATGAACCAAACACAAACCTAACATATCAAAAAAACATACATACACACTGATGAGGTCTTGTACACACACAACTAGCAAAATACACACACACACACACACACACATATATATACGTACAGAAATTCAGAAGAGGAAAAGGAACAGAAACATAAGAAAAGGAGGAAATATGACACGAAGATAAACAACAGCCACGAAGTTGATCTCCATTCGGGTCGGGTCACGAAGATAAAGACCAACCACCTGGTCGGGTCACGAAGATGTTCTCCATCTGACACAAAGATGTCCAGCCGTTGACCAAGTCAACACGAAGATGTGTAACACCCTAACCCTAGCCTGGTCACGCGAAGAAGAAGAAGAAGGGCTGTTGACCAACTTTGACCGTGTATCTAACACGAGACACGATGAAATCACCATGGATTTGGACACGATGAAATCACCATGGATTTGGGCCAAGATAGCTGCACATGTCCTTGGTGCTCGTGGATTTAAAAACAAATTGTAGGTGTTTTGTGTTTTTTATATTAGATCATGGGTTTGTATATTAGATCATGGGTTTGTATATTAAATCATAATCTGAAAATGAATATTTAGGTTGGTTAGAGATGATGTTTATAAGTTTAGATCTGAAAAATGAGAGGGTACAGGAGAGGATGAGTGGCTAAAGACACATTTACCCCTGCACATGTATGGCACATGACCTTATTTAACGATACGTTAGCCTCCGTTAGCGGGAGGTACTACCAGCGTGTGTTTTTACACACCATGGGTACGTCTTGGGTAATTTTCAAATGCGGGGTACTGCCAGTGTGATTTCGTGATAAGGACATGTACCATTCTTGTAATTTACCCTAAGAATTATAAAGTATAGGTCATAATAAATTAAATTGGTAATTAATTAAGGTAACTATACAAGAAAGAAAGTTTGACTAAATGAATAAGAAATTTATAATTAATAAATTAATAGGGGTATTATAGGTATTTTAAATCTTGAAAAGTATTGTAATTTATAGATAGGGGTATTAAGGGTATTTCAAGTTCATTTCTTGAAAATGGGTGGTGTTTGGGGGTGGGGGGTGGGGGGGGGGGGTTAAATGCTTTATAAAGGGTACTAGCATACTGACCGTGTAATTCAGCGGAATTAAATATTTTTTGGGCACTGTTTAATGATTTTAATAATGGTTCGCCGCTGCTCCGTAGGTGTAATATTATATAAGATAATGTTTCGATGAATTATAAAATATAAGCGATAATAAATTAAATAAGGTAATTATATAAGAAGGAAAATTTGACTAAATGTATAAGAAAAGTATAAGTAATAAATTATATGAATAAGGTAGTATGAATAATTTAAAAGAGTGGGTGATAAAGCAGTGATAGAGATGATAGGTACTTTTGGGTTATCAAATTCTTTTTTGCGAAAGGGGAGACGATAAATGCTTTATAATATATTATGGATTATAAATATAAATATATTGTTTTAACCTGGTCACCGACCGGGTATTAAACTAGTTGGGGTTGTCTAAGAGCATATCCAATGAGAGATCAATTAAATTTTTTTTGTTGTTGTAAAAATAGTCTTTCAAAAGTTTTTTTCCATTGGGAGAAATGATTTTTTTTTGTTGAATAGATCGAAGAACCTCAACCTATTGATGAGAATAAACACTCTCTTTCATCTATATTTAATTATAAATTAATGGTTATTGGGGTTTTTTTTTTATAAAGATTTTACCATTAGAGTAAGAGTTTTTTAAAGTTTTTTTTATTTTATAAACAACTTTTACACAACAACTTAACTATTGGAGATGCGTTAATATATGCCATAAAGACACACATAAGGTGTTATTAATGCACCAAATATTTGTCTTTAAAAATGAACATTACATTTTTCAAATGAATGTTGATACTTTTTTCATTTTACAAGAAGAATATTTGATGCATTAACTGCACCTTATGTGTGCATATTAGACAACCCCTGTCTATATTTATTAGGTAGTGATAAACTCACAACATTTTTTATCCATACACAACAATATCTGCATCATATAGTTGTACAGTACAACCATATAATGCAAATATTATTGTGGATGGATAAAAAATGTTGTGTGTTTATCACCTCCCATATTTATTAACTAGTCTTCAGTCCCGTCCGATGAACGAGTGGTTTCAAAAGATATGTCTTTTAGATTTTGTTTCAATATGTTTAATGTTTTTATGTTAAATTATAGAATTTTTCTTAACTAAATGAATTGATTTCGATAAAGGGAACAAAACAAAGATATTCATATGTAATAATATGCATTTAATCAAATACCATATGTGCATAAAAAAAAATCAACTATAAAACATTGTTCTGGTTAAAATACAAATGTTAAATCAAAATTACATAAATAACTAAAATGTCAGTTCTGTTTATACTACATAAATAAATCATATATAAAATTCTCATGTTAAAAATGTAATAAAATTAATATATGTAATAAAATCAAGATTCATTAATTTGTTCAAAATAAATATAAAAATATTTTTTGTTTTACCGTCGATCTGTGGAACCAAGCACCGTCACTCTTAGTTTTCTCTTTACGTTGAAATTATACAATATCACGCATCTCGTGGGTACATTTCTAGTCTTAAAAGAATAGAAGAAATTAAAGTCGTTTTAATAGATATATACAAAAAAATATTCATAATGTATTTACGGATGAAAAAAGATAAGATTTAAACGGTAGAGATAAAATAATTTTATTGTTATAGATTTAGTTTTAAGTTTAATATAAATTTGTTAATAATAATGTTTATTTTAAAAAAAGATAAAAGATAGAATTTAAAAAAAAAAAAAAGAAGAAGAAAGAAGCGGGAAAAAAATATATCCAAAGAGAGTATAATTGTGTCAAGTGTATTTTCAAGCTTCGTTTTAGTTCCTCTAAAAAATCCTCCACCTAATTTTCATAATGTCATGACTACATAACAAATATAATTTATTAATTTTCTCTTCTAAGTTCTAATTTCATCCATTGATTATTATTTTATCAATGTCATGATAATATTATTAAAAAAAGGGAATAACTAATATGTTTATAGTAGCATATATCTTAGGTGCTGTTAAAGGTAAACGAGGGATTATATATGTGTGTTTAAAATAGCTGGAGGACCGAAAATATAAATTTATTTCATAATTTTATTTTGGAAGCATCTAACTTATATGCTAATAGAAGCATATTAGTTATTCCTTTAAAAAAATTATTATGGAGATTTTTTAAATGGAAATATCATTTCCCTTACTAATTTATATAGTCCACTGCATAAAAAATCTCATTCCAAGCATTTGCGCCTTTACTTTTCCATCATTTTGTTCTTATATTTTCCTCTCATTCACCAACCCTAAAAAGCCAACCAATATTCCGATCCACCAATCTCCGACGATGACGTCACTCGTTCGCCGGAGCTCTGATCTCCTGAAACCCCTAACCACCACCGCCGTAAAATCCACCACCACCTTCCTCCCCCACCGCCGTCACTATTCCACCGACGATACCACCACAATAACCGTCGAAACATCCGTCCCATTCACCGGCCACAACTGCGAACCGCCATCACGATCCGTCGAAACGACGCCGTCTGAGCTAATGAAATTCTTCACAGATATGGCGTTAATGCGCCGCATGGAAATCGCAGCCGATTCTCTCTACAAATCAAAGCTTATTCGCGGTTTCTGTCACTTATATGATGGCCAAGAAGCTGTATCTATAGGTATGGAAGCAGCTATAACTAAAAAAGACTGTATTATAACTGCTTATAGAGATCATTGTATATATTTGGGGCGTGGGGGCACTTTGCTTGAATGTTTTTCTGAATTGATGGGAAGAATTGATGGATGTAGTAAGGGGAAAGGTGGGTCTATGCATTTTTATAAAAAAGATGCTTGCTTTTTTGGGGGGCATGGGATTGTTGGTGCTCAAGTTCCACTAGGTTGCGGTTTGGCTTTCGCGCAGAAATACAGAAAAGAAGATCATGTTACTTTTGCTATGTATGGTGATGGTGCTGCTAATCAAGGGCAGTTGTTTGAGGCTTTGAATATGGCTGCTCTTTGGGACTTGCCTGCTATTCTTGTTTGTGAAAATAATCACTGTAAGGACTATGGACAATTTTATTTTATTTTTTGTTTATCGGGTGTTTGGGATTGTTTATTTTAAAGCGCTTATTATATAAGGTGTTTGTTTTAAAGTGTTTTTTGTTGTATGAAATAAGTTGGTAAGTAGTTTTTGGAGAGAGTGTTGTTTCTGTTTATGTGCGATATCAATAAGCAATAAGCAGGAAAGCATTTAAGAAAGTTGCCCAAATGCCCGATGATTGTGTTTGTTATACTATTGTTGGATTAGTTTGTTGGTTTTTGAGTATGCAGGTGTTTGACTATTTGGGGATTTATGGGGTGTTTGGGATTGCATAATCACTTTCTTTGTGTTTTTTTTGTTTGATTACTAGTTGTAAAAATGGTGGAAATATGGCTTTTGTTAGAATCGAGATGTATTATTGGATTACTTGGTTGCTATTATTGTTTGTGAAAATGGATGATTAATTGTGTGTTTCTGTTTGATTAATGTATGGTTGTTTGGTAATTAAGTCCTGGAATTGGAATTAATTTAATGTACTTTTAAGCATCAATTAGAGACTTGATTAGTGGTCCTTGTGATGTAGCTAGTTATGTGGATATGTACTTCCTTTTAGATATATATTATTGTATTAGTTTGGTTGGTTTGGAGCATTGAGACTTTAATGCTTCCCTCTTTTTAAAAAAAGTTTTTTGAAAAAAAGAATAGTGTTTTTCTGTTTGATTAGTGTATGATTGTTTGGAATTGAAAGTACTTGAAGTTGAAGCACTCGTAAACATCATATAGAGGCTTAAGAAGTGGTCCCTGTGAAGCTAGCTATGTGGTTAAGTACTTAGTGTGCGATATATTATTGGATCAATTTCGTTGGCTTGAAGTACAGTATTTTTCAATTATTTGGGAATTGAATCTGTATACTAGAAACTAGTGAAAGCGCATGGTTCATAATCACTTTAAGGATCCCTTTATTTTTGTTTATTCATTGCGGTTTTTTGAGAATTGAGATGTGTTGTTGGATTAGCTACTTGGTTTTGGAGTAGGCAAGTGTGCGATTATTTGAGGTGTGTGATTGAAAAATCACTTTTTTGTGTTTGATTATTAGTGGTAATGCTGGTGGAAATGTGGTTTCCGGTAGAATTGAGATGTATTTGTGGATTAGTTAGCTGGTTTTGAGTATAAAAGATTTTGATTATTTGGGGTTTTAATTTTAAATAGATATAGTAGTGAAATTTGTATGTGTAGTTTCCGGGAGTCTAGCTTTTTATGACATGAGATGAAGTTTGCAAAGCTTATCTTTCCATTATTCTGGTTTGTGAAAATAGTTGCTGTAAGGGCTCACCTTTATCTCCTAAAAAGAAAATAATTATCAATTGTGTTTTATGTTTGGTTATAGGATACTATTAATATGCTTGGTGAATTTAGTGTACTGTGTGTACTGGTTTTAGTATTAAAGTTTTAGATTTATAATTAATTTAAGCACTTACAAATGTTATATAGAAACTTCAAGTGGTGGTCCTTGTAGTGTAGCTAGTATATGTGGATATGTACTTCCGCGGAGATATATTGTTGGATCAGTTCGTTGGCCTGGAGCATAGAAGTTTTATTTATTTGGGCTTTGAATTCTAGAAAGTAGGGAATTGTGTGTATGTGTGCGCGTGCGTGAATTTAGTGACTTGTGAGCATGAAACTGCTAAGAATGAAAATTGTTTCAAGAATACAAGGAGTGATGCTTATAAATTATAAATGAAAGTTTGATGTTAGAAAAGTAAATATTGTTTGTATTTTGATCAATCTCGAAATTGTGGTCACACATGAACACAGATTGTATGTAATTGAGTTTTATTGTATTGGCATGCAGATGGTATGGGAACTGCTGAATGGAGAGCTGCTAAAAGTCCTGCTTATTACAAGAGAGGTGATTATGTTCCTGGACTGAAGGTGAGTTAGTCTTCCTATTGTGATCGGAATTAAATATCCGTTATTGTTGCTTGTGCTATCATTGTTGTTACCATCACTTGTATCCATCTCCCAAATTACTAAACAGACAATTATTAGTAGCCTAAAAAGATATATTTTTCAAATCTGATCTTAGGATTGTTTTGTTGTTTCCAAATTGCACTTTCTTCTAGTAGTCATTTTTTTTATACTTAGTTGTAAATTTGTCCAAAGGGATTTTCTTTATATTCCTTTCAAAAAATTTGGCTCTCTGTACAACGGAAGTCCTATGTACTTGTTTTTTCCGTGTAATACAAAACTTTATATTGTCTCGCATCATGTAAGTATGTAACCAGGTCCTTTTAGTGGCTATTCTCAGGAGTCAGGAATATCTTACATGCTACACTTTAGGTGACCAGGTCCATTTCCTTCTTTAGTTATTTATCCCTTTTGAATCATCAAGTACTTAATACACCAAGGCTTCATCATCTGTGATTATATTGATTCCATTACTCTTGCTTTCTTACCTCAATCTTAAACTTTTGAATTAATTGTTAATGTGTTATCTGCATGTGATATCCATCTTTGTGGAAATTTGTTTTGTTTTATCAATGCACCAAGTCTTTGCAGTGTTTGGTTGTTTACATACTTGCTACTGATGATTATAATTCATATCCTTGTGCAGGTTGATGGTATGGATGCCTTTGCTGTCAAACAAGCTTGCAAATTTGCAAAGGAGCATGCTTTGAAGAATGGACCCATTGTGAGCTGTCAAAGTTTGTTTGGTTTTCATGTCAGATTAGGATCCATAAATTGGAACTATTAGTCACTTGGTTAACTTTCAATGTTCAGATTCTGGAAATGGACACCTACAGGTACCATGGTCACTCTATGTCTGATCCTGGTAGCACCTACCGTACACGTGATGAGATTAGCGGTGTCAGACAGGTTAGTTCATCTCCAACATATCTTTCAAACCATTATGTATTTACTGCCTGTTACATACATGTAATTTGCTACTTTCAGGAACGTGATCCTATTGAAAGGATTAGGAAGTTGGTACTGGCTCATGATCTAGCTACTGAGAAAGAACTCAAGGTGACACTTAGATTCATGAACCAAATCTTTGCTTGTCATCACACCGTGTAAATACAAAATGGAAACAATGTAATATCTTTTATGTCTATATCTTCAGGATATAGAGAAACTGGCTAGAAAAGAAGTTGATGAAGCAATTGCTAAGGCCAAGGTAACAAGCCTGGCGAACTTATCTTTTTCATTTATCCAGTAAAATTTACCAACCTTTCAGATATCGACTTGAATAGCAGCTCATAATTAATAGATATTCAAGCATTTCCAGCTATATTCCTTTCAATCCTTGATTTAATGTACAATCAGTGATGGACCTTGATTTACATACAATCAATAATGGACCATTATTCTGACAATTACCTTTCTCTGGAACTTCAGGAAAGCCCAATGCCATCTGAACCTGAACTCTTCACTAATGTTTACCGTAAAGGATACGGAGTGGAGGTATTTTTATATTTATTCTTTTATTAATGGGAAAGTTTATAAAAGAGTAACTAAATGTTTGTCTCGTTTCTGTTTTGGGCTTGGTTTAAAAAGGCGCTCCGAGGCAATAAGGGTCAAAAAGGTCTAGGCTATAGGCGGCGCCTCACGTAAACAAGTTTTCTTTTTTTTCCCCCGATAAATGCTTGTATCAACCCTACATTCTATTTTGTACAAAATAAATACTTTAAACATGCTTAAAAGTCACTTCTACATAACAAAAATACACAAGACACTTCACGTCTTCAGTTACACACCAAAAGTTTTCACAAAAGTGTAGTGACTAGAGCATCAATGTCAGGATATTATTAATATATATTAATATAATATTATATGTTGTATATAAATTTTATATAACATATAATTTTTATTCATATTATAATCTTTAAATATAATGTATCTTTAATTTAATCAAGTACATAAAAAATATAATTAAAAATATGAGAAACAAATGGTAAAAATAAATAATAAATAGTGTATAAATAAAAGTAAATTAAAAGGGAAAGATTAGTGCCTAGGCGGCGCCTAGTCACCGCTTAGTAGCGTCAAGAAGCGCCTCAAGTAACACCAGCTCCCGAGTAGGGCCTAGGCAATTCCTCAAACACCTAGGAGCGTCTAGCGCCGAGGCCGTGCCTTTTTAAACCAAGGTTTTGGGTAACCATCTTTGTTTTCATACAAAGATAAACTTTTAAAAGATCTGATTAAAAAAACCGTTGAGTTTCTGAAAATTTTGAATCAAGGTAATCTGACCTGGTTACCGCGTTCAATACTTTAAATGATGATGACATGACAGTTGACATGTCGGTAACTTCGACCATGTTGGCATGTCTAATAAAGTGTGTTGACAAAAACAGATACACCGACTTGGTTGCCTATTTATCATTTTGGGCCTGTTTTTTATTTACTCTGATTACTTTTCCTTTTGGTCAATGTATAACCTATGAAGGAACATTATTTTGACCTTGTTTTGTTGGGTCTAACTCTAAGGCCTCTTATTGTGGTGCGTTCAAGTACCATATCCAAACATGCTAGTTATTGAATAGATCTTTTTGTAACTGCTGCTTTTTTATATAACTTGTTAATCGTGACTTGCAGTCATTTGGAGCAGACAGGAAAGAATTGAGAGCTACACTTCCCTGATTGCAATATGAATCGACGACATTTCGTGTTCACTTCTGCTCTGCTTAGAAGACAAACAAGAATAATGAGAACAGAGAGACCAAACAAATAACACATTTAATTGCTGCCCCGCTTTGCTTTACATGTATTTCGTGGTCATGTTCATGGCAAAAAAAAGTTTTGGCAACATCGGTGACATGATTCTTTTTTTGGCAAGTATTAAGATGCTGCTTCCTTTGTGCTATTGGAGCTTCATATACTTCGATTGTAAAATGCAATGTTTGTGTGAAGCCTGTTGTTAACTCTGTTTTTGGCTGTTACTTCATGATCCTTTTCATGGGTTGCCTGCAAATATATTTGGATTTTTTATTTATGATCCGTCTGATCAGAAAGCCGGTACGTCGCAACTTTGATTTTCTTGACCATCTTATTGTAGCTTTATGATCCATGTTGATCACTGGTTTTTTTAAAAAGAAAGGTTTCCAAAAATCAAGATTTGTGACAAAGTTAGTGCAGATATAATCGTAAATTTAACTTGTACTTTGCAAACTTTTTCTTTGACGTAAGAATGATGGACGTGATTGATTCAAAAGTTTGCAACTCGTTTCACTGTTTTAGTATTGTTATGATTAATTTTTGGGTTTAATCACTGGATCATTAACTTACTTTTTGTTTTGTAAAATTTGTACATGGTTGCGTAATATGTGACCTGTTTACTGGCAATATAGCCGGTTTAAGCCTCTTTTTTTTTAATTAAGTTGTTACGTGGATATTATGTGAAAAAAATATAAGGGTTTAATCATTGGATCACCAACGAACCTTTTCTTTTGCACATGGTTGCCCAACAAACTTGTAAAATTTATACATGGTTCAACAATCTTTAACCTGTTTATCGGTTACCCTCTTTTTAGGTGACGTGACGTTTATCTGGCAATGATGTGGACTATTAATAAAGATGATAGATTTCAGCAAAGATGTATATCAAAACTATATGCCCATTCTTTTTTTCCCCAAATTGATATGAACCCTGAATTGAAACATGTCTTCTTTGTCATCTAATAACCCTGCAAGACGTTTTTTCCCATCTCATTCTAACTCACTCTGACTTTCATTAACTCACTTAACGAAACCCAATCTCACCAATAATAGTCCACGTAAGCGTCACGTTACGTTAGTTGACCGGAGCTCTGACGAATATGGTTCTGATGTTGACCCGGTACTTCTGGTTAGTGGGGTTGGTAATCTTGTCTTTATATTCTTCAGGTTTTATACTTATTTGTTGTAGATCTTTAACTT
The DNA here is from genome assembly GCA_028566075.1 of Solidago caesia. Classification (NCBI taxonomy): domain Eukaryota; kingdom Viridiplantae; phylum Streptophyta; class Magnoliopsida; order Asterales; family Asteraceae; genus Solidago; species Solidago caesia. The sequence goes on from JAOXNX010000033.1 coordinate 24,727,154, forward strand.
TATATTGTACACAAAACGACCTTCGTTATTTGCAGGTTAAGTGTTTGGAAGATGTCGGAAGCATTTGTCCGGGCCGGTTAATAGGTGCATTTATGCCAAGGATGGTCTCATGGATTTGTCTTTTGGTTATGACTCTCCTTGAAACTTTTCCAGGTATTTTGTTACATTTTTTTTTTGTGTGTCTATTTTGTTATCATCTTGAATTTTAGAACCAGATAGCAGAGTGCCAGCGCAATGCGACATGAGTAAATACTTTTTATCAGTGACATTCGACGACTTTTTATGGTGGTTCTCACTAGTGGTTAAAAATAACGTTTTCATTTTTTGCAAGACATATTTGTGATTTTCATAATTAAAATTAAAAATATATAAGTTGAAATAAATTAAATGAGGTAACTGTAAAAATAGAAAGTTTGACTAAATATATAAAGTAAGTATTAATTAAGATTTAAGCTGTAAGCATATATCGGTCATTTCGCATATGAATTTTGTAACTTTTCTACAAAAAGATAGGAAAATATTGGAGGCACTTACTTAAGAAGAGTGTTCATGGGATTTAAGCGAACAAGACTTTGATTGAGTCGACATTGAAGATAACAAACTCATGAGAAGACTGGTTTGAGTTCTGATCAATCCATGCACCCACCAAAAAACTCAATAGCGGGAACTGCAGTGGTTCAAGGTAAGTAAGAATCTATAATGACCTAAAGTATAGTAGTAGTGTAGCGATTAACATTCTAAAACAAATTGATAATTGAGAGAGATGTGGGAATATGTGTAGAGAAAGAAAAGGAAGTAAACTAACTTATAAAAGATTCCATGAACTTAAATTGCATCCTCCCATAATTGAGTTACATTACATCCTCCCATATTTCAATATACTCACATATATATATATATAGTTTTGTGACATGTGTATCTTCCTTACATTTTTTTTATAATTTTTATCTTGTAAAGGTGTAAGAATTTAGATGTGACCTGAACAACATAAAGAAGAACTATGATGGAGAAACACCTTAAATGTTGCACCTTATCGAGATCTTTCTTTTCCAAAAATTCTACCATATGTTGCACCTTATCAAGTCTTTAATTAGAAGAAACTGTAACTTCACAAAGCAAGCTATAAGGAGACATGTCAATCCACCTATTATTGTCATGATGGTGTCCACTTGTAAATGTCCATGTGTAAACACAATGAATAATGTTGCTTAAAAACCTAAAACCATGGTTGTTGTTAATATGAAGAGTGCTGAGAGACCAATTATCAATCTGTATGAGGTTTTAAAAGAAAATCTTGTTCCGCATAACGAGTTGTGAGAATGGATAAAAACATTAACAATGAGGTAACATATGAGAACTATGCTATGACATCACATATTGCAAAAACCTAAAAGGCTGCATTCTTTAAAAAAAAAGAGTATACCACTATCTTGATCATTCCCCCCCCGGGGGATAGTAATCCTTGCTGCAAACACAATAGTAACAATTAGTGCAATAGTGTAGGAATTTGCATTATAGATGAAAACTACTTCAAATTTGCATCAACATTTGGTAATAGCCGGAGAGAAATGGATGAAAACCACTGCAAATTCCTACACTATCATGGTAGCACTAATTGTTACTATTGTGTTTGCAGCAAGGATTACTATCCCGGGGGGGGGGGGGGGGGGGGGGGGGG
>JAOXNX010000033.1:24733532-24745513 GCA_028566075.1 Solidago caesia
TATACTTGTGTCTATGAATCTTCGTGCATCAATTTTATCATGATCTAATGGTCAAGATCTTATCTTACTTGTTTTACGTTAATACTTGTTTTATAATAACCAACCTCTATATATATATATCAATATATGTAAAGATTCCAAGCCAAAACTTTTTAGACAAATGTTGCTAGCCAACAACCAAATATTCAAATTACTACCATATGGGAAGTCATATATATATACACCAGTATCGATCAATACTTAGCAATATACATCATTTACAACTAATATATATATTTACAATGTAACATATTAAAAAAAATTTAATGTCTAAATATTATACTATTATTCAACCTCTTCTCAAAATAAGTTATTGAAAGTCATGCGCTATGACAAGTTTTACAATAAAACGGGTAGACGGGTAAGTTTTCCATGTTCAGGTTATCTTTTGAAAATAACAAGAGATATACGCGGCCTAACCAAGGTTTGGCGTACGAATTGAAAAAAAAGTTTATAGATATTTTGTAAATTTTGTTATGTGTTTTCTAGGCTCCGCTCCACTACAATTGCCTTGTTTAAGAACTTAATTATTACCGGACTAATTAAAGTGAAAAATATTTATTTACATTGACATGAACATTGTAAAAGGCTAAATTAATGTGTTCGTGTTTATAATAATTGATTTTTTTGTTTTTTTTCCCGGTCTATTGATTTGTGGTGGATCATCGAGGACAACATTGGGCCATAGATGACGACACATCATAGGATAATTATAGGATTTATTTATTATTATGTATGTATGGTCGAGCGGTGGCAGCTGTAAATAAATGATAGTGAAGGTACGTTCTTTGTGTAGAAAAAAATCTTCAATGTTTTTCAACACTTCAATTCTTGGAGGCAAACTAAAAACATTTAACTTCAAATACAAAGTTTTTGAGTATTTTTCTTTAGGATACTTCAAAGATCATATCAAATTAAGAGCGTGTTAAACCAACTCCAGTTTTTTTTTTCTTTTTTCTTTTTTTTGCCAGTTATAAATTTCTAGAAACTGTTTTTTTTTTCCTTTCTTTTTTGATAAAAGATGAGATTATAATATTACAATTAAGGGAAAAAGTTTTGCAATGAATTGATACAGATTACTTCAATCAAATTGAATTGATCCCTAAACATCAACAATAAAATTGAATTAAAACTAGACATGTAGTTGTACTTGAACTAAACATGTTCTGAAGTTTGCATGAAAACTAAACCCTTCAAAACCTGGAAATTCAGATCTAATCTACAAGATGTCAAGCAAAGCTCAAAAGACTTTCGATCAGTAAGTTTGGACACACAAAAAAGGGACTGTAGGTTGAGAGGGCCTCGACCTGCTCGACACGTACCCTTTACTAAAGTTACAAAACCAACGACGGCCTGAAAGATGCCTACGGGTGTCCGACAGCGGGAGGTCTAGCATACGTTGTCTAAACAGGGTCCGCGCTAGAGAGCTTCCTCGAAGCGGAAATGCTTATTTCAAATACCCGATGGGGGAAAACCCCCTACTAATCCGCCCGAAGGCACGACAATTAATAGGGGTAAACCCTTGCCTCCTCCAAGATTCAAACCTGGGGTTACCAGGCCCAAACCCCTTCATTGGGGGACTTCCTATATCAAAGAATAAATAATGTAGTTGCCAAGACTTGAACCTTGGTCACTTGTACCAAAGTCCAAACCCTTATCCAACTCTATCACATGTCTTTAACTACCTTGTTTTAATTAGTATACTGATGTTATCCCCCCTTTCTCCAAATACATGAATGAAACACTATATTCAAGGTTAATTCTATCTAAATACACGAGTACCATGTACCTCACCTTAAAAACAGTAGTATCCATTTAAGATCTTCTTCATTCTTCATTATATTATCTGTAAAAATTATATATATATAAAAAAAATGAAACAACAAACAAGATAGAATCATCAAAAGTTAATAATAACAAAAGAAACGAAAAACCCACATCAAAAAAATGATGTGTAGCCCAATTCACGTTCTGTTTTTTGCCACCAATATAATGCTAAGAAGAAGCTATGTATTATATATTTAAGAATTAGGGTTTATTTAAAAAAAACCAGATTTATATTCCATTAAATAACTTTCTCCAAGTCATTGAGTTATTGGTTAAATGGTCAGAGAGGTTTTCTTTTAAAGATTGATGCAAATTCGAGCCTCACGGAGTGAGTGTGGTGAAATTCATCCAAGTAGCTACACTGAGTTTGATGAGGGACTAGGCTGTTAAAAAAAATTTAATTTTTTAATAAAATAACTTTCTCCAAACTCCTAAATTAAATGCAAGATTTTTGTTGTCATGTATAGAAATCCTTAAACTTCTCCACATACATGTGAGTGAGTTCCGAAAAATTGATCACTTGATATAGTCAAACATCTAGTAAAATCTATACCATATCAGATCCAAATTATGTATTTTAGGTAAGTAAAACAATCGATTCTGACGCATTAGTTTTATCTAAAAATATAAAAATAAACATCTTTCAATTAATAAAAAATTTCTTTCAAAATACTGCTAGTTAGATCCAATCTTACATTTATGTAGAAAGATTATATAATTTGATTTTATTAAACAAATTTCCAGCATATGATTTGATTTTCCCCCACTATTAGAGGTAAGTATATATTATCCCAATTTAACCGAAAACTACAAAATAACCAAATATATTTATAAAGTCCTAGTATTTTAAAAAGTACGATTCATTATTTATTATTCAATACTTTTCAAAAATAAATAAATAAATAAATAAATAAATCTTAATATGAATATATACAATTGCTCTAAAAAGTCAATTAAAAAATCTCTACAATTTAATAAATTTAATAGTTAAAATTAGGTTTTCCCCGCAATTTATTAAATTTACGTTAAGCTCAATCTACTATAAATTAGACTTTTCTGCCTTAAAAATGTCTAGAATTTGACAGATTTAATCTATATAAATTAAAAAACGATTGAATATAATATTGATACAAAATTATTTGTATTTAATTATCAAATAATGTATCTATTGAAAAATAAATATATATACATATTTAAAATATCACTATGCATATAAAAATAAAAAATAAAAAATTCTAAATATTTTAACATTTTATTCCACGAGACTAAAATGTATTCTATGAAATAATATGTATGATATATCCATTATAATAAAAAATAAAGATCATAAATAGGTTAATAAATTTGTTGCAATAAATAATAAATACAAAAATATATTATTGCCATCTCATCCAACGCTGTTTTTTTTGTACTCGGAGTATTATTTATACAAGAGAAAGTGATTGAAAAGGACAGGGAGACTGTAAAGCTATACAATCTCTCCACACTCTCATCTTCACAACAACAACAACAAAAAACACACACACACACACACACACATTCATAAAATATAAAATCCTTAATTTATGTTTGTGTGATTCATTTTTTTGTACACCTTTTACTAAACCCAAAATCACTCACTAGCTTGCTCAAATGTATATACTAACTCAGTAGCTATATACAATAATAATGTTTCGTTTCCGGCCATTAAACGACACCGTTTTGATTCTACTTTTATTTCTATTGTTTTTTTCATTCCCATTATTATCTTTGGGTATTCGTTATTTCCCAAATAATAATGAGATTCATTCAAGACCAGGATCTTCTTCTGATATTCTTCTATTCAGATACACTGAAGCGCCGGACTACCGTAACGGCGTAGGCTGCACACGTAACACCATCCACGTGGCAATGACGATCGATTTAGAATACTTGCGTGGCTCAATCGCAGTCGTACATTCAGTCCTCCGTCACGCTTCATGTCCAGAAAATGTGTTTTTTTCACTTTATAGCTGCTGAGTTCGACCCGGCTAGTCCACGTGATTTGACCCGATTAGTGAGATCCACTTTCACTTCTTTAAATTTTAAAGTATATATATTCCGTGAAGATACTGTTATTAATTTGATATCGTCTTCAATCCGGGTCGCATTGGAAAACCCATTAAACTACGCAAGAAACTATCTGGGTGATATACTTGACCCGAATGTAGATCGGGTCATATACCTGGATTCAGATGTTATACTTGTTGATGATATACAACACTTATGGAACATAACATTAAAGAAAAACCGGGTAATCGGAGCTCCGGAATATTGTCACACAAATTTCACAAATTACTTCACGGATGTTTTTTGGTCGGACAAGGTTATGTCGTACCAGGTGTCACAAAAGAAACCGTGTTATTTCAACACGGGTGTAATGGTAATGGATATGGTGTTATGGAGAAAAGGGAATTACCGGGTCAAGATTGAGAAATGGATGGAGCTCCAAAGGAAGAAACGGATCTATGAGCTGGGTTCATTGCCACCTTTTTTGTTGGTATTTGGTGGTGAGATCGAACCGATTGATCATAAATGGAACCAACATGGGTTAGGTGGGGATAATGTGAAAGGAAGTTGTAGGAGTTTGCATTCGGGTCGGGTCAGTTTATTGCATTGGAGCGGGAAAGGGAAACCATGGGTTAGACTTGATGAGAAGAGGCCTTGTCCGTTGGATTATTTATGGGAGCCTTATGATTTGTATAAAGGACGGATGTCAGCCGTTGGATATGGGAATTATTTTATTTGATTTTTTATTTTTTGTTTTTTAGGTTTATTGAATAATGATTTGGAAAAGAAAAAAAAGCATGAAAATAGATTGTAAAAGTTTTTTTTTTTTTTTTTTTTTGGAGAGGTGTATGGTTATGGTTTCTAGGAGCATTCTTGATTCAGATGACAGCTGTGTACAGAAAGAAATTTGTAAGGAGTTTTGATTTGATTGGTTAATTGGTTGGATGAGTACAAGGCCATTTATTATTGTTTATTAGACTAAGGGGCCTTTTACAACGTGGGGAGAGGCGTCTTGCGCCATGTGGCGTTAGTCATCCCCCGGGTAATCATTTTAAAAATGGACAACTTAGACCATGAGGAGTGAGGCATCCCCACATGGGGGCGTCTTCCGCCATGTGGCGGTGCCTCCCCCGAGGGGATGCCCCTCTTTTTTCTTGGAGTGAGGCATCCCTTTTTGGGGCATCCTTCAATTATTTTTTTTAATTTTTTTTATAACATAAATATATTTATATACTTAAAAATATATTTTATATAACTTTATAATAACTATACTATTATTATTATTATTATATAAGAAAAAAACAAAAAAAAAAAACATGAGCCCGGTATATATATATATATCTATCATATCTATCACCACTACCAAACCATCACCATCATATCTATATATATACACTATCTATATCTACCACCACTACCAAACCATCACCTCCGGTCCACCCCATCCCGTCGGAAACCACCACCATCACCTCCGCCGAGCATCACACTTCACCCCACCACCGCCACCCTCCACTTCTTGTCTCCACCTTCGAAACCCACCAAGCCAAAAACACCTCCCTTAAACTGGTATATATATATATATATATATATCTATCATCTTCTTCCTCAACAATATATACACACATACATATACCGATATATACATATACATAAATATATCTAGAGAAAAGTTTATATATATAAGAGAAAAGGAAAAAAAAAAAAAATTTAGAAAACTAGCCGTTTTGGGCGGAAGGAAGGAGCATTTTAGGCGGAAGATATGTGCCGCCATCGATTTTTTTGGGCAAGAGTCGCCCCTCGGGGCCCTGTTCCGGGCGGAAGATAGGCGGCAGTGGGCGGCGCCGGGCTGGGGGTGCCTCACTCCGATCGGTCTAAGGAAGCTAATAAGAAACATGATAGTACTAGAAGTCAAATGTGTAAAGATTTTGTGAAGAACTAAAGACGTATCACCAAAGGTCCAAACTCCAAAGCAATTAAATTCAAACACAAAATATTAACTGTCATTGATAAAGCTAGTTGCATTATTTTACACAAATTATTATGAAAACCAAAGTAGCTTTCATTGATCAATTCAAACTTCAAAAACACTCATCAAAGTCAACCCTTTCAACCCAATAACAAAATTTTCCACGTGGCACCAACCCATTTCACCCATTTGGCCGCCATTGTTCACCACCTCCATTCACACTGTCCAAACCAACGAACTAAAGCAACCCCACAATCCACTACATTTCCAATTCCCTAAATACTACTCATTTTCCTATTTTTTTTTTTGACCAATCCTGCTGTCAAAATTTTCATACTCTTTTCTGTCAAAAACCTTGGTATTTTCATCAAGATTCATCCTTTTTCAAATTTCATTAGAAACCCATCATTAAATTCATACTCATTTTGAAACCCCATAAAGCAATTTTGTCAAAACATAGTAGTTTCTAGCTGTATCTGCTTCACCTTATAACTCGGTCTTCAAAGGTTTATTCCTCGTTGTAGTCATATTCCTCTTATTATTAATCTTAATTATTTTCGCTATTACTAAGATTTATCCTTTTTGCAGATTCATTAAAAACCTTATTCTTTTTTTTTTTTCATTCAAGATTCAATCTTTTTCAAGATTTATTAAAAACCCATTACTAATTTATACTTGGTTTTAAATCCCAGAAGCAGAGTTTGACATAAAAGAATAGATGTCAATTTACAAGACAAATTTCTTTGATCCTCAATCAGCTGCAGAGAAAGCTGTATCTGTGATTGGGTATGGATATGATCTCACTTGTGATATCCGGTTAACCGGGTGTAAACCCGGTCCGTCCGGGTCATCCTTGATCGAACTTGATGGAACTTTAACTAAGGATCTGGTGGTTCCTGGTGGTGTAGTTGTTCCCAATGTTTCTCAGGCGATTAAGTGTGATAAAGGCGAACGCACCAGGTTTCATTCAGACGTTCTTTCTTTTAATCAAGTAAGTTAATTCCATAGTTTGGCTTTGAATTCTTACAGAGTTGACTTTAAAAGCCAATGCCAAGCTGATAGATAGTTACTTACTTACATATGTTATATGTGTATGTGTATGTATATCAGATGTCTGAACAATTTAATCAAGACTTATCCTTATCGGGTAAGATACCTTCGGGGTATTTCAATTCGATGTTTGGTTATAAAGGGTGTTGGCAAAAAGACGCGCCTAGCACGAAGAATCTAGCTTTTGATGGTTGGTTTATTACATTATACAATATTGAGTTAGCTAAAGCACATATTGAATTATCTGAGAAGGTGAAGCAAGAAGTGCCGGCTTCATGGGATCCTACTGCTCTTGCTGAGTATGACCCTTTACTCATCCTGCAAAAGTTATTTATCTAATGCTTTTTAAAGAATGTGTTGCTAAAAAGACGTGAAAATGTTCCAAGATCATGTATACATTAGAATATAGAAACCTGGATAACTAACTTATCCTAGTGTACTAATATTGTTAGGCAAACTACACATGAATGCATCCAAATTTACATCTCTTGCTATTGTGTCGTATTGGACAAAAAATGTCCTTTGTATATGTTTCAAACTTTCAAATGGATTATTGATGTTATATGTATCTAATATCCAATTACGTCAACCTGTGCCGTGTCATCTTTTATGATGACATGGCACAAGGGCGGATCTACCTTGGCATTAGCTAGGTCCATGGACCTATGTTAAATTGTAAAAATATTCATAGTATATGGTAATTTTTATATGAACACACTTAAGTATTGGACTAGGACACACCTAATATTTAAGTGATGGAGAAATGAGGCCTAAAGTGTTGGAATGATAGATTTTCGACACACGTTAATTTCGATACTTGATCCGCCACTGACATGGCAGATTATGTGGCTGTATATATGGCTGCCACTTTGTTAAAATATCTGGTCACTTAATGAAGAGGTCACCAGAACTATAGCAAGTTTTTGAAAGTTTAACACGTATTTAAGGATTTCCCCCCTAATATAATTCAACGGCAAAAGGTGTATAGTTAAATACATTTCTGGGGGTTGGTTATTATAAAACAAGTATTAAAGTAAAACAAATAAGATAAGATCCTAACCGTTAGATCATGATAAAATTGATGCACGAAGATTCATAGAACACGAGTATACATAATGATGCACGAAGATTTTCATGATGCACAACGATTTTCAGTTAACAAAATAGGATTGTTTTATTTGTTTTACTTTAATACTTGTTTTATTTAGTCAGACAATCACTAGTCTATCATTATTCCCTGTCAACTCCCTCAGCGCTACATCAGAAAATCCCTCACATCACTAAACCATCATTAATCTTTTAAAACATCTCTAGTACCATCACTATTCTAGGACCCATCTTTAGAATTTTAATGTTTTGTTTGTTTATGAAAAAAAGGCTTAAAAAAACAATCAGTCGTTACCACAATCACAAAACCCATCACTTTCACCCATGATAAGTCTGATCACTAGTCACACTTTCAACCAATCCCCTTATGCCACCTTAATTTTATTTTTTTTCAACCTTGTTGGCATCACCAATCCAGACTACATCTCAACCCACAATACATTTATCTCTCATATTTATTTAATGTATATCTATCAACTGTCAAAATTTTTGTGCCATACCACTTCGCTTCACAACCATTGGCTTTGCAACCCATGCCCAACCCATGTAGACGGCGGCGGTGTTACCGCATGGGTTGGGTGCAAGTCGTGGTCCAACCCGTATACGTTGCCATCACCCTTAGGACAAATGCCAATGATCAAGACTTTGTACATTGTCCAGCCCATCCCTAATGACAAAGTCATTGTTGGCAAAACTTCGATTTCCACACACTTATAAGAACGAGGAATCATTTAACTTCTAATTGATTGATCTTATTCAAATATGTTTACAAATGTCGAATGTCTAATTATGCATATATATTATTATTCTAAAATTACTTATTTAATAGCTAAATAATATATCATGATTCATGTATTATATATTTAAAAATACTTATTTAATTGCTAAAAAATACTTTGAAATAACAATCGACTCAACTCCATATTTTTCAAAAAAATCAAATTTATTTAATGTGATTGCTCCCTAAAAAAATTTGTATATTTGACCAAAAGTTACCAAATAAATATTCAAATCGATTTGCTTTTGCCACTTTGCCAGCCATACATTAGAGAACACATCTATCGCATCCCTCCACCCACCCACCAATAATTCAATTTCATACCCACCACACCACACCACACCACACCACACCACACCACACCCACAATCATAATTTTCTTTCCCATTATTCAAATCAATATGATTTTACAACTTTTGATATATAACAAGTATTTCGCGTTTGACCTCCACGTTATAATGATAGCCAAAAACACGATCATCAAACACGATCATATGTCATGCAATGTTGCATTTTCGACGTCTATCGTTTTGTATCGTTACAAATTTGAAACAAGATCACATTTGCTATTTTCAACCCGACCCAAAGGACTCTTGTTACACAATTTATATTAAAGATTTACACCATGATTATTGATATTGATATGAAAAATAAAAAATAAAAATAATTCATAAAACAGTAAATCGATCTATTGGTGTTTAATGAGACAAATATTACTAATAACAAAATCTACGTGTCTATCTAACATGATGCTTTTTTGCAATCAATACATCAACGAAAAAGACATCTTATAAAATTATATATATATATATATATATATATATATATAAAATGGGATTCATACATATAAAATCCACATAACCAATCCTTCCCTATCTTTAAAGAAAGAAAAAAACACAGCCAGAAAAACAAAATGGGCGCTCATTGGTCTAAACAGATGGAACGCCGGAAAAAGATCTCCGACGAGAAGAAAACATTGCAAGAACTCGAAGAGAGCTCCGGCTGCAACTATCCAGGTTGTGATCACCACCCTAACGATCGAAAAAACTGGATTTCCGGGCTTGGCCCTGAAAAAGTTCACCTAAACAAGATTGTTTGGCCCGGAACCCATGATTCCGGAACCCATAAGATTGGGATCAGGATGGTTTCTAGACCATTCGCCCAATGTCAATCTTTGTCCGTTTATCGACAACTTGTACTTGGTGCCCGTTTACTGGATATTCGAGTAAACGAGAACCGGAAAGTGTGTCATGGGATTTTAACCACGTATAATATTGACGTGGTTATAAATGATGTAAAAAAGTTTATTTCAGAAACTGAATCTGAAATAATTATTCTTGAGATACGTACTGAATTCGGGCATAATGATCCACCCGAATTTGAGAAATACTTGGAGGAACAACTTGGGGAATACTTGATTCATCAGGATGATCAAGTATTCCAAAAAACAGTTGCGGAGATTTTACCCAAACGAATATTATGCGTTTGGAAGCCTCAAAAATCCGCCCAACCAAAAGCGGGTAGCCCGTTTTGGAGTTCAGGTTACTTGAAAGATAACTGGATTGATACCGATTTGCCTCATACGAAATTCGAGAGTAATATGAAGTATTTGAGCCAACAACAACCAGTGAGTTCGCGGAAATACTTTTATAGGGTGGAGAATACGGTGACGCCACAAGCTGATAACCCGGTTTTGTGTGTGAAACCAGTTACAAACCGGATCCATGGGTATGCAAGGTTGTTCATTACACAATGTTTTTCGAGAAATATTGCGGATCGGTTACAAGTATTTTCGACTGATTTTATTAACGAGGATTTTGTTGATGCTTGTGTTGGTCTTACTTGGGCAAGGATTGAAGGGAAAGCTTAGTTGTTTTTTACTCTGTCCTTCCTTGGTTAAAAAGGATCAAATCATGCATCATGCAAAGTTACATTCGTGCATATATATATATATTGTTTGTCAATGCTTGTATATGTTTATCTAAATACCTACTTTGTTGTGATTTGTATTCATTGTTTCACTTTTGTGTGTATAAAAGATTATTTCTATTTGTGTAAAGGTTGTTTAAGTTGAATCTGAAAACCGGTATGTTAATAGTGTAATATATATATATATATATATATATATGGTTTTGTGGCATTTGTCTTGGATAAAAAGGTGTATATTAACAACGCTATCTTTAGTTATAAATTGAATTATCTTTTAAAGGCATTAATCTATCTTTTTGTTGACTTTTCTTTTTCTCAAAAAGAAGCTTATTGCAACATGTGTCAATGTGATTTTCCGGTATAGCCAAATGTTGTAAATACCCTTATATTAGTCAATAACTTGACATATAGTAAGTAGTTAAGGCCAAAGATTATTTCTTTTTCATATCATCTTATATCAAATACTTATTACTTCTGTAGAGATGAGATGATAATTAATCAGAGCGCCCGAGAGAGTCTTGTTTGGCTCAAGGCTTCAAGGTGTGTATGAAAATGAAATGTTAAGCCCAAATCTTGTATTGTAATGCAGCTAAGCCCTCATACCATGTATGAGCGAGATTACTAATTAAGATTTGATTCACGTACATTCACTAGACTAGTTGGATACATATATATGTAGGTCAGGTCGAGATCCTTTTTCGGAGAAGTCATGTATATTTTTGTGCTTCTTTATGGTTTAATTACTGAGTATATAGTTAGACTTGCATTCTTGTAGTTGTGTTCTTGTGTGTCTGCGTGCGTGACTCTTTTACTATCTATGATTTCCCAAAAATTACATTGATTTTGACCTTCTAATTACAAATCTTGGCTTTTAAATTAAGCCATGAAACTAACCTTTATGCACAAATCCTGCCTTTAATTTATTTGAAACTTTCACCAAAGTATACATACTTGAATCATCCGAAACCAACTACAGTAGCTACAGATACCTATTTATATATAACAGAACATAAATTCACTTCTAATACAGTACAGCCTTAATTAACCTTTGGATGAGTTTCTCATACATGTTTTCATACCCCTTATATCCAATTCACTTCCGGTTCGGTTTGGGCGGTTTGGTTTCAGGTTTTTTTTTTTTTTTTTTTCTTTTCGCTTTTAACTTATTAAGTTATAAATTCAACATTTAATTGTTAAGGAATTAATATGATAAAGAAACTAAAATATACGGATGCTTTTTATTAACTAATTATATCT
>JAOXNX010000033.1:24774630-24784843 GCA_028566075.1 Solidago caesia
ATAAGTTAAAAATGGTAATGTTTAAAAAATTCAAATTTTAAGACACTATGTAAATGCTTTATAAGGTAGTATAGATAGATGCTTTGGACTGAATTCAACTTGGCGAAATCGCAGTGTTTCTTTAAATAAAACTTTGGACCAGATTACTTGAACTTTTGTCTATTTATTTATATTTTACTTATTGTATCGAAATTTAATATTTGTGGGCTATCACATAAAACACATGATTACATCAAAACAACCTCACCTACTCTCAATCATTTTGATGAACTACAAAAATCTTTTCTCATTCAACTCTTTTAAACCGGATTCAAAAGAGAAGAAAGCACTCAAATCTTCATTCAAAAATCAAGTTTTACATCATCTCCATCACCTTCTTGTTCTTTCTAGCAACCAACCCTTGTTCTTGGTCTTTTTGTATACGGTTTTAAAGGCCCTAAAAGGGCTGATCTCAGCACCAAAACAGGAAGAGAAACACTCTAAGATAATATACAAATCCTCATCTTTTTCTTCCATTTCTTTGTTGCAAGCAAAACTATCTTTTTGATCATCTTGTTTGCGTTTTTGGAGCCTAAAGAACTCGAGTACTCAACAGCTTTTGGAGCTCGATTCTCTCATTAATCTCTTCTAAACCTCCTTGTTCTTGCTAGCAACCAACCCTTGTTCTTGGTCCTTTTGTAAGACCCGTGTGATGCATAAATTTGCTCATTGTATCAAGATTTTCAAAGTACAACTCGAAATCGAAACCATTAGGCGAGGGAGAGCTCTCTATATATATTATCATTTTCACTTTTTTAATTAATCGGAATTTTCAAAGTATGGCTTGAAATCATAACCATTTGGTCAGGAAAACTCAAGTACACATGCATTTTCATTTATCTTTTCTTTTTATTATATAAAACTTATTTAGTTACGCAAACTTCATATCTAATAATTTGCCCGAAAAATGAAGTAAATGGATCAAAATTTTGTTTCATTTTGTGAAGAATATCAAGTGTTAATGGTGTAGATGGAGTTTTGACTTTAATGCTAATTAAAGCAACATGAAATAGTAAAAGAAACACTGAATTTACGTTGTAACTTCGTAACTTATTTGTGTACCAACAACTTCTCAAAATATTATGGTGGAAAGGATTATCTAAATGGAAAACATAAGCATAATTCATAGATGTTGATCTTTCAATTAAAAAAAGCCATGCTTTAAAGACCATAATTTGAGTTTCTCAAGTAGAAATGCATTTTAAATTTTATTTTATAGCATTGAAGTCACTCCAATATGTGACTTATACTGTTATCGTAGTGTCTTTTTTTTATTGTCAAATCTGTAAGATTGTAAGAAAGATATACATGACTTAATAATGTGTATTCATCTTAGCTTAAATGCTATCATAAGACACGATATCTCGAATTATAAAAAGTATAGGCGGAGTGTATGTACAAGCTAAATCACTCGGATGTAAGGGGTAAAGGTATGTGTTGCTGCTACAACAACAATGATTTCCCTTTTTTTAGACCTTTTAGACCTTAGAGATGGTAAGTAATGAAAATTATAAATAAGCAAAAATTAAATTTAAAATAAGTTAGTAGATTGGTACAACAACAACAACAACTGTACTCATTCCCAGCATAAGCGGTTTATGGGGGAGATGAGATATAAACAGTTTTACCTTTACGGCTTTACCTAAGGGGTAGAGAGATTGCTTCTAGATGTAATCATTAGTAACTTAAACACACCTATGACCCAATTTTGGTTGTGTTTCCAAATGCACCTTTGTAGATTTAATACTTTGCTTCTAGTTTTAGTAGTCCTATAAAGGGACTCCAATTCACTATCAAAATTTGAATCTTTTCTAATGTAACCTCTTTTTTACAGTTTTTTAATTTATCTATATAAAAAAAATTCAATACTTTTTTGATCAACGATTGTGAAAGTCTACTCAAAGATTCGACTGCCAGTTTTTAGTCTAAATTCTAATGGTGAACACAAATACATGCGAAACAAAGTTACCCAAGGAACTACTAACTTGTATTGCACCGGCAGTCAGAGCTCCAAACTACAAATCCAAAAGGTTGAGAGTTTTGATTGTGAAACGATGAGCATGATATAGACCTTCCTCTAAGGTTCATGTGAAAGCATTCGTTTCGAGTGAGTTATGGCTGTTAATACCAATGTTTTAAACACCGGTTCGAACCGGCCGGTTCAATCGGTCCGGTTCAACCGGTTTGTTCTTTTCTTTTTTTATATTTTTGAACTATTTTTATGGTGATATGTATACTTTAATGTTATTTTTTATTGTTTGTAAACTTTAAAACTTATATTTTGTTATGAAATACCTATTTGGTATTATTTTTGAGTAGATTGTAATTATATTTTGACTATTTTCGTTGGATTGTAACAAGTTTAGTAGCATTTTTATAAAAAAATATATTAAAATAAGCCTACCGGTAAAACCATTACCGGAGGCTATGCCGGTATGACTCAAATACCGGTTTTTAAAACATTGTTTGCAATCATACTGAACTTTTTTTTCTAATTACAAATGCTAGTTGTTAAGAGTCAATTTTAGTTAAGAATTAAATGTCAATATCTGAATTTAAACTCGGGACTTCCAAATAAGCAAAGCCTGTTATTTCCTCCTTCAACCACTAAATCAAAAACTCATTATACATATCTAGCTTGTTAAAAACTATAGAATATACAAAATGATAAAACCCGATGTCGACTTTTCTATCCTAACTTATTATCAGGGCCGGCCTAGACATGGGACAAAGTGAGCGACTGGTCGAGGCCCGATTTTTTAGGGGGCCGGTTTTTTTTTATAATGTATATATATATATATATATATAAATTATAGATGTAATCAACTAAGCCCATTACAAATCCTAACAATCATTAAAAATTAAACCATATAACTTAACCCATATAAAAAAGCTCACTTACAAATCTTTGTATGAATTAAAAAAAAAAGACCAATAAAGCCTTCAGTTACTGCAAATTGTGAATTGTCACTTCATCAAACTGAAAGGTAACAGGCAACTGTCATAAACTATCACTTTTATCTCTTTATGAGTTTATGTATTTCAAAGGTCAATAATTAAATATTAATTAATATAATATATTTATTCAAACTAGCAAAAATGCTTAATTGCTTAGCATTTTATGTATTTTCTTGAACCCATTCTTTTTTATTTAATTTGGAACGCATAGAAATTTTGTATTTTTTAGGTTTTAGATTTTGTTTTGTTTTATATCTGTAAATTGTTTATTGTTCTTTATGTTATTGTTTATTTGCTATGAAGAATACTAGGAAAACTATACGAATCATCGGCTAGCTATTACGATATGTTATTTCAATAGTATGTTTTTTTCATTTTTATTTTTATTTTTTTAGAACAATAACTTTTGCTATGTTTATTAATATAACATTTATCGTCGTTTTTAAAAATTAGTTTATATAATATAATTTAATGCGTTTAGCCTTGAGGTCCTTTTTTTTTACTCGGCCTAGACACATAAATCCTTAGAGACGACCCTACTTATTAATATGTCAACATGGAAATATTTTATGATGGTGGATTTTAGGTAGTTAATATATTATTACTATGTCACCATCACTATATTTGGTACTTAAACATATCAAACACAATTTTACTTAAAAAATGACGATATAAATTAGGGTAAATGATATGTGAGTTAACCGTACAAATCTTAATTACTGTAAAGAAGAAAGGATAAAGTCTATACATACTAAAAACTTGAAGGGTTACAATGAAAGTTATATTAAAATTTTGTCATTAAGGTCTCTTCCTATCCTGACGCCGTCATCACCTCGTCTTGACTGCCATATCAACTTTCTCTCTCCAAGACACACCCAAGAACACCCCCCTCCCTATCATAACTTCATCCTCACCCCATCCTCAATTAAAAAATTATAAACCCTCACACACATACACTCTCTCTCTTCATACCCAAATATAAAAAAAACAATAACCACACACACATACATTTACGTCGGACCCCACCCCACCTCGTCCAAATGTTTCGAAAAAACAACGGGCCAGGACGACGACCTCATACTATGGAACGGTGCCAATGTCGTCGTTGAGGACGGACCAAAATGACGAGGCCACGACGGCCCATAGGAAATGGCCTAACTGCACCAATGGTTGATGCAGTCAACGCACATAAGATTAGCCCTATAAAATAACCCAAATTTATGTATCTTATTAGTTGGTTTATTATATTAAGTTATCCACGTTACCTATGCGACACTAATTAATAGAAAGGGAAGCTTGCATTGGTGAATGGTGGTCAGATCGTATGATCAAAAGTTGCAAGGAGAGTATTAGAGAAAGATGGTGGTGTCGTGGGTGATGTTTTGCAGTGGTGGTCGATAATGATTAGACCGTCTTTAACGCTACGCGTATTGCCGGCGTCTTTCATCCAATGCGTCGGAAGTTTGGCGCGGCAGCTTAAAGGCGCCGGCGTATTCGTCCAAAGTTGTGGCCTCCGCGTTGGCAAATATCAGCGTATTGGGTTTTTTAATTGTTTTTTATATAAATTAATTTTCAATTTATCCCCTAGAGTTTTAAGCTATTTATAAATTGGTTATAAAGTGTTACAAATTAGTTTTAAAGTACTTACAAATTTATTATATTAATTATTTTTATTTTTGTTATCAATGAAATGTGTTTTTAAATTTAATATAATGTGTTTTTTAATTTAATATAATGTGGTTTTAATATTAATATTAATAATGATGTGACACCAATAAGATATCAGTGTGGAGGTTAATGGTAAAGGTGGTTCAGTGTGATGAGTTGGTTTATTGCTGACATGACACGAATAAACTGAAGTTTCAGTGTGGTGGGTTAAAGATGGTCTGAGACCTTAAAATTACTTTCGAATAATATATTATGAAGTTTTCTTCTACGAAGTTATTGTATGCATAACCAAAATGTGTTTCAATTATATATGTAACTTTTGATTAGACAAAAAGCTCAAAATAGAAACATGTGAGATTTTTTATATTTGTTGAAAGTATCCATAGTACATGAGGCCAATTAACAAAAAAGTGAAAATGCATTAATAAATAATAATTTCTGATTGTTATGGATATTTATAGAATTAATGTTCATATTATAGAGATATTTGAATTTTATTAGAAGACTAGTTTATTAAAGAATACATCATTGTTTTAACTATATAAACCTTCTTATTGGTGATACTAATAATATATAATTTGTTTATTTTCTTTGTATTTATTATTCTTATTTTACAGTTTTACAATATTATTTGATTTTGTAAGAGTTTTATTCATCACACACATAAAGTCAATTAAACGATGGTTATGTTTAGTAGGAGGAAATGAGTCAGTAGGAATTGGAAATGAAATCATTTCCGTCATTTGGTAAGTCACGAAATCAAGGAAGACAGAGAAATGAATTTCTCGAGAGATCACTTTCTATGTAGTTTGATGAAATTAAATACGAGAAATTAGTTTTGCCAACCAAAATTTTTCCGTGTTTTATTAAAAGAGAATCGATGAGAGTTGAAAAGAGGCGAGGACATATAACCCACCATCAGTGTCGGCCCAACAGTAACACTTGGTTAGGCCCGGGCCTAAGGCCCAAAATATATTAGGGCCCCTAATTTTTAATATATCCATCTATGTATAATATATTATATCCAATTCACAACAGCCGCATATGTGGGCGGTAGGGCAACAACATCACAATTAACAACAGCCGCATACTTGATACTCCTAATCGGCTAATCAGGTAATCCCTTTTGCCTCTTCATTATACAAGCATCACTTTTCTTGAAAATCTATTGCTTTTTGTAATATATTGCTCTTTTTTCTGTTGTTGTTTTGCACCACCAGGTACCATAGACCTGGGAACATTGTTCAAGTTGGTCTCTCTTGTTTATATAATACGAGTTCTCATATGACTTCAGATAACATTTGTTAATTGTAACATTTATTCTGCAGAAATATGCAGTTGATGGTCGCCCAGAATTCTTCATTATTGCTAACTTTCAGGTAATTACGTTTCTCCTTATATAAGCACATACAAGAAGAATCAAAAAGGCTATAGCACTCCATACTCAAGTTATTTACAATGATTCTTGTGATTAATCAGGTCCCAAGTTGAACAACTTATAATCTTGCTTTCTACTATACGACATGTACCCCAATCAAAGATGTACCTTTGTTAGAGAGATTTATAGAAGGAGACGATGCATTTAGGAGGTCAGCAAAACAACAGCAAACAGAACAGCAAAACAACAGTGAAGCAGCCGCGCAGGTACCCTTCCACCTTTTTTTTTACTTTGTATGCTAATAAACTAGGCATTTACGCCCCCAAATCCGATCTCGCTTAAGGCCACCAAAAAGCTTGGGCCGACACTGCCCACCTTCACATGCAATCGACACAAAATTGCATAGGTCTATCAAATTCAAATATATAACCATACGCGTATGTTGTGAAGTAATTAAGTCACTAACTATGATTAAGTATCGATAATTAAATACTCCGTATTACGAGTATTAGACAATTGTACTTACTTTATTATTCTAAACGAAACGATTAAGCCTTTACTTATCATCTAGCTTTCCTGGTGGACTATTATAATATCTACTTTTTAACTTAAATGCCACTTGACCCATGACGATATTTGTTAATTTATATAAAGAACAAGACACGAAATTACGAACGCACCGGAACCGCGACACCCGGACCCAATCTGGACCACGCGCCATACAACTTGCATATGCCAACCCCTATCCATCCCTTCTTCACTCGTTTATACATTCACACATATACATCTATAATATCTATACGTACATAAATACTAACGGGGTCCATCATCCCCCTTCACTTAATATATATTCACAAACTTCTGTTCCTCACTCACACACAGTTCATTAAATTTAATCCAACAATATGGGTCTTATGAAATGTCACCGCCGGTGGTCAGATGATCAAGAAATATCACCGGAAAACTCCAACCATCTTTCTTCACAAACAAGCTTAGCTTCGGTCTCATCTTTAACATCAAAACAACAACCAACAGCACCCACCACAAACCACCAACTCATCACTACTTTTAGAGCACATACATCTTCAATATCATCACTTGCACTTTCAGGAAAACACCTCCTATCCGGATCCTCCGATAACCAAATCCGGGTCTGGCCTCGTGACCCGTTATCTATAACAACACCAAATAACTTGATAAGCTATGGACAAAGCGCGGTTAAGTCAATGATAGTTTGTGGTGACAAGTTATTTACTGGTTACCAAGATAATAAAATATCGGTGTGGAAATTGGATCATGATAACAATTGTGTGGCCGCACGTGTCGCGACTTTGCCAACGTTGAATGATCGTGTGACAAAGATGTTGTTAGCGAAAAACTATGTTAAAATACGTAAACATAAAACATGTACATGGGTGAATCATGTGGATGCTGTTTCGGCATTGGCTATGTCACATGATGGAACGCTTATTTATTCGGGTTCGTGGGACAGGACATTTAAGGTGTGGCGGACATCGGATTTCAAGTGTTTGGAATCCGTCTGGAACGCACATGATGACGCGATAAACGCCATCGTGGTGTCCCCTGACGGATTTGTTTACACTGGGTCCGCTGACCGCAAAATAAAAGTGTGGAAAAAAAATGAAGGGGAGAAAAAACATGTTTTAGTAGATACTTTGGAAAAACATAAATCCGCGGTTAATGCACTGGCATTAACCGCAGATGGGTCTGTTTTGTATTCGGGTGCTTGTGATAGGTCGATAATCGTGTGGGAAAAAGAAGGTGGTGGAGATGGGCGGCATATGGTGGTGGCGGGTGCTTTGAGAGGTCATAGTATGGCTATATTGTGTCTTGCGGTTGTGGGGGACTTGATGTTTAGTGGGTCAACTGATAAAACAGTTAGAATTTGGAGAAAGGGTATTGATGGAAAAAGGTATATGCGTGTAGCTGTATTGGAAGGGCATAATGGTCCAATAAAATGTTTGGCGGCTGCAGTGGATAGTTGTACGGATGCTGATACTGGTGGTACTAATTACATGGTTTATAGTGGGAGTTTGGATTGTGACGTGAAAGTATGGAAAGTATGGGTGCCATTTCTTTGATATTTTTCTAGTTAAGTTTGAACTTTGAACAATTTGTCTCGATTTGGGGTGTAAATAATGTTGTCCTTTTGTAAATGTAAATTAGTGAAAGAAAGATACTTTTTTGGTTATTTTTGGGACAATTGGTAGATGGCGATTTTAGGTTTAATTGTCAAACCAACAACATTGATACTAGTATATAACGTACTATGGTCATATTGTATGCTGTGCAAATTTGATCAAATTATACGACTTGCATAAATATGATCAAATTATACGTATTTAATTGATTAACCAATTGTTTGAAAATGTGATCTAAAGAAAATTCATAAAACGCTAGATTTTGTTGCTATCAACGTATAACAATTTATTATTACTTTTTTTAATAACTAATTTTATTTAAAAAAAGGCTTCAACAAGACGCCGAAGCTTAAGAAATTATAAGAAAAAAAAAGACTATTAAGAATCCTAAAACACTAAGGGTAGAAGGAGTGGTCAGAACCAAACCAAATTGTCATGTCACTCACTCCCCAATAAGATATGTTCATATTAAATTAAACCAAACTAAAATAGAAGGGGTGGTGTTTCCATCATAACCAATCCCCACCTTCACAAAAAGACAAAAAAAAATGGAAATAAATCAAAGAAAGATGATTCGGCTACTCAAACCAGTTTCCATTCTCTCTCCTCCAACCCAAATTGGCGGCATAGGTGTAACCAAAATACCCGATTTAACCCAATCCCCTACCAGACTCCCACTCGCTCCTCTCTAATACGGTGCATATTTTATCTACTATTTCCCCCTCGTTTTTTTGTAAGCTAGGAGACATATGCATCGTTAAGAATCTTGATATATAGATAAATAATAGATTTAGACTTGTGTCAAATACGCGAGATGTTTACAACATTTTCAAGATAAGACGAATTATTTAATATATATATATATAAGAAAAAACCTTGTAAATTTAAATGTAACAATACATGAAAAACAAAGTGGTAAATTCAAATGTAAAAAATATAAGTAAAAACAAAGTAAAAGAATGTAATACTGAAATATTAAAAACATATATTTTATTTCACTTTTGTAACTGTTTTCAAAGTATAATTTATAAATATATCATAACATTAGTTTTGGAGTCTATATTATAACGAAAGATTTTTGTGTATTTGAAAGTTGGAACATTAGTTTCGCAAGGTCGGTGATATCTTTAAGTTAAAAAATCATTTTATCTTTTAAGAACAAAACTAATACAATAAGTTAACAATAATTTAGGGGTTCACAATTTATAATATCACACATATTACATTTAATTTTGAATTATATAAAAATTAAAGTCACATTTTGAAAATATTTGAGTTTTTATTTTACCTTTAGGAGTAAACTTCATGTGTATTCTGCGAGTAGAATGTGAATCATCAGGTGTCCTTGAAACGGTAAAAGAACGTACGTCTCACACCTTGGAGGCTTGAACTATCTATAACCGGTTAAAAGGGTAGCATAATAAGATTGTGCACGCAGAGACTGCAAAGCGAGCATTAACAACAACATCGGTTAAAAAAGATATATATTACATTTAATTCTGACTTTTATAAAAATTAAAAGTCACATCTGAAAAATATTCGAGTTTTTATTTTACCTTTAGGGGTAAACTTGTTGTGGATTCTACGAGTAGAATGTGAAGCACTAGGTGTCCTTTGAACGGTAAAAGAACGTACATCTCACACCTTGGAGGCTTGAACTACCTATAACCGATTAATAGGGTAACATAATAAGATTGTGCACGCATAGCCAACACCAATATATATATATATATATATATATATATATATATATACTTATATTTGGATAACTATCATTAACAATTATATTTGGACTCTATAAAAAAAAATATAGTTATATTTGGATAACAATTATTAAGATTAAATGTTTTTGATAAATAAATAACAATGATAAATATATAATTTTGTTAGACATATATATGACATATATAAATAGGTATGGTTTCTTACATAAACTAGATTATTTTCCCGCGTAATACGCGAGATAAACATATTAAGTTTTTACAATAACATCTATAAGATATGGTGA
>JAOXNX010000033.1:24828307-24847284 GCA_028566075.1 Solidago caesia
CATTAATCCAGATTAGGGGCCACTGGGGCATTAATCCAGATTATCTATCAATTGTAACAGCCGACACCGGTCGGTTTAGTCTTGTGTTTTTGTTTCTGTTCTTATTTCTTTGTTTCTTCTTTATAATTCTGTTCTGTTACACATCAAAAGACTCAACAAAGGCTGTTCAATATGAAAGCAGTTCAGGTCAAGAAAGGCTACGTAACCATAAGTATGAATTAAAATAAAAAATAAATAAAAAATCATGAGGGCTGTCAACCATTTTAAAGGGTTGTTACAGACTGTTTTAGAGAAAGTATCAAATGGGCTCGGGTGAAAAGTAAAAAACATGTCTGGTCCAAACATACTATCGTTTCCGGAAGAATGTATCAACAAATAATGTACTATTCAAAAAGATTACTTGAAGCCTCACAATGATTTTCTGGGTAATTAGATAGATACATGAGTTTTGGTCACAAACTTAAAACGACGTGTTATTGCCTATACATATATTAACGCCTGTTGGTGATTCACTCAGGTCTCCATAAACGCATATATTTTCAAAGCTTTCCTTTATATTAGAGCAATCCAATCACGACCTAAATCGCATTTTGATTTTTAAAGAGCCTTTGTTTCCATCAACAATTAGTATGTACAGCAATACTGCAATAAGATTATCTAAAGGGAAACTAATGTATCAAAATACTCGGCTTTCTTATCTTACATTATAGCCAGCAATCCCATCTAAAGATCGGGAAACATAACTTATATATATTTATGTAGACGATACATTACAGAAATGCCCAAAACTCAATGCGTAATCATATACAATGTGTAATAAGATATCAATATCATGAACCACCATGGTGCGTAATAAGCTCTCACAAGCAACTGATTATTGGATGTTTTAGGAATGACGTGTTGAATCGATACTATTGGGGTCGAAAGAGGTTAAGCTCCCTCATATACATAACAATTGCAGCATCCATTGATTTTTCACAAAGCAGGTCGAATCCTCAAGAGACAGAAAATTCTATATGTTTTCTTTTGAGATGGTTCCTCAGACAATTAGTTACAGCACTTCCACCGACAAAGGTGCGTTTTATCTCGAACATAGAAATGCTGCAATGCCTGTTGTTTTTCCCCGAATCTAACTACACCCGGGCCTCTTCCTAATTTTTGTATGCTTCATCAAATAATGAACTTTAGCTACATCTTTCCAGCGCCTAGCATTGGCACATATATATATATATATATATATATATATATATTTGAAAGAAGTGTGTATGTTCCATCATTCTCACACCCTAATTCTAACAACTTAGTCAAAAAGCATACAGGCAGAACCAATTCAAAAGCTAATTAAAAATGAAGGGCCGTCTTTTCAAATGCTTATTGCTCAAAGCGAAGAGCAGTCGACATTCCTTTCAGAGGGTAGTCATTGTTAAAGACGATAAACCTTTTCTACACACTTTTTTGTTTCTTCTTTCAATCAGTATTTTAAAAACCTGTCTCTTTTTTTACACAATTTTTTGTTTCTTCCTTCAGTCACATAAACCGACACCAATCCATAGAAATATCAAAAATATGATGACAATTATCATTGAAGAAAATACAAAACATTTTAATCAAACAAATTAGTTGTAAAATTAAAAAGCAGGTTGAAGAGATTATGAGACAACTTACAGCTGCTGAGAAGATGAAGAACTACAAAAATCACTCCAAACAGCAGATCTAGAAACTGTTAATAGAAGAAGTTGAGGATATTGAATTAAAAAGATTGAACTTTATCATAAATTAAAAAGTTCAGTGCATTAATAAAACACAAGTAATGATGAATATGTTGTGTCAGCATCTTTATCTAGATAAATTTGTGTAAAGACATTTTGTCATAAATCATTGGGTTTAGGGTCTGGTGATGCAATGAACTATCCCCAAACGTTTATGTTGTGAATGAATTATTCGGATGTTTATGTTATGTAATGAACTTTAAAATCCCGGTTATTGGATGTATCTTGGTATATGTGGCAACCATATAAGCTGCCACTTGTATGTTTTTGATTGGTCGGTTACATCCAATAACCGGGATTTTAAAGTTCATTACATAACATAAACATCCAAATAGTTCATTTACAACATAAACATTTGGGGATAGTTCATTGCATCACCAGACACTAAACCCAATAAATTATAAATTCAACAGTAAAAGTATATCACCTTGGTCACACAAGCAAATGGAAACTTACAAAATTCAACCAACATTTGTTCCATGAAAAAACTTGATCCAGAATTTGAACAAAAGAACGAAACATTCTAAAAAGACCTGAACTTCACTACTAACTCAATTTCCAAACCATGCCTAAACTTCACTACCAACTTCTCTACAAATCATCTGCACTAAATATAAAAGTCAAGCATCTTCTTCGAGTACGTCTATTACCCATGTTAACTTGTCTTCATCAGCAATTGTGAAAAAGATTACCATCAAGTCTTCATCATGTGAAAGCATGCGCACTGCCTTGTTACACTCACGAGCAGTCAAACCAGCAACTTTTTTCATCTCTGAATGAAGTTTTTTACGTAGTTCCTCTCGATCTCTCTCGATTCCAAGAACCGAATAGAAAGTTTTTGTTGCTTCCTCAATTTTTGATCCAATTACATCTGCCGATTTATCCAAGCTATTAACAAGAGAATCCCAACTGTTGCTTCTTTTTCTCTTCCGGTGGCTACTAGATTCTTCTCTTAACGGAGCATTTAGAGGACTGTTGGGTGCATGATTGACATGTATTTCTTCTAAACCTTCCACGTTTCCTTGTGTGTGAAATTCCACAAACACGACAGTATGATACGTGATGTATTGGTGAGAGTTTATAGCCAATTAACCTCCTGAGTAGTTGAGATTTTGTAGGGATAAAGGGGCATAATGGGTAAGACAACTTTGAAGTTGGAATGGAATGGAAAAAAAAATAGGTCAGGTGATAGAATGGAAAATTAATTATTTTGAGGGAATGAGATTCTTTAAGTAATGGATCATTCCATTACAAAATGTTAAACAAACACATTCTTTTCATTCCATTTGAATGCATGATTCCATTCCGGCTTCTATTCCGATCTACCAAACGCAACCTAAATAGTTTATAAGTCAAACTATCTATATGGTCAAACTTTACATACAACAACAACAATACTCAATCCTTGTCGAAGCGGGGTATGAAGGAGGTAAGATGTAAACAGTCTTGCCTCTACTTAAAGGTAAAGAGGCTGCTTTCATAGGGACCTCCGGCTAAAGGGAGAAAAATAGTAAAGTATAAAAGGTAAGAAATCATACCTGACGGTCAAGTATTGATTGGCTGCGTTTAAAAACAAGGGCAAGCCACATGTGTGAAACTTTATTATGAGCAAATAAGAACCGTCAAAATGAAATTTTGTTAACGAACGCATCCGTAGGGCAGCAGCAAACAAGGCGAAAAAGGTGTTTCCAGTCATCATCGTTTATTTTCCGGTAAATTTCCAGTCATCCCTTTTTCTCATGTTTTTCACTGTCTCTCTATAAAATCAATAGATCCGTAAACTCAGTAGATTCACTCTACCCTTTTTTATTTTCATTTCGTGACAACTATTATTTACTGTGATATATTAGATTTGTTTAATTCGTTAGGTGTGTAAGTGTATTGAATCTGTTTGACCTTCCTTCACATATTGTTAAAAGTATATAGTAATTTTCTTATTTGATTTTGTTAATAATAATAAGGGTAAATTATATAATAATAATATTAATTTTGATATGATGATTTAGGGATCGATTATGTAAAATCATTTTTTTTTTATCCATCTTTTCATTCTTATGAAATATCTGTTTGATGTAATCAAGGATATATTCGGCTCGAAAAGCTCTAATATTTATTAAGAAAAAAACATTTAATAACCAAAACTTATTATATGAAAAAGCTGTATTTTGGTAAACAAAACTCATATCCGTATACATAAAATCCTGTTTATAGGCAATTCATTATAATTACAATATGATTTGCATATTTCAAATGTTTTACACATTAATTAATAAACTTACATATTGCATAAGGCTCGAAAAGTTGGAGCTTGGCTCGTTATATGTACATAGAGCTGATTTTTTCATAACCAAACTTATTTCAAATGAAAAAGCT
Organism: Solidago caesia; assembly: GCA_028566075.1. Taxonomy (NCBI): domain Eukaryota; kingdom Viridiplantae; phylum Streptophyta; class Magnoliopsida; order Asterales; family Asteraceae; genus Solidago; species Solidago caesia. Next base: position 24,832,450 of record JAOXNX010000033.1, read on the forward strand.
CGAATAGTTATACAAAACATTTAAAAAAAAAGGTTTTTATCTCTATTGTCAAATGTTTGTCTCCATTTCCGTTAACTAGTTTTGTCGCTGGTTTTTTTTCTTGGTGGTTCTTTCACAGAACCATAATTGAGTTTCATGATTGCCAACTCAGTTGATTATTTGACAATTTATTATCATGGCCACTTAGCATCTCAGGACTTATCGTGTATATCTTTTTAGGACTTATCGTGTATATCTTTTTAGGACTTATCATGTATATCTTTTTAGGGTTTGTTTTGCCCTTAAGTGATTATATTTTCATGGTGTAGAACATTTTTATAGGCTATAATAATTGCACTTGTGTACCCTTGGAATAGTGAAATGCATTACATGGTTCCATGTTGTTTCACTTCTTCTTGGGATGTTATTTCTGGAATAACTTTGATATGAAATATAAATTTCTGAATATGGATTTGAATATAGCGTGACGTCAAAATTGATTATTGTATATTTGTATCTAGCATTTGATAATATTTTCTGATGAAAACCTTGTGTGGATTCTCCCACCGTGCTTTCTGATAGTGAATAATGACTTCCTGAGATCAGAGTCTTATGCATATACAACAATGTGTATACTTAGTTTTCCATCAGATTTGGATTCCTACTGCTGTGATGTGGTCTAGAGTATCTTAATGCACTAGTCCTGCAGTCAAACGCACTCTAATATGTTGTTTATTTGAGTTGTCGTGTTTTTTCTTTTTATAAAGCTTGTCTAACTCAAGCTTGTCTATTTGTTGGGATTATACTTACCATTTTGGTGTATCCTGTCATCTTCTCACACAAAATAATAGTTCTCTTATTCATTCTTTCATTTGTATCATCTTTGCTGTATGGATATACTTATATATGCCATGACCCCTACACATAGCCTCTAAAACTTTGAGTTGCCTCGCATGTGACTTTGCTTGCTCATCCACTTAGGCACTTAAATTACTTTTTTATGGTTTACAGGGTTTCGACTGTAAAGTATAATGGGTGGTGGTAGGGTTGCTCATCCGGTCTTAAAAGGCCCTAGTGTGGTTAAGGAACTGGTGATTGGAGCTGTGCTTGGGTTAGCCGCTGGTGGTTTGTGGAAAATGCACCATTGGAATGAGCAGAGAAAAACAAGGCAATTCTATGATCTGCTGGAGAAGGGTGAGATCAGTGTTGTTGTAGAAGAAGAATGAACATTGCCATGACGGGGTCTTCGTTATGTTTGATTTCTACTGTTATATAAAATTAGAGATGGTTATCTGCAACTATCATAATAACATAAAGTTATGCATTGAAATTGTGCTCAAAGCTGATCTTTTGTTAAAAAAACATTGGCAGCGATGCTTTGTTTGATTCGCCATTGATGTATGCTATGCTCCTCATGGAATTTGGTTTACTGTTTGATTGACATAATCATTATGGGCAATTTTGAGGTTATTGTATTCTTCCTATGTTTTTGCTTCCTTTAGCCATTTGGGTTCCTTTTAACGAACACGTTCATCTCAGTTGAAAGATGTGGAGATTGTCTCATTTGTGAATTTGATGAAGCTAATGGACTAGCGGTCGAGGGTAAGTTGTAGTCATCTTGAGCTAGAATGCCAGCCGTCTTAGAAACTAGTGTCACTTGCAAGGAGGAGGTTCTTTACCTTTGGAAATAGACTATGCAACGTGATAATATTCTATTTATGTGAAACTCTTGGGATGATATGTAACATGCTTATTGTTTTTGAAACTTAGGTCAGGTATAAAAGGCCCAGCCTAAATCCTTTTCAAGTAGTGTGTTAAAAGAGTCATAAAATACTTCATAATTTGCTTATTAAATAAAACTACTAAGGCCTCGTTTGTTTTTTGCAAAAAAGTCTGAAAAACCTCTAAACTCTGACCGAATCAGAAGATTTCAGAGGTTTTGAAAATATTGAGTGTTTGTTTTTTGTTCAGATTTAGAGGCCCAAACATCTTAAACTCATCATATTCTCTAAGAGGTTTACAAACCTCTATTCTCTTTAAGACGTTTACAAATCAGAAGATCTATTCATCTTTGTTTACAAACTCATCGATCCTTACCGCCTATGTCATACTATCACCTTCACCGATGAGCTTCCGTTGGCCGTAGCTGTGCCGGAGTGCCGCTGCCGCCGCCGGTGGTTGTTTTTGATTGTTGGTTATGGTAAAATTTATGATGTGGAAAGCTGGGATTCCATATTTTTGAAGGATTTTTGATGGATGGGAAGTTGGTTGGTTATTATAATTATTATATATTTATTATAAGAAAAAGAAAAAAAGAGTGATGGTTTGCAGGGAGTGACGATAAAGATGATAGGGGTGAGTGGCTGTGAAAAGGGATCATTGAGGTGGGGATATGAGAAAACAAATTATTTTTAATTTTACATTTTTACTTAAAGCAAATAAACATACCTTTTTTTTGTAATAAAAATATACCTTTTTTTCAATTTATAAATTTATAAAAATACATTCTAGTTATCTTTATATTTCTTTTTTTAATATTTTATGTTAAGACAAGTTTATTTCTAAAGTAATTACAAAAATTTAACATTAAAATGACTATTCAAATTATTATACATATTCAGACGTTTTTAAAAAACAAACAGCTATAATCATTCAGCATTCAGAAGTGGTATTCAGATTCAGATGAAAACCTCTTACAGAAAACAAACTGGGCCTTAACAAATCTAATTGTGATCAATGATGAGAGATTGAGAGCTAAAAGGGTTATTCACTAGCTGCACTCCTCTAAATTATAAAAGAAAGAAACTGCTCAGTGTCGTCTTTTGCGAGTTCCCCTACCTAAATAGAGAGGCTGCTTCCAGAAAAGGCCTCCAAATATATGTACTTCCCAGGTCTCGAACCTGAGACCTCCAACTAAGAAAGTTGGTGCTCAACCACTTGAGCTACCAGGGAAGTACGAACTCTAAATTATAAACCCTCAAATTCACTTTACAAAGCAAATTTTGGACCCGATTCGGCGCACAAAAACCCCGTGGTTTAACCCGCTAACACCGCCACCCAAATCACCCCCCCTCCCCACACTTTCACCGCTAGCTGCCATCGCCGGCTCTCTTCCCCGTCTTTAAACTTCCCCGGCATTGACTAACTGACACCCTAGAAAGCAGGTAATATTTACATATCCAACATTTCTTAGATTTCGCATTTTTATCCCAAAATCATTTCAAATTCAGGCCTTTTCTATTTTAATCCAAAAGTTAATTAATCATGTTAACAAAAATGTAATTAGTTGAAAAATAATTAGGAAATTTGATTGTAATTAATTTAGGTATTTCATTTCTCAATCCAGAAAAAAGGTGTTAACTTTATACTCGTATATCATAAAAACCGAGGAGTTCCCCTGTTCAGGTTACCCAACTTAGATGTTATGTTCCGTCTATCCGGGATATCCCCATGACTGTTTCCAAATCCTTTCCCTGCGCATCCCGAGATGTTACTTAACGGCATCTCCAATGTATACACGAAAGCAAATTTTGGTGCAAACCTTCTCCAACCAGGGCACCAACATGGTTCAAACTTTTGGTGCAATACATTGAGATGAACTAGTTTTGGTGCTAAAAAGATGCTCCTTTTTACACCAAAATGGTGCGAATTTTTGGTGCTTACATTGGAGATGCTGTAAGGAGAAGTTCGAACCTGACACCTCTTGTTAGGACATCGGGACATCTTACCACTAGGCTACCTTGGTGGTGGTTTTATGTAACATTACAAAACATTTTTTTTTACAAAAAGAAGAGAGATAACAAGATGTATGTATATATATAGTTGGTGATAAGAAGAATTTATTGTTACAGATTTTGGAAGAAAATTGTAGTTAATGAACTCATTATTTAACGCGGCTTTATTTTCAAAGACGATGACTACTGGGGCACGATGTTTTTCACTGACAAGAAGAATTGATCATCATCATAATGCTGCATTCATAACTGCAGGTTATGGATTTCTTCTCTTGACGAGGTTTCGTGCTGCTAGTTGTTATTCTACACGTAGTAAATCTAGTAGCGGTGCTGGTACTGGTGCTGGTGCTGGTAAATCTAAGAAAAAGAGTAAAGAGTCTAAAATGATGGGTGAAGAGAAGAATGCTTTCTTTGTTGTTCGGAAAGGGGATCTTGTTGGTGTTTACAAGAACTTAAGTGATTGTCAGGCTCAAGTTGGATCCTCGGTATTCTTCTTTCATCACATCGTGTCCCTATTTTATTACCTTATGACTTTATGTGCATTATGTTTTCTTTTACTTCGTCTATAACTATTAACCTGTGCACAGTTATTTATAAAGTTTTGCATTCGTCTAGTATATATCTTTTAGAACTTAAGGTAAGTGGGGTTTGTAGTTGTCTGGAAAACGTGCAGCGAAGATGTAAAAAATAATTCCGTATGAAGTATTTTTATTTGTGCTCTCGAGTATAAATATGTATAATGCATATTGACATAATCTGCACAAAGTGTATGTGCTGATCTTTTAATGTATTGCGTTTTTCATGAGTTGATAACTTTCAATTCTGGTAATCTGGAACCTTATTCTCATCATTTAAGCTATGTAGATACGGTAATGTTAGGGATTTGTTAGTTTTTATAATATTTTGGTTGAAGGTGTGGACTTTTTATGTGCTTTGTGGTTTACATATATGCTCAAATATTTGCTGCATCAATCTTAGTGGCCTACGGCCCACTTCATATGTATGATTGAACATTTTATTGGTAAACGTTTAAGAGGTTAATGTGAAACATTTAAAAAGCTTAACAGATCATATGCTTCTGTGTGGTCCTGATAGGTATGTGATCCTCCCGTCAGTGTATATAAAGGCTACACCATGCCTAAAGAAGCCGAAGACTATATGGTTTCTTGTGGGCTTAAGAATGCACTTTATTCAATCAGAGCTGCAGATTTAACAGAAGAGATATTCGGAAATCTTGTGGCTTGTCCTTTCCAGGTAAGATAAACTACTGACGCAGATATGACTTTGGTAATTACTAGCAAGTTATCTGTTTTGGCAGCATAATACCAAGCCTTCCCTTTTCTTTTGAGCACGTATAAGGATACGTTTTATTGCCCGGATGATATGCTATTTCTGAGCTTTTTGATGGTCTTTGAGATTTTGTGGTGGAAAAGCTAGTTGAATATTGACTTGAAAAGATTACTTCAAAAATAAACATGCTATAAGTTTACCCCTACGGCCATACTCATATTGATTTGCACCTTTTTGTTCTCTTTAATATTTTTCATTTGGATGTGGTTGCTTACTTGCTTGTATTCAAAGGCATTTGCTTGGAAATCCGAAAGTTTTACCCTATATCCGACTAAAAATGAATATATTAAACTAGTGATCGTCGCGTAGTCAACACAATCAAGCTTAATAATTTGTCACTACATGTGTCGCTTGGACTAGATAATACTGTACTAACTAACAAGCTGTAAGTCAAGGTTGTAACTATAGATAGCAGGGTGCGGTGGTTGATGTTATTCTTTGTCATGTTTTGGTTTATCTATGCAAAAAGCTGTAAGCTTTTCTAGTTGAAACTGAAAAAGTGAAAAAGTATGTTGCTTTTCGAAGAAAGTTGAGTTGAAAACATGTGAAGGTTGTTCTTTATAGAAAAAGGTTTGTGCTTTAGGTAGAGAATTGTTAAAAAATGGACTTTTATTGATAAAGTTGTAAGCTTTATGGAATGGTTAGGAAGCTTTGCAGGTTTTTACTGAAGAAAGGTAAAAGATTGAGTTTAGTTGAAAAGTTGCAAACTTGATTCACGATTCAAGTACAAACAGTAATTGTAAAGTGAAATTGCTTCACTGTTTCAGGTTATGGCATATGTGACCTAAATCTATTGATAAAGTTGTATTTGTCACAGTGTCAGAAATCACATAGACATAACTGACGGAATTGTTAAATTAATCTAGCCTGGGGGCACCGTCTATACTCTTTTACACAGCTCGTCCTATCCCTAGATTAGGTTGGACTCGACTACGAGCTGTTAGCTTGCGATATAAACCGCCGTACAAGTTATGACCACCCTAATCTAAGCAAAGATGCAATGGCATTATAAAGACTAAAGTATCTCTCACATATAGAAAATGGCATCAAGGTGACATGTATTGAAGTGATATAAGTGCGACAATGTTCATTTTAAAAAATAAATTAACAAACATGAAATGCAGTTATCAACCAGCCACAAAGCACACATTCATAGAACTATTGTTTTAAATATACCATGATAAAGTGTGTTGGTAAATAAAGCATCTGAGAAATTACAGTCATCCATTGCCTAAATTATATGACAGCAATCACCCTATTGTTAAGCGTATAATCTCATATTCAACTGCAGTACATATCTTTGAATTAAGTAATGCCTTGAAGGGGAATATCAACTGTACCGGTTACAAAAAGTAAAATCATTGCTAATGTAATCTACAAACCAACCATTAGAGAAGCAACATCCTTACCCTTCTCAACCATGATTTGTACTAGCTCACTGACTCTTATTTAGCAAAATCTTTATCAAGAGTTATACAATACTTCAGTTGTAGGACATGAATTAAGAAATTAACAAAACTTCTTTATTGTTTCTTGGAGCATTTCAGATTGCTCAATAAATATTACGATAGGCAATCAGTATGCTGACTCATTTTCAAGAAGTCTTGGCAAGCTGTATCCTCCCTCTGTCTCAAAATAAGTGTGTACAATAAAAAAACACAAAGTTTAAGAAAATGCTTAATCATTGCGTTGTTTAATGGCAAGATGACAATATTATCCTTGTTTTTTGTACCGATTCCTAGGAATTAGTTTTTAGGAAAAATTGTATTAAGGGTAAAATGGTAAAGTGTATGACTTTTAGAAGTGACACTTATTTTGGGACAAACTAAAATTGAAAGGTGTAGACTTATTTTGGGATGGAGGGAGTAAAACCTATTGCGACACTATTAATGTTTCCGACATGTATCCTTAAGCTTTTCTCATACATACAGAACCTAAACTCATACAAATGAATCACGATCACCCATTACCTATACGGCTATACCCTAACACAAGGTATGTTAATTAACATTGAACAAAAAAGCACATCTTTTGGTAAGCTACCAAGGCAAAAAAGAAATTGTATGATTTTACTTGCTGCTGTGTTAGATAAGACAGTGAATAAGCCTTGCATATATAAAGTTGCAAATCATCTTTTTTTTATTTTATTTTATTTTATTTTATTTTTTTGCAGCAACCACATTTTACCTTAGGAGAAGCGTCGAGTGATCATTTGTCCAAAAGAAGATTTCAGGATGTTTTGGGATCACAAACTGGGGTAAGTCAGGTTTATCAGGTTAAGAACTGTTGTGAACCTTTTACGATGTTATGAACAACTGTTTTCTTTACTAAACTTCTGTTTTTATAACTGTAAGTATTTTTTAGTGGTAGGTTCTCAAGAAGCAAGTTTGTTTTAGTTTTTAAATTTGCTAAACTTGGGAATATTCAGGGATTACGATGGTTATGCTTCATTTCTGCTGACACTTGCTTAACCATCTTTTATGCTTTTACTCTCAAAATATAAATTTGCAGAATCTTCTTGTTTTATCTTCATTTACCTGGCACAATTTCTGTCATACTAAGTGTATTGCCTTCGGCTCCGTGTTTTTTCGTGGACGTTGTTTTGTAATTACTTGCAGGAAGCCTTTGGATTGACATCTATGTCAAGCGATCCTGCAAGGAAGCACATTAAGTTGGAACGTCTTGCAACTCAAGGTGTAACTACTAATGTGAGTAGCAACGGACTGATGGTGATACCTGGTTTATCAATGACCACTTTAAAAACTGAATATGGTAGTTTATTTGCAGCATAGTTCTAGGTTCTAGTTATGCACTAACCCATTCCCATTCCTATTCTCATTCCCAACGTCCCAAGTTCCCACTTACTTACTTGGTAAAGGTGGCTATTGTAAACCACTTATGTATGAGTGGGCTGATTTGAGTAGTGTTTTATCTCAAATGGGTCAGATAACAAAGTATTAGATAAATGGAATTGGTCAAATGGGCCGAATGGGTTGAGAATCCCCCAAGTTAAACACAATGCATGCAACTTCTAAGTTTGTTTCATTCATAGCTGTAGATCATTATTGTAATGGTATTGTGTATGCAATCCTAATTATCACGTTTATTACTCCTTATTAAAAATTTTAATAAATGCAAAAAGTGTTTGTGGGTCAACCCAGTTTGACATGTACCTAAAACGACATCTTTCAACTATAATCTGTTTTGACCTGTGACCCAACATGTCGATCTTGCCACCTGTATTTTTAAGTACAATTGCTGAATTATTTATGGATAATTCCTTTCTATAGAAGTCAAGATTTTCAGGCTACTCGCATTTTACGGTTTCTGTATGCTTTTACCGGAAATTGACCTAATTGTCTAATTACTTCACAGCGCACTTGTATTCTTGAGTTTGATGGTGCATCTAAAGGAAATCCTGGACAAGCCGGGGCAGGAGCTGTTCTCCGTACCGACGATGGAAGTGTGGTAAACAACCACATGATTATTGGCTTTTATTTGGGCTTTTTTTTAATGATACTCAATAGCACTACTTTTTGTAGATTTGTAGATTGCGTGAAGGCTTGGGTGTAGCAACCAATAATGTTGCTGAATATCGAGCTATTATTTTAGGGTTGAGATATGCTCTTAGCAAAGGGTTTACAAGTATACGAGTTCTAGGCGATTCCAAACTTGTTTGCATGCAGGTATCATCCATTTTCTATGCTCATGTGCACTAGATTTTGATTTGCTAGACCTTCTAGCCCATAAAAATTCCAACGATCTTCAGTTTGGGATGTCGTGTGAACCTGGCTAACAATTTCATTTTTGCAAGTTCTCATTTGTCATCATTACAAAAATGTCTGTTTGAGCCCACAAGATTATTTAGTATTGTCATTAGTGAAGGGCATTTAATAAGTTTAAAAATAGTCGAAGACCTCGAAACTTTGTGCAGAGTAAAATGTTGCAATTTTTATGGATGGAGATAACATTCTTTGTTGATTAGTGGTCTTGCGAAATATTAAAGTTTTTTTTAGATCTACAAGAGCACTTCCTTACCATTATGTATGGGTATTTGATATGTTTGACTTATAGCGAATCACTTTTGTTAATTGTCCAATTCCATATTTCTTGTGGGATGGACTAAATAAATCTGCCTCTTTTTTTCTCCCAGAACCGAATGTAAAATGCTTGGAGCTGTCGGGTTTATGATTAATCTTTTGCAATGTTGCATTTTATGGTACAGGTTCAAGGTCTATGGAAGGTAAAAAATCAGAACATTAGTAAGTGGTATGAGGAAGCAAAGAGACTAAAGGATAAATTTCTCTGTTTCCAGATCAATCATGTTTTAAGGGTATGATCCCACATACCATGTGCTATTATGATGTTGGTATATTCTTTCTTCTTATGGTGACTGGTTCTTTTACATGCTTCAATTGATACATATCCTCATTTGCAATTTGAATCCTTTCCAATATTTTTCATGTCGAGAGTATTAACTAATTGATACTTAGGCAAAGTGTCCCTGTAACTGTGTTTGAAGTCAATCGTGTCAATTCTCATACGACTGAGATATAATATATATCTTTTTTTAACCCTTGTAAAAAAATTCTTTTCCATCCCCTAGGACTTGAATTCAGATGCAGATGCTCAAGCAAACTTAGCTGTGGATCTTGCAGGTGTCACTTTTTTTTTTTTATCTCTCATACAGCTTTAAATTTTGTTTAGGGGTGGAAATTTGGACCCATTTACTTATGGAAGGGTGGATTGGGGCTGTGTTTTATCTATAATGGGTAAAGCTAAAACATCTTAAAAGGAAACAGTTTGTTTTAAATAGGCTGGACAGATTGAAAGTCCCGCCGAATTTACTTTTAATGCATGAAACATCCCAAATAATTTAATTCAAAACCCTACATTCTTACTAAAATAATATAATAATCTGTGTAATCATTTTTGACACAGATTATTCCTAAATAAATATAGTGGATTTAAGGTGTTACAGGTCAATCCCACCAACCTGTTACTCAACCTGCCCATTTTGTCACCTTTGGTTTTGTTTATCGATGCTTACAGTAATATGTCCATGTTGATGCAGATGGTCAGGTTCAAGAAGTCGACTCGTAACTCATACAGTCATACGAGGCATAATGAAACAAAAGCAGGTCCATTGGGCCTACAGGCCTGTACATTTCTTCTACACATTTACCCTTCAACCGAAATGTGAAACAAAGGATCAAGAGGTTTACCCGGTTCATTTTTCAAGAATATGCCAATTGTTTATCTAAGTAAGCCTCCAACTGAATTTTTTTCAACCTATGGGGTATATTTGTGTCATTCTTCCAAGGGGGTTCTAATGATGGTTTTGCACTTTCATGAGTGCGTGGAAATTTATCGAGTGTTGTGAAACCCATGGATACAGAATTGTACTTGTTAAAGTTGCTGGTATTTAGGCCTGGTATAAGTTAATGTTTATACCAGTAGACGGGTTTTGCAGGTTATATTCAAATGTAGATTTTAGTCTATTTTTGGGTAAAAGGGATTACACCCTTCTGGTACGTACTGATACAATGTTGGGTATGTGTTGGTATAAATCATCTTATTTGGCTTCTTTTCGTGCACGCATATGGCCCTTTGGGTGATGATTAAAGATGGTAATAAACTAATAATATGATTTACAAAATTAGTTGTATAGCTCAATTGCCAAATGGTTTCATTCCACGTATCCTTTAGAAAGATATATCGTTACTCTGATTCAATACGCTCAATCTAGCGAACATGTTAGTCTAAAAGCAGTATCTTTCTTTAGCCAAAAGGAATTGACCCAGGTTCTTGTTCATTCCCCAGTCTGATAATTGCATAACATATAGTGCTTTCTGTTTTTTTCTAATAATACCTTGTGTAACCAACTACCAAGTAATTTCAGCTGAGAACATAAATGGCTACAAAAACCACTAAAGTAAAACATTTATCTATTTATAATATATTAGACACTTGTCATTGTTCATTTTAATTTCACGATATGCACGGTATATCAATTTATTGTTTTTTAGCCAGAATAGTTGGTTGGTGGGAAAATGACGGCCGACTTTGCCAATTGCCGCCTTCGTGTGGTAGTCGGTGTTGGTGATATTAGAAAGAAATGATAATTTATGTTATGAATTAATATATACAAATTAGTTTCTATTTTATATTAAGTATAGGATTTAAACTTCTAAAGCCTTCAAAAATTTGTCGCCAAACATACCTTTTGAATGTATTTTTTCTAGCTATATCTAAGACATTAGATCATGTGAGATTAATTGTGAGAACTGAGAACATAAGAACAAACATCACATCTACGGTCTACCAATATATTAAAACTATATACATCATTTGAACAACAAGTAGTGCTTTATTTAAGCGACACGTGTCCCTTTATAAATCTATCTTTAAAAATTCTATCTTTTAGATGTCATAAATAATTAAAACTTTTAATTAATATATGTATAGATACAAATACATAATATAAATAAAACTCTTATATTAAAAATCTTATTATATTCATTGTTACGATAACTCTCTATTCCCATCGCCATTTTGATTTTCAGTTTTAATGAAAATTTAAATACGTTTACAATTCAACCATTTGAAATTTTATTGGCAACCCAAAAATAAATATTAATTATTTAAAAAATAGATACGAATCACTTAAAAAAATTACCGCCTATCAAATACATAATAAAAGTCTAACCAATCCAATGTTCCATTTGATACTATAGTAGCATGCAAAATAGTAAATCAAATTTAACTAAACATTATCTCATATAAAAACATAAATAGCAACATATTGGTATTTATAGTTTATAAAAATAAAACTTATTTATTCTAATTGATATGATAAATTAAATTAAGTAATAAACAATAGTAATTTCAACTTATAACTTAATATTTACCTATTTATTATTATTTAATTATTTATTCAGCTACTAATCTAACTAAATGTAGTTAAAAATTTTAAAACGACACGAATCATGTTTCAACATCATGACTTTATCAAAAGTAATATTAGATTGTGACCAATACTTTTATAATAGATGTCTCCTACTATTAGACTACGGGTATGTTTGGCAAAACTAACTGGTAGCGGATGACTGGAAGTTGGTGGCTGGAAGCTGTTAGCTGGTAGCTGTAGCTGGAAGTTGGCAACTGAAACTTTTTAGATATATTTAAGTGTTTGACAGAGTAGTTGAATCTTTTAATAAAATGTGTTAGATGACAATAATGGACATAATATTTTACTTGTATTCCTTAAGAAAACGTTTGGTTTCTTGAACATTGAACCCTTCGTATTTTCAAAAAAAAATTGATTGTCAAATATAAAAACACTTTTGTATTTTCAAAACAATTAACAAAATGGTATAGTTTATTTGTTAATTTTAATAGATGATAAATTATATAACAAAAAAGTTTTCTTTTTTTTTTGGTCAGATTTTGCCAAATAAAAAATCTACTCTGTACTTTTGTTAGTAATATGGAAGAGAGATGGAAAAAAAGAATTGTCGAGAAAATAGAAAGTGTAGGCCTGATTATTAATCGTACAGTATTCTAAAGGGTATGTAAGTAATTTGCTATATTAAAAAACGCTAGTGTTGGTAGCGTTTCAAAATGGAGTTTTTTCTCCAATTCTAGAAGCTTGAAGCTCTTCTAACCAAACGAAATTTTTTATAAAATAGAAAGTTTTTCATAAAAGTTTGAAACTTGAAGCTCCTAAAAAATCCTTACCAAACATATACATTAAAATGACCAAATGCATGCGATAGAACATGTTAAAAAAAAAAATTACACAAAAAATCAATCATATGATATATATATATTAATATATATATAGTCAATGCGTACATTATACATATAACTTTGCTTTTTTATACATTTGCCTCTTTTCCTTTTGTTTACTTTATTTTTCTTTATTATATTATATGATCTTTTGGGTTTTTAGATTTTTGTCACCAAACTTTCCTCCTTTTCAACTCTCCCCCAACTTTTTGGTTTCTTATTTTTGCTCTCTAAATTTTCCCCTTTTTAATTTTGGTTTTGAACCCTCCAGTTTCTTAGCTTTTAATTTGACCACCTCACTTTTTTGACTTATTTATGGTTTCACCACAACTTTTCGAATTCCTATTTACCTTCGAAATCGTTTACTTAAAAAAATAAATCTACAACTTTGTGTGTAAGAAACGTGCTCCGCTGCAACACGTGGGTAAAATACTAGTTATACATATATTAATACTAGTAATGTTTTATATCTTTCATATATTTTTGTAATCAATGCGTTATAAGATATTGAAATTTGCTTTTACCTCTTGCAAATGAGGCTCTTGTAGTTTTGTCCTCACCAAATGAGGTTCGCGAACAAAATGTCAATCTACCTGTAATTGTTAATTACATGCATGATATTATACTACTATGTTACACCAAGTTTGAAGTTTCCCATATCTAGTCTCAACATTTTATTTTTTTTGGTATGGTTATTCACTATCATAGATGTATTGTTATTAAGGTAAATGTTAAAATTATTAAAACTTTAAGGCGCGTTGGTTGGAGAAAACACCTATTGTTTTCCAAGAAAACATGAAAAACAAAAAACACGTTCAAATCATAGTTTTTCAAGAAAACAAAAAACAATGTTTTTTACATTGCAATAAAAAACTTGAAAATTTTCATTTTCCATCTCTCTCTCTCCCCCCATCTCTAACATGTATTATAGTTCTTTAAAATGGAGAATGAAAATATTATTTTCTAATTTGAACGTGTTTTCAAAAATTTCATTTGTTTTATAGAAATGGATTCTAAAAATTAGAAATGAAAAACTAGAAAACATATTTCACAATCAAACGCAACCTCAGTTTCTTTAAATACATAATGCATCCTATTTCTAAATGTTGAAAACTGATTTACCTTGTTAACAACTTTTTTTAGAATTTTTTGTTGATGTTTGCAAACAACCTGTTTTGTTGGATACATAAATACCAACTTGATTTTTTAATCACCAGCCACTGGATCCCATCGAATCTTGTTAGAAAAGTCAAAAACCGTTAAAAAAAAAATTTTAAAAATTCAATAAGCCACTACAAACTATTTAATCTCCTAAATTAAGTGGGTACTATTCGTCTATTCCCGTGACACATAAAATCGAGGTTTTTAAGGACGAGATTTCGATTTTACTCAAAATTGTTTTTTCCTCTACAAGATCGGAATTGTTAGATCCCATCGAAGTCAAAATATCTTACTTACATGTCGTGATCCATTTATGTACTTTGTAATGCATATCAAATACAATGTGTGTAACAACACCATAATACCAACTGTTTTTACATAAAACATGAGGTTGGTATTATGTGGGGGGGAAAATTATGGGTTGGGAATTTGTTGGCGATTAGGGGCGGACCTATTCATACCCGAGGGGTAGTGGTCGCTACCCCTGAATTTTTACCCGGTAGTGGAATTTTTTTTTTTTAACGTTTTTCGGATTAGATTTCGTATTTCGCTACCCCTGAAATAAAATTTCGCTACCCCTAAACAAATTTTCCAAGCCCATATCATTCTTTAAAAATAAACTCATTTAGCCATTTGTCCAAGTCCAAGCCCATTTAGGAAAAATTAAAATAAAAAAAAAACAATTAAAAGACTCCTCCCACTTTCCCCAATTCAATTAAACCTATGCCACAGTCTTTTTCTCCGTCTTTCTCTGTCATCAATCTAGTTGAAATTGTATCTTAACTTGGCACTTGTCATTTAAGGATTCTATTTCTTCTTG
>JAOXNX010000033.1:24983232-24995062 GCA_028566075.1 Solidago caesia
TCGGATTGGGTTTTTTATATAGAAAAACTATAAATTTTGAAATTATAGATATTATTCATATATCTCATTCTCTATATTCTATTCTTTATACGGTCTCTACTTATTCTACCGGTCTCTCTCTTCCTCTTCTTCTTCTACATATTCTCTCATTCTTCTACATATTCTCTCATTTTGTTCTTTTTTCACATAAACTCTTCTACAAACCGTTTGCACAAAAAAAAAAAAAAAAAAAAAAAAACCAATTACCTGCTTATTTATCGTTTATTTGCAAAACATTACAATTGCCTTGTGTTTAATAAAATAGCAATATGATGTTGTTATTCATCTTTAAGTTATTCTTTTCCTTTGACAGACCAAACTCTCCTCAACATCCACCTACAAGAGTTTTGAGGCCTAGACTTGTAAGTAATTTTCATTGTATTTTCATGCGATTGTCAGTTTCTCTTTTCCTCTCCGATTGCTTATTTATTCATATTTCCTTTCTTTCTCTCACACTTAATAGCTTAGTTGATCTATTTTTCGTATTCTTTTGGCTTCAAACTATTTGGATTGAAATACATGGTCACAGGTTGATGACCATTTTTTGGGTATACTTGGACAAATGAAATAATCTAGAGTAGAAACATGCTTAATCATAGATAGGTTTGTAAACTCTACAAATGATGCTAGCCTTTAGACTCAAACCTTATAATGTTTATTCTGTTCATAATATGTTCTGTTAGTCCCTAAGTTTATTATTTGAAGATCATACGATGCGAGGCTCATTTAGTTCTGGCTGCCCTTGGGAATTATCATCAACACCTTAGAAAAATTAGAAGTGTTAAAGTTTGAACATTCTCAGTTCAACCTTTCTTTAGGTTAAGTGGCGTGCACCTAATCCCGCTAATATCTCAGATCGTGAGACAACACTCCATATATCCTAAGCGTTACTAACGCACCACCATATATCATAAAACCAATCCGACTTGATTAATTAGTCAAATCAAGGATGGCCCTATAACCAAAAGTTATTTGTAGATAGTGTCCATGGTTTTGCTCAACCTTAAAATTTTGTGGTATCTCAGGTCGACCTTCTTTAGGTTAAGTGGAGTACACCTAATCTTGCTAATATCAACACTCCATACATAATAAGCGTCATTAACGCGCCACCATATATCGTAAAACCAGTCTGCCTTTATTAACTAGTCAAATCAAAGAAGGCCCTATAACCAAAAGTTATTTGTAGATAGTATTCACAGTCTTGCTCAACCTTAAAATTTTGTGGTATCTCAAACCTGATATCATATTTTTTCAGCAAAATAAGGGTTTTAATCTAAACTTGAGTTTGTTTGGCAGTTTTAACCTCAGTTTGTTGTTAACCTTCGGCTTGGTCAGAGGTTAGTGGAGCTTGGGATTTCAAAGTGTTATTGGTGTCCACAGCTGTTTGTCGAGTTACCTTCACGGTGACCACAGCTGTTTGTCGAGTTATCTTCATGGTGTTATGCATTTTTGCTCATTTAAAGCATTTGACTACATTGCATTAGTATATTTGTTTTACAGCTTAACTTGCTGTAGCTGCTGCATTCTTTAGAGTTTCAAATGTCAATTCAGTGTTTATCATTTTTAAAGCAAATATGTTGGTCACTTCTATGGAAACAATGACTACTAACTTACATGCAATAATCCAATGTATATGGGGTATATATGTTTCCCTACTTTTAACCTCGGGTACCGTCCTCTCTTCAATAGAAACGGAATTATCATTCACTGGATGAGGAGATTGAGATTACACAATATGTGGAACCATTGGATCCATGGTAACCAATTCTCTCTTCTTTCTTTTTTTCCCATTTATTTTCTTATGTTAAATGACCTAAAAGAAAATATGTATAATTCATTATTATATAAATTGCAGCATGAAAGATGTTAAAGTCTACTACCCATCAAGGTATGACAAGTTGTCTTTTTTATTAATTTTAGATGATTTACAACTCTTGTAATTCTTTATGTACTACAGATTCACCCCTTTTTTTGGTCTCCTTCCCGGATATCCAATTGTGAGTATACAGGGATGACGTTGATGCAGTTGAAGTTAATTACACTGACATGGCATGTCTTGATCCCGAAGCATGTCTTTCATCAACTATCATGAATTTCTATATACGGTTAGTGATTTCTATTCAACAGTTCGATGCACTTTGTCATTGCTGAGACCCCGATAAAATTTATTTGATAGCTCTTTTCTTCTTCTTGAATAGATACCTTCAGCAGCCAACATCGTTGTCTGAGAGTGCAACATCTAATTATCATTTCTTTAACACATATTTTTATAACAAGCTAGATAAGGTATATTATTTCCTATTTGGTAGTTGACTTCAACCTTCTTGTAATTGTCGAATAACTTGTTCTTTTTTTGTTTCAGCTGAACTACAAGGGAGATTCGTTTCTCAAGTTCAGAAAGTGGTGGAAAGGTGTCAGTATATTCGAGAAAGCATATATACTTCTCCCCATACATGAAAAGTAAGTTGTTAATCTTGGATGAAGTATTCATGATTTCCAACATTCTTATAATGCTACTTTTCATTTTTTTGTATTAAGAGGAAGGATAACATATAAGAATTGCTCGTCAATGTCTACACACCCATGTATACTTATCATTATTTTCTATAAAATATAATTGTGCAGTGCTCATTGGAGCTTGGTGATAATATGTCTCCCTACCAAGGAAGATGAACTTGGGCCAATGTTGCTTCATTTGGACTCGCTTGGACTGCACAATAGCTTATCACTATTTGATAACGTTAAAAGGTATAATATATAATGCTCGACTAAATTACATGATTATATATATATATATATATATAATCATCTATATATATATAATCATCCAATGACTCTCGATGGAACATATGCTGACAGGAGTTTTGAACCATGACATCTGCTTTTCATATAATATCTAGTTCTAACGTACATCTTGAGAATACATGACTAAGATATGTTGTTACAATAATCAGTTAACTTGTTGCTTCTAATTTTTTAACTTGATTGTAGATTTTTGAAAGAAGAGTGGGAATACCTAAGAAATTTAGAAACTGATTCTACCACTGCAGATGGAATTTGGGAACATTTTGATCGTAAGGTGGACCAGAAAAGGGTTATGGTAAACATCTTTATAGTTTGTGCTTTACTCTAAGTTTGATAGTTTGTTGCATAAATTTCTTGTGATTTTAAGTTCGTGATAACATCTTATAACCAGGTTCCACAGCAGAAGAACGATTATGATTGTGGGCTGTTTGTTTTGTTTTATATGGAACGTTTTATCAGAGAAGCTCCTGAGAGACTACGGAAAAAAGATTTAAGAATGGTACATGTCTTATCCATTCTCCATCATGGTTGACCTTTTTATGTTGTTTTTATCTCAAATTTACTTGCCAATAATTACAACTCACTTGCCAATGGTTGTATGTCGATTTTCACAATATTAGTTTGGAAAACAATGGTTTCGCCCTCAAGAAGCATCTGACTTGAGAGCAAGAATTCGTAATCTACTTGTAAAAGAGTTCAAGAAAGCCAAAGAGACGGAATCCACATCATCTCCCAAGTGCCTGGCAAGTGTTGGTAAATCATGATGGGTTTAGTTTAGGAAGCATTAAGTTACTTCTTTAGATGTAAATTTTGTTTTCAAAAGGCCATATATGTTATGTATATACATTTGTATAGGAAGGCTTAAAAGCAGCATTTGCCATAAGAGAAGTAATGAGATCGGTTAGAGTTGCCCCATCCATGTTCCCCAAAATATAAATGATGCGTGCTACTGCTATATCATATTCCTTCCCTTCCTGTTCCATTCCATTTAATATTATATCTACGTCTCCCTCGGTCTCATTTTAAATGTCTTAGTTTGACATTGTGAGTCTTTATTTTTATTGTTTCACCATAAATATTTGTCTGTCTTATATAATACTTATGAAATTTAAAAATACATGTAAAACACAATCCATTCATATATTTTACATTAAGTATTATATAATACAAACAAAAATATTTACGGTCAAACATTAAAAATAAAGACTCACAATGTCAAATTAGGATATTTAAAATAAGACCAAGGAAGTATTATTTTTGTTTGTCTCGAATAAGTGTGTGCATTTTAAGTTATAAACAATTAAAATATTTCTACCATGTTAAATCGATTTGAGGTTTATGATTTTGAATACAAATTTAAAAAGTAATGATAAACAAAATAAGTTGAAGAAGATAGATTTTAGAATTGAATTTAAAAGTTACGGTTTTCTAATCCGTTTAAGATTAAATATTGGGTTTTGCTAAACAAAGCCCTTAGGGCTGTATATAAGATGCATTAAATAGTTGTACACTTACCATAAAATTCAGGATGTGGACTTTTGATATGGAAAGTACAACTTTTTTATGCACGTTAAGTGCAGCCCTAAGGGCTGCATTTAGCATTTCCCTTAAATATTTAGAGCACTAAACTGATTAGTTATATTAAATATATTATTAAATATCTGAATATCTCGTACACTTTTAATGAGAAACAAATTCCAATATTATAGTATTACGAATTTTAGCCTATTAATTCGAAGGTTTTTCTACCGCATTAAATCTAAAATCTAATTAAAATTTTAGCCAATTAAATGCACGTTTTAATTTAATTAATAAAAAATTAATTAAATTCTAAAATCTAAAAATTAATTAAAGATGATGATATACATTTTGTATAACTAGACTGGTGCCCGCACGATGTGGTGGTAATGGTGGCGGTGGTGGCGGCAACGGGTGGTGGTGATGATGGCGGTGCCGGCGGCGACGGTTTGGTTATTGATGTAAATATAATTGATGTAAAATGGGTAGTGTAGTTATTTTAGGAGTTGAGGGATAGATGTTGTAAATTATTTCATTAAGGATATTTTAGGTATATTGGTTGATTATAAAAAGAAAACTTTTAAAATTGAGTGACATTTTAGGTATTTAATAAAAAAAAGTTGAAAAATGAGGGGTTGGTAGTATAGAACTATAGATAACTGTTTAAACTATAAAGTTATGGTATTATAATTCGTTTAGGACTAGTATCCAGTATTTATATATATCATCAACACTAATTCGTAGTTGACACAATTATATATTAATTAATGCTTCATATATGCAATTAGCAATCATGCAAGAATCACATGAAGTCATCGACGCAATGAAGTCTCAACGACGAAGCACTAATAACAAACAATTATTTCGTACTCGCTCTTTAAAAAGTTATCAATATGAATATGATCAACCTCGGTTTGTTAATGACATATTTGAAGAAAAAATGAAACAACAACAACAACAACAATGGTGCAACACAATCAATCCACGTAACATTGTTCTTTCCAAAGTTTTCGCTCATGGGGCGTTCGGTGCTGTTCATAAAGGATTGTATAAAGGACAGATTGTTGCTGGTAATGTTTTTGATCGATGATATATTGACATTGTTAATGTTGTTGATTTTGTCTATATATGTTTTATGTTACTATTTGGTTTTGTGTTTTAATTAATTTGTTTTGTTTTGTTTTAGTAAAAGTTCTTGATTTAAGAAAGATTAGCAAGAAAACAAAAGCTGAAAAGGAGACCATTAAGAATGATTTCATAACAGAGGCTGGGTTATGGAAGAATCTTGATCATCCATATATAACCAAGGTATATATATATATATATATATATATATATATGATTGAGGTTTTAATTATACAAGATAAATGCATAGAGTATAGTATATAATAACTTATCTTTAAAAATTAGTGGCCGGGATTGTGTATTCTTCTTGGTGAGCAAAATCCTTACGGTTGATTAATCTTGTGTAAATTTCAGATGATCGGAACGACTACGACCACTATATCCGGCCACAAGAACAACCAATCCATAAGTGAAGGCAGCTTGTGTATCGTGGCCGAATATGTAAAAGGAGGCACACTAAGATCATATCTATCCAAGAACAGGAACAAGAAGCTTCCATTGAAAATCGTCGCTCAATTTGCAACTGATATCGCTAAAGGGTACGCAACCAACACCTTAATTAATTCTTAGTCTTTAAATTACTAGTTTTGAAAAGGAAACACTTATTAATGAAGCCAATGATTTGATCCACAGTTTAAGTTACCTTCATTCCAAGAAGATGATTCATCGTGACGTGAAGCCAGGCAACATGCTTATCACCAAGGATCGGACAATCAAACTTGCTGATTTTGGAATGTTGGTTTTGGAGTCGCTAGATCTTATGTGGGTGAGTACTGTTCAAGCCGGGACTCATGGGTATATGGCTCCTGAGGTAAATCGAGTATAATTTATGCTATAACTCGATAATTAGTACAAATGTCATTTGGATTTCAGAGGTCTAACAAATTTCGGATGATTATAGGTTGCAGGTGGAAAGCCATACGGGACTAAATCCGATGTGTATGCATTTGGGATATGCTTGTGGGAGATATATTGTTGCGACAAGGCTTACACGTATGACATGGCCAACAGTTTTTTTTCTTTTGCAACCTGCATGGTACGTATGTATGTATGTATGTATATGTATATATAATCTTGGTATTCATGAGTTGGTTGTATCTAATGTCTTTTTGGAATGTTGTCTTTGATTATAGACAAAACCAACCATACCGATGGATTGTCCAAAATGCCTGGCTCAATTAATGGAACGGTGTTTGGATACTGACCCAAAGAAGAGGCCGGCGATGAAAGACGTGGTTGTTGAGTTGGAAGAAATGGTGAAATCCGAAGAGTGGAAAAGGTCGTTAGAAGATGAACACGGCGCCGGCGGTTTTGGTTGCCTTGGGTTATTCAAGAATGGAAGATAGCAGCGCATGCTTTGTTGAATGTACAGCTTAGAAATCATTTACTTGAAGAAAATACACTTACGTAAGAGGCACAGCAGATACAATGTTTGCAAGAGACATGTTTTTGTAATAGTTAGAAATAGAAAAACTTGTTCAATCTAGGCACAAGACAAATTCTTGTTTCTTTGCAATAATTAGAAGGGTACATGTTTTTCAGTGAAGTTATATGCTCAAGTGTTTTTCGGTCTATACATCCAATATTGCATCAAGAAGATACACTTTGACTTGCCTGTAAAAAGCATCCGGTACCTGTGCTCCATGGTGAGCATCCAACTAACGTCACCATACCATGGAGCTTGGGGTCACCTTTTTTGGAGTCGCCTTTAGTCCAGAAGCCATTCAGTGTTGGGGTGAAAATGAGCCTTTTTCCACACATTAAATAAGGGGCATCTAGAGTCGTTCAGGTAAGAATGGTAGATAGCCGAGGTAAATGGGACGCGTAAGTGAGATGGAAAAAATGATGTGCGTTCAGCTTCTTGTCTTGCATACCTGGTGGCTGGTGCTCTAATTAAGTGGTCTATTACCATCTTCCAAATTCACTAAGCTTTTCTCCCGAGGAATATGTATACTCACTTAAATTTAAACAGCATTAATTTTTACTAATAGTTTATGGTTATAGAATTGGAGCATACATCATTTTCAGTATCTTGATGGTAACATGAATGTTGAGAGTATACGTAATGCCTTGCATAGACCAAGAATCATGTTCATCCCTTGCATTTTTCTTCAATGATTTTAATAGTCGAAGCTTTACCAATGACAAGGCAAAGTAATAAAGCATAGACCAACACAACACAACACAACCCAGTGGTCCAGAATTCTTAAGTCTATAACTACGTAATTCAAGATCATCAAAGAGACCATCTGATAAAGTATTAGTCCATCTAATTTACACCTTTTTTACTCACAGGATTAGATGCCTAGTATTCAAGTGAAATGTAGAAGTAAGAAGGTAAAGTACATGACGTCTCACTAACAACATGCAGTCCAACTCCAACATACTTAAACATGATATCAAACTCATACCTCTAAATTTGAAAAACCATACAATTATGATGGCAGTTGAAGTACAATACAAGTTATAATCTATTCCTATAGTACGCCTCAGCTACAAAAATGGTATATCATAACATACCACTTGGTATATGAGATCATTATCCTTTTGCAGCAAAGACATCATGGTGCCAGAAAATAACTTTAGGTATCCTTTTACAGTCCATGCCTTTGTAAGCTCTATCCAGCACTACAAGTTTCAGTTGTCCAACGAGTGAAAAAGCGTGACATTTGCCAGCAACACAGTTAGTCCCTGCAAGCCACAAACAAACCAAGAGTTAGATTCTTGTCATTATGAAAGTAACAAGAGTGACGCAAGCAGAGGCTCAAGAGTTCTCTTGATAATGGATGGTCAATAAGTGAAATTCTGTACATCTAAGACAAACTGAGAAATTCTAGTACCTGTCACATGTCTACACATATAAAATATAGAAACTAGAAAGTAATAAATTGACTGTTTTTATTCAAGGGTAAGCAAAGCAGGTCACTTTCAAAATTTGATAGCAAAAAACTAGTTCATTTATTTTTAAGATTAGGAATTTTGTAGTCGATATGCTCAATCTAACAAATTACCCCTTTTATTCTAACTCAACGGCTTATAACCTTAAAATAACTAGTTTGACACGCACAAACACACAAAAAATATATATAAAAAAAAATCAACTTAGGAACAAGGAGATCACATAGCATTAAAGGAACGTCTTGTATTGCAACCTGCTTAAAGCTTGAATAGGAGTTCCATATAATCATAGAATGTATCTAATGATGTTCAAAGATAAGCAATTTGCAATACTAGCTTCACCAGAAAAACACTAATCCAAGTTTTACATTATCTGTTTTCTATTCCAGTTGTCCATCTACAAACTACACTAGAAGAGCCTGCAGAAACACCCTAAAAAAACCCACAGTCCAATTTTTATAATATCCTCCCTTTCTATTAAATGCAACCAGAAAAAGCAAATAGTAACATGCTGCCCTGTGTGCTTTTAAAAGGTAATAGGTATCCTAGGGTTAAACGATAATGAGTTAGAAATTGGCATATAAACCACTAGGGTGGTGGTCCATTGGTTGGGCATGTGTCTCCAGAAAGGGTGAAATTACCTGGAGGTCACAGGTTCAACCCCTGGTTTCTTAAAAAAAGATATCCTAGTGGCCACAGAGGCTCACCTGCTCTGACTCTGGGTTCGCAAAGCGAGTCAGCTCTTTGGATTAGTCTGCTCGCAAAGTGAGTAGGACACCCATGATTACCAAAAAAAAAAAAATTGGCATATAACATTGTTCTAATAGGAATTAGGCATTTATCCCATTATGACACATTTAACCACTTTACCTATTCGGCTATTCCCTTTCCACAATGTATTTCATAGTTATGATCGTCTTTGTCATGACCCAGTAATACACCATATCAGGTTGCTTTGAAGCCTTAGGGAGTTTATCAGGAATGTACAGATTAACACACAATCTTTAATAACTGTGATATCAGGTTAAAAGAATAAGGGTTGACAGTGACAAGTAGAAAGATGGACATAAAAAGGAGATTAAAATGGTCAACCCTCTTATCACACAGTCATATTTCATTGTGCATTAAATCATAACGAAGGTTAAAATGGTAACTATCAATCATTCAGAGTGCATCTATTCAAAATAACTAACGTTTGACAGACACTCATTTTTTGTTCAGAACTAAGTCCATTCAGCATCTATCATAAAGCACCTTCGATTCATTTAACACTAAATCATTCAGTTTATCAAACAACCATCCTATATGTAAGATCTAATGATCTCCACCATTTAAGCCTTTGTGGCACAGAATCTACTAGCCATATATATGTCAAATTTGAATATTCTATGTTCATAAGTTATCAAGTATAATAGATACTCAAGAAAAAGGGTCTGACCAGTATTTGATTAAGCCATCCCATCCACACGTCGCAACTTTACTTTGCTCCAGAGGATGCCACTCAGCACCTATGCACACTCCCTCGTGACACTTGAGTGTTTTAAAGAGTCTGCAAGTCTTCCAATCCCAAAACCAGCATTTACCTTCGCCATCCCCAGACATGACAAACCGACCATCAGGTGAGAAATTAACTTGACAAGCGTACCCGGCCACGATATGCCCAGCAAACCGCTTTTTCTTATTTAGCTGAAACCGCTCCCTGGTGCTATATATCAAAATCTGATTATCCAAACTCTGAGCTGCCAACCAATTCCCATTAGGATGAAGCGAAATGGCAGGCATCGAGTGCATATGAGGTTCACTTATATACTTTATAACAACAGGAATACCAAATTCCCATACACGAAGAGACTTATCATCACTTGAAGTAACAAACCTCCTGTTATTATCAACAAACGTAATAGTATTCACCGCACCCAAATGCTGATCATACTCCTGCGTAATTTGCCCAGTATTCATATCCCACTGAACAATCTTCTTATCACTCATACCCGCCAAAAGAATATTCTGCTTATCATCATCCGGATTCAACTTAACCACATACGGCACCTTCCCAGTCGAAAATGTCGATATCACCTGCCCCGTTTCCGTATCCCAATACTTAATATTCTTATCATACCCCGCAGTCAAAAACTTCGACCCATCATTACAAAACGATATATCCCTAACAGCCTTACTATGCCCCATGTAAGTCCTCATACATTTCCCCGAATTATACACATCCCATATCTTCACCTTACTATCCATCCCAGCCGACAATAACAAATGCCCATGTTTTGGAAAAAACCTAATCGCAGACACACCCTTGGTATGCCCACTCCACGTATGCACCAATCTTTTGGGCACATAACAATGATCATTACTCGCCTTAGCATCTTTCGGTGGCGCAATCCACGACCTTCCTTGATAATCCTTCTCTTCTTTCCCATGAAACGTACTCTTTTCTGCAATAACCTCACCTTTATCCTTATTCCCGTCTCGTTCCTCCCCTTTCTTTTTCGCATACTCTTCCGCATACTTCTTTTGCTCTTCACTCAATTCCCCTTGTAACCCTTCCTTCTTACCGACCCACGGGCTCTTCCTGTTCTTAACTAACCACACGTCACTCGCCGGATTCTCGACCTCCTCATCATTAGCGATATTATCTGTATTTTCACTATCTCTCTCCAAAGCCTCTTTCTTTTTCTCCAACTTACGTTTCTTCTGTTCGTGTTGCGGGATATTATAAACCGATAGCGCATCAGTTTCTTTCAACTTATCCAAATCACCAACATAATTACACCCAGCTGACCCAGACGGGTCAGCAGCATACCCATATTTATAAAAAGTATTATACTGTTCATCAAATACAAAGGTATCTATATTAGCATTCTCAACAAACCCTAATTTATGATTACGCATACCTTGAGCTATTCCATCTTTAGCGTACGGATGTGCTGGCCCTTGAATTGGGGCCCACAGTTGATCGTAAGTTGGATTGAATGCCACCAAGTGTTGTGTTGGATCCAAGGGTTTTGTTAGGGTTTTGTTCGCGACCGCATCGGCGACGGTTAGAGACAGCATCGTATCGTCGACTTTTGGGGCGGCTGATTTTGGCGCAATTGTTAGACGTGGCGGTGAGGATTCCGGTGATGAGATGTCGGACATCCGTTGGTCGTCGCCGCCGTCGGCGGTGTTGTAGGCTTGTAGTAGATCCATGGTTGATTTGGGCTAATTGGAATGGAGGAAAGAAACCCTAATATCAGTAGTATATTATTGTCTTAATTTTCAAAAAAATTAAACATTTCGTTATTTATCACCTAGTTCCCTAAAATACCTATATTAAAGTTTCAATAACATCACCTAAAATACCTATAATACCCGCATCTACTAAAATACCTATAATACCCTCATCTCGCCACCACCACCACCAGTTGCCACTCACCTTTCACGTCTCGCCGCCTCC
>JAOXNX010000033.1:24996277-25009914 GCA_028566075.1 Solidago caesia
TTATAAAACATTTTACCCCCCCCCCCCCCTCTCTCTTCTCTCTTTTTCCCCTTTTCAACCATTAAGATTTTGAAATATCTAAACACACACAACCACTAACAAATTTGGTCTATCAAAAATACCCTTATTGAATTAATTGACAACATTTATCCTCAACTCCTAAAATAACTACACTACATCCTTTTACATGAGATTACTTTTATACCAATAACCTACATGACCTGCCGTCGCCACCACCACCAGTCGCCACCACCACCCCCACCCGCCGTTGCCACCACCACAACACCGCCACTATCATCGTTACCGTCATATCGTGCAGACATCCGTCTACTACTAATAAAAGAGTAACGTAATTAAAGGAATAATCATGTCATTTAATTGCTTTTACAACTCATATCTTATTCACATCATCATCCTACTTTACAATCTAATTTTACTCAACAATTATTTTTTTCCACCTCAATTTAAACATTAAATTGAATTTATTATATATTATAAATATTTCACATCACATTATCCTAAATAAAAGAAATTTAAATAGGCATATTATAATTTGATGACATCTATAATTCTTATAAAGCATTTACAACTTTTTAATAATCTCTTAAATTTTTAAGATGCGAAATGTTTAAAATACCTCAACATTCAAATGTTAGTTACATAAAAGGTTAATTAGCCAACTATATTTTCCTTTTTATTTTTGATCAAAGTCAATTATTCATGACTAGATTTGTACCCATGCAATGCGTGGACGTGAATAACTGTTTCATCTTATAAAATTAAATAGAAATCTAGCTTTTCAGTGATGAAATGTGGCTAAGGATGATGGCGTCTAGCTTTGCCGATCCACAGGCTTTGGCTGGTGGTTGTGGTGGTGTAAAAGAAGTTTCTAAAATAAATTTGGTTTTTGAAATAAGTATTGTGTTCTAATTTTAAAGAATCACATAATATTGATTTGTTGTACGTAAATGAACTTATCATATATGTGACTGTTTAGTTAAAAAAATTAGTAATTTTGTAGTTCTTAAAATTTCAAATCTTAAAATTTCAGATCAAATGCTTTATAAGATAGTATATATTAGTCAAGTTCAACCATATATGTTTCTAAACTTTTATATTTGTAGTTATAAAATGCCTTAATTTTACTCATACAACTAATTTCATTACGCATAAATATTAATAAATTACATTGTAACATCCTGAATCTTCAACTGGTGACCGTTGACCTTGTCGTTAGTCAACATTTTCTTTCCATTAAGTCTTATGTGTTTTAAATGTGATATGTGATTAACGTGTCTTATGTGTAAATGTGATATGTGATAAAATGTGTCTAGAGTAGATGATTAATGTGATAAAGTGTTTACAAACGTGCTTGATAGGTTGTTATGTATTTCCGTTAGTTGTTTAAAGCGTAAATCGTTCATTGATCAAGTTCAAGGGCCTGGATGTCACATTTTGAAACCTCTATCTGCTGGTTAATGGCAATTAGGTGACCCTAATTGCACCAAATTCAGTTTCTATTAGATTTTGTAACCTCCTAAGAGCCGTAAGCAATCCTATTGCCATCCCCTTTGAGTTTGTGGTGATTTGGTAGTGGAATTAGCAAGTTTTCGTGGCGGTTAATCTTTCCAAGGGTATTGCCCATTTTCGTGATCAATTGGTTAGCCATTTTTATGATTTCCACCGATTCATTTCTGGTCCTAGGGATGGGGGATTGATTGGTTGCGTCTTGTTATCGAATTAAGTTGTTTTCGAGTAACCTAATGATTCGTTTTTATGCCCAGACGATTTATGGAACAATTGATGGTGTCAATCCATCAATTGGACCCTATTTTGTGCATATTTCATGTTTAGAAGTTGTGTTTGGGTGTTGGTTTGGGATTCAATTGGTTGCATAACGAAATGACCCTGTGCTGGTATTCAGTATTTGCGCCACAAATACTAGCCATGCGATGCAAATCATACTCTTTTGTGAGTACATGCGTCGCAAGTGGTTGTTTGCGTCGCAGGTTTGTCTCAGAAGCCCCCCAAGTTCTGAAACTTGGAATTTTGCGACGCATGGGAGTGCCATGCTACACAAATCACCCACTGATGTGTCCATTTGCTTCGTTTGACTTATATAATGTAGGTACACTCGTCTAGGTGGTCGGCAATACATTCCAACCATGGTAAAACTATGTTTCCATATAATAACCTCTTTAAAGTATATCTCGTAAGTATGTGGGTTTTCGGAGGTTCATATGGACTGTTTATGCATGATATTGATGCTTATGATGTGTTTTTGATATGGAATGTGATAATGATGATGTGATACATGTGTTATGTGTTTGATTCATGGCTAGTACATTTAGTTCACTAGACATATGTAGGATTGCTATGGCACGTACACGTTAAAGGGCCCTAACGTTAAAATGTAATAAGGTGTGATAATTATTTAGGTAGGCGGACGCCTAAGCATAATATAAACTGTTTATACTCGAGTATAATGATGGTGGAAATGTTATGCTTAACCCACGCTAGTCCCTTGGGCTAGTGTGTTACGATGATTATATGGGTGGTAATCATGATATCCCCTTTGTGTACTAGTCATGTTGTTTGAGTATTCCGGGTGGAGTGACTAAGCACTAAATGGCGAAAATGGTTTACTCCTGAATTGGTTATGCCTTTCCTTAACGATGTTGATAGATCATCGAAAGGTTTACCCATCATGTCGGGTGTGAGGTTCCTTGTCATGTCTTATGACTGCCTACACACAACCCCCACATCCCTATGTTTATAAGTGACGTAAGTCACTTGGCTAATGTTCGAGGCATAATACGTGATATGTGAAAAGTGAAATGGTGATAGGCACAAATTAGGGTAGCGGTGAATCCTAATATGTTAATGTGAATGTATGTTGTAATGTTTATAATGTGAACACTTTTGCTAAACGTTTTAATTGACAAATGTTTTATTAAATACGTGTTATCTTACTCAGCTTTAATTAGCTAAACCTGTTCTTTGATATGTGTTGTGCCCTCGGGTTATACAAGCTTGAGCATGGTGATGAAATATGTGAGGTGGTAAAAGCTATGGTATGAAGATGTTTAGTTACCCATTAGTGGCCTCATTGATTAAGACTTTTTATTATGTCATGTTTATTGTTAGACGATAACTTTATATTGGTCTTAATGTCTTTGTGTTGGGATAATTGTATGGATTTCTTTTACAATGGTTGTGATATGAGATAGTAACACCAAAGAGTTTTATCTAATAATCAAACCGTTACAATGGTTATGTTTTCCATCACTAATTTACATTTTTTACCTTTTCATTAGAATAATCTTACTAAATACTTAATTTAAATATAATTAATTTTTTTTTTATCTTTTAATGATTATTAATAATTAAATTACTAAAAACATATTTTCATAAAAATAATTCTAAAACTTATAAAAGACAACTGACCTAACCTCAATTGATCAATCACAATTCTCGATTTCTCTAAAATATCGGGAGGTCTAGCATACGTTATCTTAACCGGGTCCGCGCTAGAGAGCCCCCTTGCCCCCAATATAAACCCCTCGATGAGAAACCCCTATCACCCAGAGATCAGGAGGGGAAAACTCGCCCAGGCCCACCATAGGTAGAAATTAAATACCTGTGGCCACCCTTGTTACTAGACCATTTGGTGATAGTTTCCAATTCTCATTTGACTTTTGGAAACACACACCCAATTTTTATAGTTACTTGTTCCTTAAAAACGAAAACCAACTAAAAGATGAGTGGGGGGTTTCGAACCCAGCACCTTCTCTCCCAAACTCCAAACCCTCAATCACTCAACCAAATCCCATTTATGTTCATTAATTGGTAAGTGTAATATTTATATTAAAAAAACAGATAAAAACAAAATAAACATTATTCACATCCATTTACTTAATTATTAACGTAAGCCATGAATAGTACCCAACTCACCCAATAATTTTTAAATGTTTTATGCCATTTTCTTAGTATCCATTATTATTTTTTTCATTTTTAAATTTTTTCTGCCTTTTCCTTTTAAAAAAGGTGGTGCTATTTCCACCTTTTAAAAAAAGTGGTGCTATTTCCACCACATGAGACAAAACTATATACAATTAATACTTTATACCGTACAACTGTTTAAAGCATAAAAAAGTTGAAAATAGACAATATCATGGTGGAAATAGACAAGCTTTTTAAAAAACACAGACGACACTTTTTCTTTTCCATGTTTTCTGCCTAAATTTACAATCCCACTTTCTCCATGTTTTCTGCTTTAGTTTTTTTTCCTTATATACACGTTTATGCCTCAAGTTTAGGTATTATTGTATCTATATTTGTCAACCCCATCTCACCATCGCTGTCTCTCTCCCTACTGCTGACCGCCACCTTTAGCACCACCACGAACACCAGCTGCTGTCCACAGCTGCTGCTACCACTACAGCGACTGCTTCCGTTGCTGTCCTTCTCGGATCTTTCTTCTTTTCTTCATTCTCCGGTTAGTGTTTACTTCCAGTTTTTGCTTGGTTCTTAGCTGTTCGAAACCAGAATTCGTATACATATATATTTATATTATGCGTATGTGTGTGGTTCCATGTATGTACAGGTTTGTGCTTATATATATAATGACATTGTACATGGGAAGTTTGTGTGTATAGCGTATGTATGGGAAGTGTATGTACATGTATGATGAGGTAGTACTTTTTGGTTTTGTGGAAGTAAGACAACTTGATTGCTGATGGAGTGACGACTTCACTGGAGTATATATATAAATGCATATGAATGAGTATATATGTATGTAAGATATAAAGAATGCATATATATATATATATATATATATAGGGGATAACTTATATAATGTTAACGGTATAACGTTAACGGTATATAGTTATGTAATGTTGCCCTCACAAACATTAAAATCAGGGGGGGCTTTTTATCATGTGTAAAAATTAATGTGAGTGCAGCACCGTAATGTTAACAGTATATAACATTTTCCCAAATTTAAAAGAATTGTGGGTTTGAAGGAATTGTGGGTTTGAAGGAATTCTAGGTTGAAGGTACTTTGAAATGACATGTTTCTATTGATTGGTAGGTGAAAGTAGTGAAGGTACTTGAATGACCACTCCTTCCACCCTAACATCATTTAAAAGCAAATTAATGAAACTGACTTTGTATATATACAACCCATATACTTGTATAATCTTTATTAGAATGGAAGGAGTGGGGCGAGATAGAAACATGGTACCGCACGGTACTATTTGCTACACCGCCCCCCAAAAGAGATGGCACGAGTGGAGAAAACGGGATGGAATGAGTGACCACCATCAACGAAATCATCTTGCTCCCTCTCTCTCTCACTCTATTTATTATTTTATTATATAAATTAAAAAAAAGGTAAGACTATAAGGCCTCTCCCATCCATTAACACACATTCTCAAATTCTCACTGCCACATCAGCGCCACATCACCTATTTCTCCCAGAATTTACCCAGAATTTACTCCCTACCAACCATACTACCAAATTCTCAAATTCCTATTTCCACATCATCACCAATAAAATAAAACACAAAATATAAAAATAAAAAAAAAAGACCAAAAAAAGCCTGCACGTTCTCTCTCCTTAAGCATGTGACCAGTGACCCCACCCCCATACTTTGATTCCCTCTTCCTTCACGTTCTCCCCATACTTTGATTCCCACAACGAGCCCACAACGAGGCAGTAACATTGGCGTTGTGGGGAGAATTTGACAACGAGGCCACAACGAGGAGATGGTAATATTGGTGTTGTCATAACGAGGCCATAACGAGGACAATTTGACACCGTTGGGAGAGGCCTAAGTAATGGTAACCGCAATGTTGTGATAAACTGATAGTCGGTGGTGGTTATAATGGTAAATTCTAGAGTGGTAATTACTTATTCACCGAAGTGAATCTGCAGCTAGTATGTTATGGACCACTCTTACTCTGTGTCAAGACCTTTATTCATGGATATAATACTATAATTATTAATGAATTAATTATTGTAAAACAAGTATTAAAGTAAAATAAATAAAATAAGATCTTGACCATTTGATCATGATAAAACTGATGCATGAAAATTCACGAGGCATAAGTATATAAAACTGATACACGAAGATTTAAAGAGCACAAATATATAAACAAATATATAAAATAGATGCATCAATGATAAAACCAATTAATATGATGAATGTCATGATTTATCAGTAACGAAGTATGATGCATAACGATTTATAATTAAAAGAAATTGATTGTTTTATTGAATTAATGACTAGTTACTAATTATAGTAGACATGACAATTTTTTAAAAGATTAAACACAAACAAATTGGTTTATAATGTTTTTGAAAAGGGCAACTAAACATCACCTTCAGATGCAGCACCGCATATTCAATAGCCGCCCCCACCCCGGAATACTTTGTCTGCACAACAAAACAACTATTTAGCATTTTCCTAAAATATATGCAAAATTCCATTCCACAATCCATTAATTAATATTTGACCATTATCCATAAAGGAGCAAACAGAGACCACAAATACTATGATGCTTTTATTTCACATTTCCTTTTTCATTTTTCCTCGACAAAACGTCCAAGGCCGGTCCCTATGGCATTGCATAAGGTCGGCATTATTTCCATCATGCTCGGCATGATAGACAGGAGCCCATCTTGAGCTCGGCATGGGCATGTCTTGACTAGAAGAAGAAAGGGTTGGATGAGATTTAGTGGGACCCATTTAAGTGTGTTGTGTGTATGATTTAATGTTTTTTAATTGAAGAAGAGATGAAGATGAGGGTATGATAGGGAGAAGGTAGTTCTTGGGTGTGTCTTGGAGAGAGAAAGCTGACGTGACAGTGAAGATGAGGAGAAGATGACAGCATAATAGGGAGAGACCTAATGAATAAACACCACCACACAAATCCCTCCTTTCGTCCATGACTCGTGACTAATGTTCCCTTTGGTAAATGTAAATGGTTGCACCAAAGTAAAGTAACATGGAGTGTGTATCTGAGGAGACAAGCGAATAAAAATGTATTAAACTTATCGTTATTTTACTTATTTAAATTTCAAAATCTCTATTATATGTGTATTAAACTTCCAATTTATGCTGATGTATATATGTAAATTTGTTATAACTTGTAAATACTTGATGTGAAAAAAAAAAAAAAGAAAAAAAAACATTTACATGATAAAGATATAACTGAATATATACAATAATATTGAATTGAAAGCTTAATGATTCCAATAGAAATTTTGAGAGTTACAAATAATACAATAATAAAACGGCCGAAACAATTTTAGTACATTACACACGTTCCATTTTCAAAAGTTTACTCACGGCATTATACTAATGCTTACTGATCAAATTTAATTGTCAGTTTTTTCAGAAAAAGATAATAATAATAGGCACCTGAAAGTAACCGCACCTCACCATGTGCCAAATAAGATGTTTAAAGGATACAAAATGTCTTGGACAGTATAATGTAAACATCAAATAAGTTCACCTTATCATATGGAGGGACCATGCTAGCGATGTTTCGGACCATAAA
The DNA here is from genome assembly GCA_028566075.1 of Solidago caesia. Taxonomy (NCBI): domain Eukaryota; kingdom Viridiplantae; phylum Streptophyta; class Magnoliopsida; order Asterales; family Asteraceae; genus Solidago; species Solidago caesia. The sequence goes on from JAOXNX010000033.1 coordinate 25,003,844, forward strand.
GGCCTCTCCTGGCTGAAAATCTAGTATATGTGACGGACAAACCCGGGAATCCGAGCAGGCAAACACCATGAACTGCATTAAATAAACCCATGGTAATTAACCAGAACATCAAACTTTACATGTAGTACGTCTTGAGTAGTATCATGATATGATATAGTAGAGAAATTATAAGTAGATTACCTTGGGGCTTTGGCCTTTGGAAAGCTCTTCATATAGGCCCGGGTTCTTTCTGAAGCAAATTAATAAAAACCACAATTCATGAAAGTTAATCAAAGACCGGACAACAATTGTCATTACAAGTATGTGAATTAAATTTGTGGGACATAAATGAATAGTGACAACTTAAGGTACATAAACTTACTCAAATTTATGTGTCCTAAATTGATCAAACCCATTCTTGATCCTCTCAACCGGGTTCACCTCCTTGACAGAGGCCGCTTCCAATTCTGCTGTTAGCTGCTTGATCCTCGCAGCAGTTGAAGCGGCAACAACAGATTCAAGGTCGTTTTTCTCACTGCAAACCCATCAAACCGTCATACGTGATCAATAAAGGTTAAAAAAGAAAAATAAAAGTAACCCGAATTCACCTACGTACAGGATCATGAGTTGAAAGCAACAACCACACTCATTTAGCATGTGAACCGAACATCGGTTACACTATTCTATCAATAAGAGTCGTTAGACATGTCTTTAGGTATATCTTTACGCTAGCTTATATATCATTTCGATATAACTATACAAAATAAAAGGTAGTCCCGTCTGATCATTTAATTACGAGCTAACGAATGGACATTCATGATTATAATTTTAACAAAATCGATCAATGAGAAATCATATACATATATACCTTAGAACCTTTTTCAATCCTTCAATGGCGTTATCACATAAATCTTTGGCCATGTTTTCTCCTTACGAAATCTGATAGACAAAAATAAAGTGCAAAAATGACGATCCATTTCGATCTAGTATTGACAATACAAAAATGATCAAACAAGAAGAGCTAGTCGATCTCTTGATACAAAAACAAAATGATATGTGAAGAAATTACACATTAAAAAAAAAAACCTTGTTATTGAGAAAAATGGATTGGTGGTTGGAATTGAGATTGAAAATGAGATGAGGTGATGGATGGTGAATACGATCGATGAGGATATTATATTATATTATATGCGATGTTAAAAGAACAAAACAAGAACAAGAACAGGAACAGGAAAAGGTCGGGCCACACACGTTAACGCTTCTATAACCACCCTATTTATAGCAACTACCACCAAACCAACACATCATCTTTATTGTTGATTCTAACTAACTAATGTAATATACTTTTTTCATGCTTTTTCTTCCACTCGATCATATATGTCAATCTTCTACATTTTCATTTACCTTTAATTAAATTAAATTAATCATTACCAAAGGCGTATTGTTTCTCAGCTTCAAAACCTCGGTAAATATTTTGGGGTGTCTAGGGAAATGGTCGGAAACGATCATGTAGATAACTCGGGATATGTCGTGTATATACAAGTCAAAAAGACTCATCTTTCCTGAATAACCTGAACAGAACAACTTCATCCGTTTACCCGTTTAATTAAATTAAATTTTTAAAAAAAAAATATGAGTAATATTTCACCTTTAATTTGTTACTCTGTGCGTTGCACGTTTATATCTTATTTAATATCGATTCCTCGTAAAATATATAGAGTAAAGACAGTCGTAAAAGTTGAGGTGAATGATTATATATAAAATATATGTTGATATAGATTCAAGTGCAAAAATCTGGTTAAGCTCATTATGAGTCTGTCGCTAAATTTTTCAAAGGTTATGAATCTGTAATAATATATTACAAATAAGCTATAAGTTATTTACCTGCGTATTACACGGGTACTGTATTGTCATTGTCGTTATATGTACGAATGTATCTAACTTGTTATAAATAAGAAACACACGGTTAGCTTAGGTCCAATTCCAACTTTCAATTTCCTTTTTGCATATTATATCCCAGACTAGAGGTGCAAGAAACAGTTAACCGGTTCGGTTATTTTTGGTAGTAACCGAAACCGGTTTTTTTTATAAAAAAAAATAACCGGTTTCGGTTAACCGGTACCGGAATAACCGGTTTCTATGTTTTAGAACTGGAACCGATCTAACCGGTTACGGTTAATAAAAACCGGTTAACCGGAATGGTTAACCTATTTCGGTTTTGAAAATAACCGGCCACCAACAAAAACAATATATCTATATATAAGTTCACCATCTGAAGAATTGAAAGAGAGAAAGGGTGCTGCGAATCTGCGATGACGATGTACCTGATTTCTTGATTGAATCATATATATATAAACACACCAAGCCCTATCTATATAAACACACCAACACACCAAGTACTGCGATGATGAACCCTATCTATATAAACCCGATCTATATAAGCCCTATCTATATAAACCGATCCAAGTGCTGCGATGACGATGATGAAATCAAGAAATCCAAATCTAAGCCGATCCAGGTGCTGCGATGACGATGATGAAATCAAGAAATCCAAACCTAAGCCGATCCAAGTGTTGCGATGACGATGATGAAATCAAGAAATCCAAACCTAAGCCGATGAGGTGCTACGATGAAGATGATGATTTTCCGGTGATGATGAAATCAAGAAATCAGGTACCGGTGATGATGATGAAATTAAGAAATCAGGTACCGGTGATGAATGTGTGTGTGGTTTACACTTTACGATTGAAATATGATTGAAATTTGAAAGTATACAGCTAAGTGTGTGGTTTATAGATTGAATGTGTGTGTGGTTTACACTTTACGATTGAATGTACATATATACATAAAAACCGGTTAACCGGTTTTTGATATCCAAAAATAACCGGTTACCGGTTAACCGGTTAGTAACCGGTTTGGGGGAAAAAAAATACTAATCGGTTTGTAACCGGCGGTTAATCCTAACCTATAACCGGTTTGTACTGTATCGGTTATTAACCTGTTTCGGTTATCGGTTACAAAGCGGTTCGGTTTGGTTAACCGGTTTTTTTGTGTTCCTCTACTTCATGCTGCTGATGTTCTCGTCCAAAGATGATTGTAACATATTTTCGGTGGGCTAAAGCCTAACAAATAATAGGTGGGCTACAAGAGTTTTTTTATTTTCGGGCCTAATGGGTTGGACCGAGACCGACCCGGTTTAGACCGGGACCGACCATACCCGCCGGACATTTAAACAGGCCGGGTCTCGGTTTTGATTTTAATGTCTTCTCGGTTTTCGGGTTTAACCAGGTCGGGCCGGGTTTTGACCCGTGCTCATCCCTACTTGGGGGTGATGTGGGGGACCCTCGGGCACTGGAAGGTTGATTTCCATTCTCCACTTTCCTAAAAAGTCCTCCATATATAGTTCATTCGGGCCAGGATATGGGTATCACATTGGGGGTGGAGAGTCATCTATTTCCAAGGGAGCCTCTATGTCACTCATTTCTTCCTCGGAATCGGAGTGAAAGTGTGTAACACCCCATCAAGGCGGAATCATGGGATGCCACTAAATGCACAGCTCAAAGTGGGATTATATAAAAATGACTAAATGAAACCAGGATTTCCATTGAAATCAACACAGTAATCCATTACAATGACGACAATAGTATGAACAATAACAATAATGATGACTAATATTCTACAGTAATCAATCCTAAGCAAGAAGCGAATAAGGCTTGTAGCCTGAAGTCCATAATCTACCAAGCTCCAGCTCTAGCTGCCTTATCCATACATACTTGATCACCTGAAAAGTATACCTAAACAAGTCAACACTAGGTTGGTGAGTTCGTAGGTTTTAATAAAGATGACTTTTAAAGATGACGGCAAAACCTATCGACAACAAAACCAGTATGTCAAGAGTTTATAAAAATATACATACGAGCTAGAGTTACATGTTGGATGTCTCACAACCACACACAAACACACAAACACATAGATGTCACACAATAATCACAATAAACGATAATATGTCATACGACCGGGAAAATAGATACTAAGTCACACAACATAGTATCAGATGACAGATCCCATCAGGCTAATCAATATGTCTCACGGCCGGGAATAGATACTAGCGCACTCATCGTAGCATCAAATGATAGATCCCGTCAGGCCGACTTGGTACCAAGAATGTCATGTCGTCAAGATGTCATCAATTCACGTGTAACACATACACGGATTAGGTCTAGTAACTCTACACAATTAGCTCAATACAGTATGTATATAATTTGTATGAAAAAGATTAACAGAAAACAGTAATCTTTTTGAAAACATTTTGTATACTTTCCACCCCAAAACACTTAAAAAGCAGAGTTTACGAAACTCACCTAAAAGGCTTTTGGACAGTGACGGCACTGCACACAGACGCCCATAATCAACAATCACCTATCAAACACAAAACATAAACACCGAATGTCTCACATTAATGACTAAGTCTCAAATTGTCTTAACCTATTAGAATTGCCTTTAAAAATACGACTTAAACTCAATTAAAACGAATAACGGATACCCAAGGACACTCGAAAGTCAAATCTCGACACAAAGACGCATTGACCAGTCAACTGCGCGTTGACTTTGGTCAACAACGCGTTGACTTTTTGACCCAAAAGCACTTGCATGATTTTGACATTAAAACGTTCCGTTTTTGCTTAAAATCGAAGGATATAGATTGGACAAGACTTAGGAAACAATAGGAAACGATTTACACTCAAAAACGACTCGGTTCGGAACTCGAAAACACAAAAAAAAAACACACACACTTGCCAAGTGCGTGCGCACTTGGCTGGACAAATTTAATGTTTCTTCTCCACGCACTTGACATATGATGTCTTATATCAATTGAGAATTGTTTAGAATTGAAAAGGAATACTAGTGCTATGGCTAGAAGACACGTATGTACAATTTTACATATAACAATTACGTTTTTGGTTGGCAAAATCCAAATGTGCACCTCCTCTATAACTGCGCGCGAGCTTGGACATTTTATAACTCGTTTTTGACTTTGAAGGCTGAAAATCATTTAGTTAATGCTTAGAATTGAAATGTAACAATGATATATGTTTAGGGAACACGTGCGGTTAAGGTTCATACTCAAACTAATTCATTTTTGATGACAAAAACCCAAGTGCGTGTCACCTTTTTAACTGCGCACGAGGTTGGCTCAATTTAATTCGTTTTTGGATGTATAAGGCTTTAAACAAATTGATGATTATCTAGAATTGAAATGGGACATCACTGCTGTAGCTAGGGGACACGTTGCTTAATTTTTACATGCAAAATAATACAATCTTTGATGATAAAACTCAAGTGTGCATCATCATCATCAACTGCGCACGAGCTTGGGATTTTCGAATGCGTTTTTGGTTCAAAACTTACTGAAACGACTTGTTTTGAAGTTAGAAATCGACCCTAGTTATAGTTAAACAAGTTTCTAAGGTTTTGATATGAAACACGACTCTAAACACTTCAAATCTTAGCTTTAATTTTCGGTTTTCATATAAAAACGGGTTTGAAGTTTTTAGAACAAATTTTTGGATGATTAAAGGCATTCCTAATAGTTTAAATGATTCACAAACACGAAATACTTACCAATTTGTTACAAAAACAAGCTTTGATCCAAGAATCTAGAGAGAGAAGTTAGAGAGAAGCTAGAGAGAAAGTGGTAATATGCAAATGAGGAAGAAAAGGAAGAATACCTGCATTTTTGACCAAGGATGGAGGGATTGACCAGCTTTGACCCCTGGTTGACCCGCGTTGACCAGACGATTACGGAAAACTCGACGCTTGAACGACTTTTTAAACAACACTTTTGAATGTAACTTTTCGATAGCTTCGAAACGACTATAAATATGTCCCAACGGAATACTTTGAAATTCGACTAATTAAACGATAAAAATGATTTTATGACTCATTTGGCAATTCTAATAGTTACTCTCATTAACGAGTTTCATGATTACTTTCTACGACGAATGACACAAACGACTTAAATGAATTCTAATCGTGCTATTCTCATAAATAATGTCTTAATTATCGATTTACACATCGATTCTATATGACTA
>JAOXNX010000033.1:25016446-25028759 GCA_028566075.1 Solidago caesia
TGTTTGGCATTGCCATTAATTTATAACAATGTTGTTTGCTCTGATATCAAAGTGCTGTTACTTTTAGAGGCCATATCTTTTATGTTTGTTTGTGTTTCTGCATGTATGGAAAGATATGGTGGGCTAAGAACATAGCCATTACACCATTTTTGCATTTCATTCTCTTTGCTTTCAGTTGACTAGAAAAAAAGTGAACTTTATATTGCCTTTTTCTTGCTTCATTCATCATGTTTACTTGTAGTGTCTGATTACTTCTGTAAGTTTTTTGTATGCATACCACTCTCAGAGTCTAATACTCATGTTTTATTTTGGACAGGACCTGTACTACTGTCTCATGGACATTCCGGTGTTTTTATGAGAAGGTGATTGCTTAGTTACTTGATTATGCTTACACTTGCACTAATTTGATGAAATTCAACCATTTCTCTTGTCTTTGCATTGCAATTTCATGCTGAAGTATCTTTTAGGTTCATAATTGAAATTCAACAGAGTTGTGTTTGTGCTGCTTACTTTAATTCTCTTAGTCAGGTGTGTATAAATGTATCGCTAAAGAAGTTGATGTTTTTAATATTCTACTCTGTTTAGCATAATTAAACACGGGCATAATTTATTCTTCAAAAAATAAGGCTATTTGTACTAAATGTACTAGTGGGGAAGTTTATGAAATAATTTACAATATGTAGGCTAAATAATACTTGGTGTAGTTATAGCTGTATTTTTAAGTTCATCGTAATGTTAGAATGTGAACAATAGAAACGTGACTTTACCATAATACCAGAACTTGGCATAGCCAAATTCGAAATTTAGCATCTCAAAGGACTGAAAGGAGTAGCTCTAGAATATGTTCGGACAACTGAAATCTCATGCCTACTTAATATGTATACGTATATAAAAAATGGCACTGGTTCATTTTTGGTATTTTATTTCGTTGTGTTTCCGTAGTTTTATTGGGTTTGTCCCACATTAGGACCTAGGTTTTCAATATTGTTTTGTTGGCCCAAAGCCATATTATTTAACTTTCAAGTTAGTTCTGAGATTGTTTTGAGTTATATGTTAGTCTTTGGTGAGATGTCTATGTCTTAGGTATTACTCTTTGAATAATTCTTAATTCCCAAGTTCTTGCTCCTTTTAACTTGTTTTTCTTGATTTCGTCTTGCATCAGTATTTTCATTTGCAGATGATTTTTTAGCTCTATGACTAGAGTAGGTAGATTATGAAGGCTAGGTATTTCCATTCTTGTCAAGAATTCCACCTTTCTTGGTATCCAGTGTGCATTTTTGAGGTGTTATTGCTACAATACTTTGGCAAAGTAAGAGGATATATTGATTTTAATCCCTATGTGATCCATGACACTACGATGGTGGAGGGAAGGTGCCTTTTTAAATCACGAATACAAGGAGGTCTAAAACTGTTGAATTTTAATATCTAATGCCAACGAGAGATACATTGAACCTAGATGACTAATAACATCTTTTAAACCATTAAAGTCCATAGACAATGTATTGAAATTGCCACCTGATCAAAGTATCATTGTAGTGTTTTAAACTCGAACCTTCAAGATGAACCATACCCCACTTGAATTTTTATCCCGTAAGAACTCGTATGAACCATCAACCACATGAATACTCTTGGAAACTAGCCCAATAGTAATTATTTTATAAGCTAGCCATGTGTAGATTGTCATACTGGTTATTAGGTCTTTTGGTTCTTATTTTTTTTAAATGAGGCATGTCTCATATTAGCTATTGATGGGAGTGCCATCATGTATTGTAGCCATTTTTTGTGTGATTAATATCAATTAGCCAGGGTAAAACCCTTTACCAAAACAGAAAAACTAGCTTGCCTGAGAGACTGAAAAGAGTCGAGTGAGCATTGGAAGAGGAGCTTATTTTTGTTTTCTCTTGATCGATCATTTCTGGTGTGAGTTCCATGCAGAGGTCTTTTTACATTGGACTCAGCTTCCTGAAGGGTTGTAGGCTCATATATAGAAGCCTAAGATTACATACACATGTCGAGACAAATACTTGAAAGCTACAATGTACGATAAAGTCAGAATAATTTCGGCAAGACTACATTTTCCTAGAACATTGATTGATAGGATTCAGAATCTTAGTTACTGACTATACTGTCTTGCATTTTGTTAATTACTCTTGTAGTTTATATATTTAGAACCACACTTTTAGTCATTCTTAGTATTTTACATACGGATAAACTTATTTATCTGGTTGGGAGCGCAATAATTTTTTTGTTTCTCTGTTGATAGTTGGTAAACATTTGGCACTGCTATTACATATTATTTCTTTCTGGTTTTTATTTTGTTTAGAGAGTTCATGTGCAAATGCACTCCATGGTCCCAATTTGTATAAATTAGCTATTTGCTGGTTGTAGTGGTTAGGAATGTAAAATTAGCAATTTGCTGACTCATACGAACCCAAGGATGGGTTCGACCCAGTCCTGCTGGATAGAGAGAAACAGGGTGGGGGGAAACTGGATGGAGGGAAAATAACTGAAAATTTGGGAGTTGGGCGGTTATTCACAAAATCAGGGAGTGGGGTTAACTGTTCCCACCTATGTTTAGTTTAAATATTTGTGTTTCCTGCATTTTTCTTTTGTCTATGTTTATTTTGATTTAGCAAACTTGGATTTAAGTTCTGGGATTTTATCAATGGTTCCATTGCCGGGAAATCAAAGGGCGCCTACAACCCGGAATTTGGCGCGTCAACTAGCGACCATTACAGCACTAATAGAAGCCATTCTTGCATCCTTGAGGGACGATGTTGAAGAAATCAAAGTTCAGATATGGGGTCGAAGACATATTCAACAGACCATCCAAGCCGAGAATCCGGAGATCAACCCACAATGGTGTTAGCCCGTCGTTGGGTTTCAGCTGCAGGCCATCCGATCATGGAGTTGCTCATAGCTTGGTCCCACCATCAATTGGCAAATCTGACATGGGAGTCGTATGATCGCATCACCACTCAATTTCCAGCTTTCTGACCTGGGACAGGTTGTTTCCCCGGGCAGGATGTATTGATACAAACCCAAGGATGGGTTCGACTTGCTGGATAGAGAGAAACAGGGCGGGGGGAAACTGAAAGGAGGGAAAATATTTGAAAATTTAGGAGTTGGGAGGTTATCCACAAAATCAGGGAGTGGGGTTAACTGTTCCCACCTATGTTTAGTTTAAATATTTGTGTCTCCTGCATTTTTCTTTTGTCCATGTTTATTTTGATTTAGCAAACTTGGTTTGTGTATTGGAGAATTGCCATCTCGAATTGGCTTTTATCTTGTATTCCCAGATTCAAAGTAATTGAATCATCCAATTGTCTTTATTTAATTTCTGGGATTTTATCACTGACACAAGATTGTTGCAGGCATTGCTTGAATATGAGAGATATAAGATGAGCATGGGGGAGCTGCCATTTACTGATGCTTCTTGTGCAGAACCCGCTTCTAGTGGAAAACTGGTACCTCATATAATTTGATACATACTGTGCTTATTAAAATGGTTGAAAACTTTGGCATTTCTGTTTGATTCACCTTAATTGTATTTACATTCAGATCAATGTGAATTCTGCCTCACAAGACTTAAGTTTTAATGTTGCAAGTTGAATATAATGGTCAAAAGCCGGTTCCCCTCGTTAGACCACTAGTTTAACACATTTAGCTTCAATTTTCAATAATTCACTAATTAGTTGTGCTGTTTGTATCCAGTTAGACTTATTGTGAACCTACTTTTCCTTCCCTTAGTGTTTTCAGTGTTTCAACTATATGAGCCTCTTCCTTGTAGATCAGTCAAATTCAAACTACTGGATCAGGAAGGGCCAGGCGAGATGCAGCGGCTCGAGCTATGCAGGGTTGGCATTCTCAGCGTCTTCTTGGTAATGGTGAGGTTGGGGATCCAATCATTAAGGTATATTCTTATATATTCATGATCCATCATATCAAAGTGAAAATCCTCGACTTTTTTGTCTCTATCTTGTATTTATTCTCAGATTCTGAAATGCTTGTTAGTTGTGTTGCTGGCTTGAACATAATTGTATGTGTTGATGTTTAAATCTTTGTAGGATAAGACTTCAAGTTCATTGATGAAGCGAGACAAGCAAAGCATTGGTACAATTTGCATCAAGTTCTAGTATAAACATCATTTATTGTCTGTACTTTTTTTTGATCTTTTCCTTGACTATTGTGTTGGCTAATTAGGTTTACTGAAGCGTAAGAAGCCATCTCCAGTTGAACGTGCTGTTAAAGTTGCACAACTGAAAGCTTTATTACCACAGTTGAGATATCATGTTACTCACTTGGCTTTTTAATTTGCTATTTTGTGTTCTGGTACAGTCTTGATATTTACAAAAGTATTATAAAATATGCAACATGAGGGTAGATGAATGTTTTCTTTTTGAAGAATTGTTTCATTTGCTGAAACTTTCTTTTGAAGTTAAAGACTCTCACTGCTAAAACCATGTTAAGAATGATAAGATCCAATTAATTACATTCTTAATGTGGGAAATTTTGACTTACACATGTTGCTATGAATTTCTCAGATTGGACAACACGGTTGTGGATGTTGGCCCCCCTGCTGATTGGGTGAAGATCAATGTGCAGAGAACTGTAAGTTTGTCTGTATGCTTTATTATATGTTTGGCAATTTTTTGAGTGATCAAACAGTTTTAAAGGGGGTTTATCAGTCTTTTGATGCATTTAACCCGGTTTGAAAATGGACTGCACAGAAGGATTGCTTTGAGGTGTATGCTTTGGTTCCTGGGCTTTTGCGTGAAGAGGTAATAGTTATCTTAAACAACTTTGTGATCACCATCTCTTTTGTGTAATAACTAACATGTTTGCTTTCGTAATAACTGTTGGATTTATAAGTGGGAGATGTGAATGGGGTTTGGAATGTTTGGATGATGATAACTTGTTCTTATCACTGTCCCAGAATCATGGTACAGTTTTGTGATGTACAATAGTTAACGGAAGTACAGTTATACACTTTTTTTTCAAGATCACGTAATCTGTTATTTTTTACTTTTACGATTTAATATCCTCCATACCATTAAATTGCAAAGTTCTCATTTTTTGATGTCCCTTAAAAATTTTCATAATTAGTTTGTGGAATTTCATAATTATATTAAAATGGTGATGTTGATAACATTGCGCTATAGTTACTTCTTCCAAACATTAGTTATTTTCGTAAAGCTAATATTGGTCATTCCATGTAATTTGGGGGGTTATTTACTAGATCTTTTAAGCACAGTGGTTATATGAACTTAAACCAATTTATTTTAGACAGTTGCTTGACCTATATACACCATTTGTAAAGCGGTTTGTTGCATCAACACTTTGGCAATGTCAATATTGTAGATGTAAGACGCATTATTTACAAAAACATTCAGATATATTTGGGTTAGAAAATCATTACATTTTGTGATTAAAAAAATCAGATTCTTATTTTTATTTTTAGATTCTGCAGTCTCCTATAGCTAATATGATACTTTCCAATCTGCCCCTGTTAATTTTCTATGGTTTATCTGAGGTTATAATGCTCTTCACCGTGAGAAATCAACTGCTGGTTTGTATTGCTTTTTGTAAAACGTCATGTATTGTTCCTATACCACCAAACCTCCATTTTTCTAACTTCTTAATTCTCTTTTTGTTTAGTTAACATGTGTAAATTAAGAGGTGAAAGTTGTCGTGTCATGTTCTAGTCTTTTTTGCTAATAAATAGAGCCCCCGTTTTAAAATTGGGTGTGGGCACAGCTTACAATTCAATTCGGTCTGATACAATTAGTTCATTATGGTTTTAGGTTCGGGTACAATCTGATCCAGCTGGTCGCTTGGTTATATCTGGTCAACCAGAGCAGCCCGACAATCCTTGGGGTGTTTCTCCTTTTAAAAAGGTACGACTGCAAAATCTTATAATGAATTTATATAGATTATAATTTATAAATTAATACTTTTAATAACATACGGCCGTAAAATCTTTGAAATGATTTAATATAAATAGTTTGGATTATCCAAATCAAACTTCTATATGCTTTGATTTCCGTACTAATAATACTCCTGTTATCCCTGCATAAGTGGCCTCTTTTTATCCTTCTCGCCAAAACACTTTTACTGTATATGTTGCACTTACGTTTGTTACTTCTGAATTTTAAACCCTGCTTGGAATTTACAATTTTACAGTTTTATTCAGAACTAAAACTGTTCATTACTTTCTGCTTCATATTAGAGATACATGTTTGAAATTTAAGCTACTAAAATTAAGTTAATGTGAAGATTTTCATTGAATTTGTGATCCAGGTTGTGAGCCTGCCTTCAAGAATTGATCCTCATCAAACCTCAGCTGTGGTAACCCTGCATGGTCAATTGTTCGTGAGGGTGCCATTTGAGCAGTCAGGCCTGTAGAATGATGTCACTTTTTTTTCTTGATCCCTTAACAGATGCAGAAGATGTGCAGAAGGTTTTAGTAGTAGAAGTTGTAGCTGTGCAGTCTATGTTTCTAGTACTATATTAGCGAGGTTTAAACTTATAAACATGAAATTTATGTAGCTATATCTCATACTTCTGTTGTATCTGGCTTTGAATGTGATGCAAAAACTTGGTAGATACCATTACCAAGCTCAAAGCCACCCAGCCACAAACATTTCCTAACATGAATAGAAAATTCCAAAACAAACAAAAGCAAACAAACTTTTGGAACAATCTCTTGTGGCCTAGCATTATTGCTGTCATGTTTAGTGTCTCGAAGTTATGTATGCCTTGGTATTGCAATGCAGTAGGGATTTCAAGAAAACAGTAAAGGCGGACCGCAAAAAAAGACCAGCCGTGTGATATGGTCCAGAAACGAGTAGGAAAATTTTGAGTTGTGATTTTCTTTAGTATTTTGAAGAAAAATGTTATCGAACAGAACTAATGGATATATATATAATCGAATTACAGAAATAAATGTGAATGCTAAGGTAGATCACTAAAGCAACACAAGTTCATACTCAGTATTGTTTACGATGCAATTCTTCTGATCAGAATATTATCTCAAACTAACAAATTGAGTAACACTACTAAGGGTTGGCCCGGGTTTGCAGCCTGGATCTAGCATGGGTCTCTACCGGAGAATCCCGTGTCTCCAACCTGCTTGGCTACCCATTTTTGGCATATAGTCCCTAATCTTATTGAAGTGATGATATGGGTCTCTACTGGAGAAACCTTATCTGTCTTTTATTTGACAACATGATATTTGACATCTGAAGTTCAAGTTAACCAACTTCACAGGACCCTCAACATGGCCCTAATCACTATCACATCTTTCGACCCACTAAACACGACTCGTAAAAACTGATAACTTAAAGATTCAAAAGCTACCAAGATAACCGATACAAATACCGAATCAACCACATTGCTATTGCTACAAAACTTATCACTTCTCTTTTACCAAAAAAAATGTCTAAACAAGTATAGGAAGTATGTGCATCAGTTCTCACGTTCATTTCATACATATAACAATGTTGATTAGTTTGATGACAATACTATCCTCGTTGTATGTGTAGCCGGCTTTACGATTTTCACTGAACCATCTCTTGACAACAAATGTTAGTACCCACAAATCACAATCATCAAGACAAATAAGGATTCAAACTAACAGATTCAACCTTCTAATGTATTGTCAGCCAAACTGACCGACTGATCTGACAAGAACACTTACTGTCAATAATGTTTGATCTAATACTACCCCATATAAACAATACTACTCACAAAGAATTTTTGTTGGGCATATATTTATCTAAACAAGGCGAACTGTATACTTGCACTACTACAACTTCCAGTCTATGATGTTTTTCCATGAAACAATGCGCGAAACTGGATTCTGTTCCTTGTTGGCGTTATCGGACGTGCCTGACAAGTCCAAGGTTCCCTCTCTGTACACATACTCAAAGTTGTCTTTATCCATGCTCGACCACTTGTGTTTCCTATCAATAATATTGTGCAATGCCATTCCCCTGAAACAACCATAATATGCAAATCTGAGTATTAATAACTCAATTATGAACTAAATTAAGCAACGATTAGTGCAACACATCCTTCTTGATTATTCTATTATTAATTATTGATTTAAATGAATAAAAGAAGCAAAACCATCTTCAATATTTGCTTATCAAGAAAATGTATAGATCTCCTTAATACGAGAATGGACTATCTTGGTATGTATATATGTATACTAAAGTAAACAATGATGATGTAGAAAGATATTACATCAATTTGCTTAATACATCATTTCTGATCCAAATAGAGTGGTATTGAGCCTGCAAATAACTATATGGAGTGACAGTCGATACATAATACGAGTGATTATCAAATGAAAAACCCAAATGTCCTAAAAGCCCGTCTTAAGCCATCACCCTGTGTAATTGTTCCATTTGGGATTCAATAGTTTGAAGAATTCGTCATTGATTGGAAGAAACAAACACAAGTAATCACAAACTTTCACATTAAATAAAGAACAAGTAAATTCATCTTCATTACTTATAAGGGCTAATTACTTCAAATTTTATTCAACTATACTCATTTTGCTATTGTATGCATTGAACTTTAACACCTATTTTTTAATGTAGTAAAACTTTAATTTAATTTGTATGTATCTGATATCCTCTTCATCGACAGCCTACTCAAATAACCACATCATTCGTCATGTCATCAGAGAAGTTGTCATGTCACCCGTTTAGATGTTATAAGAGGTCGCATACATACAATTGAAAGTCCAAATGTCGAATACATACAACAACAAAACTATGATAGTTGGATACATTTTGGTATAATTAGCCGAAAACATATAAAATGGAACTAACTTAAAGTCTACCAAGTACTTTTTGAAGGCAAAATTGAAAATTGGTAATGGGTTTTAGCCCCAAATTAACCACATATCACATGCAGTAAATGTACCAACTATTCTTAAAAGGGTCTAAACCCATATCAAATTTGAAGTCAAAAGTCAACATCTTTGACCACTCAAAAATCTTGAAATTAACATGAAAACACATACATTCTCAATTTAAATCAAAAGGGGGGAAAAGGGTAACACACCTAATATGAAAAAGATCAGATACATTGTCCATTTTGAGGTAAAAATTAATGGCATCCAAAAAAGAACTATAAGTATCGACATGTAAACCATCAACTCTTGGATATGGAAGGCGAGGTCGAGGAAGGGGAGATTGGGTTTGCAAAAGAAAAGGCCCGAAACCCATAAATGTGTACTCTTTCCACACGGTTGCGGTTGCGGTGGTGATTGGTGGTTGTGGAATGAAGCCAACAATGGACATGTAATGATCAAGTTCATCATGGGTTATGATGGGCTTGAAATTTGGGGTGTACCATATTGTAAGTTTTCTCATGCAAGTTTTCATATAATCAACTTCCATTGATACTGAAATTGGAATTAAAGGGTGATTTGAAATGGGGTTTAATGGGTGGTGGATATCGGAGCGTCAACTTGGTTTCCGGTGATGGGGTTTTATTTGGTGTGAGGGAAGCATGCATGAGAAGAGAGAGTGTTGTTGATCTCGGGTGATTTATTTGAATTTTGAACTTTTCTTTTTCTCAATTTATCTGGAGTGATCCGTACACCATTTTTTTGGTAAAAGGGTTTTTTACCTTGGTTAGTTTCCGTTTGTTTCAAATGTGTTTTACGATGTTATACTTTACAATACTCTGAAACACATTTGGTGGTGTTCGGCTAAAAAAAAAAAATATACGGATCGCCATCCATTAATTTGATAATGACTCATTCTTTTACTTAAATGTAGCAGTCAAACTGTTTTCTTTTTCTCATTGTTGGTTCGAGTCATTTCCCAAGCCACCCTTAAAATATTTTGGTTAAGACGATTCGAACCTGAAACTTTTTATGAAAAAACATGATTCTTTATCACTTGACTACTTGATAATGGTTCAAAATACATAAATATAATTACATAGATAAATCGTTATAATGTCAACAATATTTAATCATGTTATTAGAGAGATATGATGTAAAAAGTCATACTTTGATAAGTCTGCTCCTAGAAAAACATTCTATGCGTGATTCATAAATAAGCACCTAAATGTATTGCAACTTTATAGTATATAGTATTCGTGGACATACCTGATAGTTTTTAATACTATATAAAAATTTAATAATTTTTGACATTATTGCAACATTTGATATTCTAATGTTTGTTGATTGATCATCGAAAGAACAAATTGATATTTATTCACTCAAAAAAAAAATATTAATATATTAGTTGTTAAACTTATTAAATAATTTGTTATAGTTAAAACTTAAATATAATTAAATATAATCGAATATCCATTTATTACTTTTCATCAATTGTATTGTAGATATGAGACATTAATAGTTGGGATTTTTTTAATTAAAAGTTTATTATAAGGGAACAAAAATATAATCAAATTCTTAAGTTTTTAATATTTAATTAATCATGTAATTCAAACGCTTTATATAATATAATAAATAAGTTGTATCTAGCGGTGCTTGTTTAGTATAAATCAACGCTTTAAATTCAAGAGAAAAAAAATCAAAATTTTTAGCAAGTATATGCAGTTGAGGGTGGCAATGCTCGAATCCACCATCTGGTAGTTTTGTATTGTGGTCGGTGGTGCCGGTGTGACATGGAAAACAAAATAGTGATGTTATGCTAAAATGGTTGATATTGTAATTTAATTTAAGGTTTATTAGAAATATGTCCATACAATGCATGACAGTCGAATGTGTTTCGAGTTGTTTAATAAAAACAGACAACTAAAAGGTTTAGGGTGACTGTAACCGACGTCCATGATAGTTGGGTGTGTAAGAGAGAAAGTTATAGTGGTATTATGCTACAAAAATTATTTTTTATTTGATTTTTTTTTTACGTTATTGTTATGTTTACTTTTCAATCTAGTAACATACTAAATTTCTGTTTAATTTAATTTGAATTTGATTTCGACTAATTGACTTTACATTAAATTTTGTTAGATTAATAAATACATGGGGTAAAAAGGTAAAATCTATGTACTTAAAAATTTAAATTTTAAAACACAACTCAAATGCTTTATAATGTAGTATAGATATAGATATTTATATACTTATTTTATGTTTTATTTTATGGTAATAAAATCAATGAAATATTTGTGTTTTATTAAATTTGATTTGGTATTTAAAGGTATAATAATAAAATCAATGTTCAAGTTTTCAACATTTAAACTATAAAACTAGATTATAAATGTCATTTTTTTGTGTGGGTGTTATTGTAAATGAGCACTATGTTAATACATTTACATATACTAGAAATAATACCCGGATAATGCGCGGTAGTTGATGGTTGAAATATTTAATTTTTTGTATAAATCAATTATGAACTTCAATTAATATATGAAGTTAAGGTTGATGATGGCCGGCGTCGGGCTTTATCTAATACATAGTTATATTTTAAATTGTGTTTTTATTTATTGATATAATATTTAAAAATATAAATAATTGACCAAAATTACTATAATACTCGTACTAAATTTTTTGGTCAAATTAGAATAATAATTTATTTTTAATTGTGTGAAATATTTACCAAAAACATTAGCGATCTTTCTTGGCAAATATATTATAATATTTCAAGACATTGTTTATTTCTTCAGTATATGTTTTACATGTTTTTTTCTGGACATGAGTAAACTTATGTTTTATATTTCAATAATTTTGCTTGTTAGTTACTTAGCATTTAAGCCCATCACTTTTACTTTATCTATGTGTTTGTTTGTTATGTAATAACTTTCAATATATACATATATAATGAATCTGAAAGTTACAATGGTTTGAGACAAAATATTGTTTTCAATTTTATAATTAATGATACTTTAATCTACTAATCATTCGAAGTATAAAATATAACAAAATCATTAACTCATAGTGAGAAAAACAATATAAATAAATGAAAGAATGAAAGCCTGATGACAACAATATAAATCTTGAAAATAATTAGTGTTAAGGGGCAAATTAGGAATAATAAATTAGATGGAGATATAATTTTTGGTAAATTAAAAAATATTAACAAGTGTCATTTCTCTAGTAACTAGATTATTATCCCGCGTAATACGCGGATAAATTCATAAAATTAATAACATGTAAATGTTATATAATAATATAATATCGTTCATAGATAGATTATTTAATAAAACATCGCCTTTTATTTTATTATTATCCATTAAATTTAATAGCCCAAACTTAAGTAACATTTGATGTTTAATTAATTAATTAATATGGTATATATGAAACACACACCTTGATATATAGCAG
>JAOXNX010000033.1:25028859-25039431 GCA_028566075.1 Solidago caesia
AATTGTAATTTTTCGAGTTAAGACCTAAAACTGCAAAAATTGACCACTTCAGGGACCAAAAATGTAATTTGTCCAAACATATAAGTATATATCGTATGAGCATATTTGTGATTTGCATAATTAAAATATATAAATTAAAATAAATTAAATTAATTAATTGTAAAAATAGAAAGTTTGACTAAATATATAAAGTAACTATTGATTAAGATTTTAGCTTAGAAAGATCATTCGCATATCAATTTTTTTTAACTTTTAACATACTTTTAACATGGGATGTAGAATTTTTATATGGTGTTATAGATATGAAAACCTCTGTGTGTTGACCAGTATAAACCTTCCATCATTGAAAACCTGGACTAAGTATCAAATAAGGTGTAACTTTAACTTAAAATTCAATTCATATTGATGATGAAATCACAACTGAAAATAGTTACAATAACCATCAATGAAATAAACCTTTAGCAGTTTTAAGTACCAGTTTACAACATTTCCAGGAAAAATAAAGAAAATACAACTGCAATGTTCACAAGTCTCTAAAATCATCCTAACGGATACAAGTACATTAACAAGGAGAATTGATCAAATCATTTGCACAAGTCCAAGGACGAAAAACTAGACAGCCCGCGGTGAATCTCTCATGCTAATATTCACACTATTTCTCATCGTTCGTCTACCAACTCCTGCATTTCCTTTTGTCATCATAGCCACAAATTCCCCATAATCAATCCTCCCATCCTGAAAGATTAACCACATAAACCCATGTTACTGCTGTTAACGATAATACTAATAAACATACATAAATCTAGTCGAATTCAACTCACATTATCTTGATCAACTTCTTTAATTATATCCTCCACAAGGAAATCAGTCATGTGATGATCCGCACATGCCTGCTGAAGTTCATCGACTGTAATATAACCACTTCCATCTTTGTCAAAATACTGAAATGCAGCAACCAAGTGTTCTTCACGTTCCAGTTTGTTTAGGTGAATTGTGGCTGCTACAAATTCTCCATAGTCGATTGTCCCACTATTGTCCACATCAGCCTGAAAACTAATGCCATTTAGCTATTTTGCACGCAAACATATTTGGTACAAAATAAGGATTTCTAATACTAGTCTTACCGCATCCATAAGGTCTCTAATTTCAGTATCCTTTAATGTTGAGCCAAACTTTCTTAAACCGGCTTTTAGCTCATCAAATGTAATTGCACCACTATTATCGGTATCCATTGCCTTAAACATTTCCCTCAAACCAGCAATCTCTTCTTCTGACAAGCTCTCGGCTATAACCTAATAAAACAATAAACGGTTGAATATATTCCTTTTAATAGCTTAAATTCCTGTGTGCCGTTTCATGGGTTTTTCAGCATAGTTGAATAAAGAGATCTATTGATCACATATTCAAATCCTAACTCGTAACAACTATTTACATGAATGTGCAGACTGTTTTCATGTCTTTCATCAGATCAAAGGGGCATATTATATAGATGAAAACATTTTATATGTTTTATTATACAATGTACATACCCGCAGAGCCATCTTCTTTAACCTATTCATTGCAGAGAACTGCTTCAGACGAGAAAGAACTGCAGGATCCAATTCTCTGTCTGGAGCAACACCATTTTCGCAAATCCAAGGATGACCTGCAGATTATTTTGTTACAACAAATATACCCTCAATGGGATAACAATGATGGTATAATTAACAATATATTGCCTCATGAACATATAAAAAACTACCAATAACATGTACTATATTCTTTGTAGAACTGACATCCATAACATTTCAATATATAGACCAACACTCTACTTAAGCAAGATTCATGTAGATCATATATGAACAAGCAACAATTAGCCAATATAGTTCATAAAGGGTAAGAGGGTATACAGAGTACTTCATGAGCAGTCAACCGATCTGAAGGCCGAGAACATATCATCTTCTTAATAATATCTTTTGCACTGTCAGATATAAGAGGCCATGGGTCTGATTCAAAGTCTAAATTTCCTTTCAATACCGCATCAAATATTCCCTGTTGTGTTTCTACACAAATAGTTGAGTGAGCATCAACAAAACTTGCTACAATGAAATCGATAACAGGTGATTTTTTAGTAAAACATACCAGCCCAAAACGGAGGTACGCCGCTTAAAAGTATGTAAAGTATGACCCCAGCTGTCCATACATCTGCTTCAGGTCCATAATGCTTCAACAACACTTCAGGTGCAACATAATATGGACTTCCAACCACATCTGTGAAAATTTGACCTACACAAAAACAAAAAATAAACAAAAAGAAAACAAAGATGAATTCCTCATACCATTTGTTGTCTACAATTTTACCTGGTTTGAAGAAAATCGAAAGTCCAAAATCAATCGCCTTGAGTGAGAAATCATCATCCTTGTTAACCAACAAGAAATTCTCCGGTTTTAAATCTCGATGCATAACTCCGAGTGAATGGCATGCTTGGACAACACCAACAATGATCTTTATCAATTCGGCTGCCTTCCTCTCACTATAATTTCCCTTTTGAATAATCCTATCAAACAATTCTCCACCATTGCAAAGCTCCATGACAATATGAACATATAAAGGATCTTCATATGCACCTTTAATAGTTACAATATTCGTGTGACCCGCCAAATGGTGCATAATTTGAATCTCCCTCCTCACATCCTCCACATCCTCTCTAGAAATCAACTTCCTCTTTGAAATGGACTTACAGGCATAATCTATACCGGTTGAATTCTCGGTGCATAAATAGGTGGTACCAAATTGACCCTGGCCTAGTTTTTGGCCCAATGTGTAAAGATCACGAATGTTTGCAGTTTTATGACCGATAACATAGTAAGCTTGGTTAGCACCATGGCGGTTCATGTTGTCGTCTTTTACAGGAACAACTTGGGGTTTGGGATTGGGATTGGGATTTGAATTCTTGTTAGTTTCCTGGGCAATAAATTGTTGAGGGTTATTCAAGTTGTTAACTTGCCTAGAAGATATATGTTTCTTGAAACTTGAACGATTTTCGGGTTGTTTATACTTCTTAATGTCTTTTCCTCCAAATGATCCGCGGCATGTATTGCCCATAAAAACACTCAAAATTCCTTGAAAAGAATAAATAAACCGAAAACCTCTTTATCGTTATACATTGAAAATTTGCTGCAAACATGTCACACACACAAAACATCCTTTATATTAGAACAATCATAAGAATCTAACACATTATATGTTTATGTAGATGCATGAACCAATATACAATAAATGACAAAATATGATAACAAAAAAGGAAAGTGAAAGAAACATGTTACATATTGGGCCAATAATCTTGAATACATTCATTAGACATGGTTTTTTTCCCCTGATTGAGACAAGACCCATATGAACAATTATTGAAAAGGACAAAACTTTGGTGATTTGAGACAAACCCCACATGGGAAAATCTATGAAAAAAGAAAACAAGTAATGAAAAATAAAGAAGATATATGAATGTACATACATGTGTGTGGATCTTGACAGGGATGATGACTTAGAAGAATGGAATTATGATGATTTTGGAAATTTGTGTTTGTTTTGTTTTTGTGTGGTTATGTTGGATATGGAAATTTATTTAGGCTCCTCTGTTTTATGACGAAAAACATTGGATGATTGGTACTTCATGCTGACCACTTTATAACCTACGTTGACTTTTCTCCAATTCTTCTTTTTTTACTAGATATTTTTTTTTTTTTTGAAAGGTGTGGATTAATCGCGAATATCGGGAGGTCTAGCATACGTTGTCTTAACTGGGTCTGCGCTAGAGAGCCCCCTCGCCCCCAATTTAAATCTCTTGATGAAAAACCTCTATCACCCAGAGATCTGGAGGGGAAAACTCACTCAGGCCCACCATAGGTGAAAATTAAATACCTGTGGCATAGGTGAAAATTAAATACCTGTGGCCACCCCAAATATGCCTAGGGTAGAACTCGAACCCCTGACCTCTTGTGAGAAAAGAGACCTCCTTGCCACTAGACCATTTGGTGATGGTTATTAATTAATTCTTTATCTTTGTTTCCTCCTATTTCCACCATCTTTTTCTTATTTCCAACCCTCAATATATAATGATTTATCCATAATGTATAACTGATTATTACACAGTGAAAAAAGGGTGTAATTAGAAATAAAGAGGTGGAAATAGATACTTTCTTATCTTTATCTTTATCTTTATATGTAATAACAACTTATTAACCAATATAAAACTTCATTCCCTTAAATTAACTTTTAGTACGGTAATAGTTAATTTGATATACTACTTAATTTGATTCTTATTTATATAATTTATATTATCATATAACTCAAAAAGTATTATCTAAAAATATACTTAATAACATTACATATCATCAAATGTTTATACACAACCCGTGTATTAATACACAGGTTTAAATCTAGTTAATAAGTAAAGAACAAAATCTTCTTTTTGACTATTTCTGAATTTATTTAAATCATAACTCATGGATATCCGTATGTGATGGGTGAATGAACCTGTGAAATATGGGTAAACAAGTTCATCCATTTGTAGGCAGGCCAGTTGATGAAAGCCTTATCCCGCAACACATGTTTTGGGTCTTATTGGAATTTAGGTTATGACGCCTTCTACTTATAGAGTCATAGGTATTTATTACATATTGTCTTCATTCCTTCCGTGTATCTCAAACAGGATAAACAGGATAAAATTTACTGATATGTCAACCAAACTCGATAACTAGCACCTTTGTGTTGTTTGTAGTTGACTAGTGTGTTTGCGTGCATTAGACTTGAAAAAGAAAAAAGTAAATGGGAAATCAAAATTTTGAAAATGGCATTCAAAATTAGATGTTATTTTCAATTTCCACATAGGAAATGGAATTAATGGTTTTTAAATATGAAAAACGGAAAACATCAAAAATATTGTTTTCTAATTTTAGTTTATAAAATGGAAAACGGTGTTTTCCTTTTATTTAAAAAACTTTTCTACAAAACTCTAATTTAACCACGTTTTCTATTTTTCATGTTTTCTTGAAAATTTTCTAGAAAACAAAAAGATGTTTTCTACAACTAAACAAGGTCTTGGTGTGTATTTTATATATGCAAAGTTATTCATCATTGTCGTGAGATTTAAAATCCACGGGCTTACCCATGGGTATGGGTACTGAGGCACTTGTGGGTCATAAGTATGGGCATAGTTTGTCGAAGCCATTCGGCTGAGAGCACGTCTTCCTGGGCATCACGCATCGCGATGCTCCCACCAACCCTTCCTTTGGGATGCTTGGCTGGAGGCGGATACTGGTCTTCCGTTTTTCATCAAGCGGTTGCCAAAATAAGAGTCCCTATTGACGGGTGCACGACTAGTGGTGGTTGAAAAAACCCGGAATTCAGTTGCATGTCTCATCAAAAGGGTGCATCTTAATAGACCCAATGCGTTGTCATGAAACGAAGCTTGGAACGCGACCCCAGGTCAAGCGGGAGTATCCGCTGAGTTTAAGCATATCAATAAGCGGAGGAAAAGAAACTTACAAGGATTCCCTTAGTAACGGAGAGCGAACCGGGAACAATGCTTGAAAATCGGATTGTTATGTTGTTCGAATTGTAGTTTGGAGAAGCGTCCTCAGCGACGGACCGGGCCCAAGTCCCCTGGAAGGGAACGCCGGAGAGGGTGAGAGCCTCCTCGTTCCCGGACCCTGTCGCATCACGAGGCGTTATTTGCGAGTCGGGTTGTTTGGGAATGCAGCCCCAATAGGGCGGTAAACCGTCCAAAGTTAAATACTGGCCATGACTTATATCCGTGTCTGCTGCTACTGTACCGAAAATCATCCCTAATGACGAGTCAAAGGTTAACTTTATGAAATGCTCTAGCACAGTAGCACATAATACAAGCAATTGTACTAAACATGGGTTAATTGCCTAGAAATCCTATGTACTTTTTTATTTGTTCCTTCAAGACATTTGAACTTTTTTTTGTCTCTTCTAGGTCATCATACTTTTTCTTGTATCCCTTCTACGTTATCGTATTTTTCAAATGTATCTTCTCGGTAATTAAAACTTTAAAATGTATCTGTATTAGGCCATTCTTTTTGTTACCAAAGCGACATCGTTTTGGTAACAAAATGGCCTAAAATGACAACTATTAAAGTCTTAATGACCTGGAAGAGAATTAAAAAATTCGATAGGCTAGAAGGGAAAAAACCAAAAAATACATAAGTTTTTTAGGTAATTAACGCATTAAACATTGATATTAACTTTTGAACTACAAAATCCATACAAACTTTTTGTATTACATCTTTATAAGACTTTGGATCCTTTATCAAGGAAGTGGACCACCAGTTAACCAGTGGTTCTCAGTTTCAACACCAATACCATTCCCAACCTTCCAAGTTACAAATTTAATCCAAAATGGCACATGGAAGGAATACCATTTTTCATTGTTGGATTGTACTCTGTCAATAAAGTAACTTTTAGTTTCTCTAATCTCAGCCCAGCTTTGTACAACAAAATAAATTGGGGTAAGCCATAATAGCACCCACCAAGCCCGTGATTCCGTGTGGAGCTTTGATGTGCCATGGCCATGACTTATATCCGTGTCTGCCGCTAGTGATTGTTAGCAATTATAACTTGCTTCATCGGCTCCTTTTATACTTCTGCTTAGCCCTCCACTTGTAGGCCTATAACATTAAGACAACATACAAAGTCTTAGTTGATAGTAAATCTTAGGGTGTTTGGATGTGCAGTTTGGAAGGGATTATGTGATTTTATATAATCAGAATCTAGCTGTAATAAAACGGATAGCATGAGGCAGTGTGCTGATGTCCTTTTGATGTTCGAAGTTGTGGTAGCCAGTTGATTTAACTGGTCCATCCACAACTGATAATTTGTCCAGAAGTGGAATCAGCTTATCCAAATACTAGAAACTGATTATGAGTTTCAATAATTGGATAATCAGTTTCAAAACGCAAATCTAAGCACCCAACTAGCTAAGGATGTCAATATAGACACTATTGACTCTTGTGGTTAAACTTCAGTAGGAGAAAGATCACATGGTTCAGTAACAAACAATATAAGTAAAAAGCATAGCACTTACAGTCCATTAAACACTTTAATAGTATCATAGAAAAACCATTGCAGAGTCACAACAGGTCCAACGAGCGCAACTCTAATAGGAAGACTTCTAGTGAACAAATTCACCAGCCCAATATTCCTTGCAGCCTGAATTATTCACAAGTACAAAAATTTAGAACACCTCATGGCCCATCTGATTATCAAGATTAACAAAAAGCATACCTGCATAACTGTGTTGGCCTTTTTATTATATAGAGACGACACTATATTATCAGCTGGATTTGAAATTACAGTACCCACAGCTCCAGCAGCATATCCTGCCAAACACGTAACCCCTAGCTGTTGAGTCCTGGAACATTCTTCCTTTCTCTTTTGAACAAATTTTCGGTAAATAATGTCCACTGAATGTTCAAATGTTGAAAACATGATCATCGAGACTGCCAAAACCACAATTTCAGGCAAAGGTAAAACATGTTAAACAAATAAACCAACCCGAATTTTAATGAAATGATTCCAAAATAAATTAAACATATATTACATGGAAGATTACGTCCCCAAAGTGGAAGGAGTCCCTTATAAAACCTGCAATCGTTTATAAACGAATTGTTACTTTTATAAATAAACATTTAGAAGTTCCTGTGCAAAATTCATGAATTGGTTAGTTGGTACTTTGCATACCCAGAAATTCCTTCCCGTGCATATAATTTTGGAAAGCCATCAGACAAGCCCTTTGCAAAATTTGGTTGTGTTTGAACACGGACTTTCACGGCTTCAAATGGACAAAGAGCAATGTCAGCAAAAACTTGAGCAGACGCACTACTCAGGAAAAATACGACACTATGTCTTTCATCCGCGAGCACATCCGTGTAACGCCTTTTAAAAAACTCATATAAACCAAACTTGAATCCACCTTGAACACCATACCCGAATAATTTTCCAGACCAACCTCTCCACAAAGAAGACGGACCTTCTTCTTTCCACAGAATATTCAAACCCGATGCAATACTATGAAACTTAAGTGGATGCACCTGAGTTAATCAAAATCACACAAAAATAATTAAATGTGGTTATTAAACAATTAAAATTCAATTACTAAAACGCTAAAACAAGAAAGGCATAAATGTCCAAGTATATAGCGTCATTTCGTACAAAAGAGCTAATGTCATAAAATAGCAAGTAGGTTGGTGGTCGATCTTGGTAATGATACCTTGTTGAAATGAGCTAGTTTTGCAATTTTGTGGACAGGCAACCGGCATTGCTAAAAAGATGTCGGGCAAGCCACCTTATCAGAAAATGGGCAGTGGGCTAGTGTAGTAATTATAGTTTCTTTAAAAAAGCAATAAACTGGTTATCAAATTACCCAAAATTTTACAGAAAAGAACATTGGGGTGTTTGGATTAGCTTATTTTCTGGTCGGAGGGTGATTATTGATATTTCAAAAACCAATAAGCTTTTTTCCCCTTTGCTTATAAGCTTATTATCAACTTCAGCTTAAGGCCTTAAATAAGAAATAAGCTCATCTTGATAAGCTCATAAGCAAAGAAAAATGAGCTTATTGGCCTTTTGAAAATCCAATAAACTAATCCAAACACCAACCTAACTATGCGGCTACAAATTCATCAAATTATAAACTTAAGGATATGGGGTCACTTCATATCACACTAAACTTAAAACCATTTTGCAAAATTGACTCTAAAATGATACTATAATATATACAACTGTAGCTCAATAATTGTCAAAAAAAAAATGGTAAATCATCATAAAAACACAAAAAATCAATATATATATATGTTCAAAAATGAAAAGGGCATCTCATATAAAGATTGACCTGCATATTGACTTTCAAGACATCAAGTGGGGTGACGGCGAGATGGGTAGCTCCGGCACTGAACATTCCACCGGCGGTACATATTCCATAATAATGTAACCCCCCAACACCACCACCACTTTCCATCCCTATTTTTTGTTGCTCTATAATTCACTTTTTTTTTAAAAATGTATATCTTCAAGATCTTGATTGTAAATGATCATCTGATTTTTTTTTTTGTTGTAGGGTTTTTGTTAAAATGGGAAAAAAGGGTTTAAGGAAAGAAACAGGGGAAACGTGTTTTTCTTGATGGAAAGAAAGCCACGTAACCAGTGACAAATGAATGTAAGGACAATGAGACATGTGTAACAAGGTAGTCAAGTGTTTTGAACATATATTTCTGCTCCAATGTCGTTGGAATTGGATGCTTGATAGTGACTTTTGGTGGCTTTGAATTGTTTCTACGTTCTAGAAAGGAAGTAGAGAACATGGTCTTGTTCCCCTTTTGAACCGGATTGATAAAAAATCGGAACCATTGGTAAAAATAGACAACTTTACTGGACTGGGTCAATTCTTGTGAAATCTTTGCAAGTATTACTTATTTGGATTAGTTAATCAAAATAGGTCTATAAACCACAAAGTAGTAACGTAGTACTAACTTAATATCTAAAGATGAAAATACTTATAAGTTTCGAGTTCGAATCTCATGAGCAAAAAAATAAGCCTTTTAATGGTCACAGAGGTTCATCATCAACGACTTCGGGCTACTAGCAAAGCGAGGGGTCGCCTTGTGATTAGTCGGCTCGCAAAGCGAGTAGGATAACGAAGTTAACCATAAACAAAAAATCGATCTATAGCAAAATACTATTTTAAATAGGGGTGTGAATTAGGTTCATATTGGCAGGTTAAAAAATACTTAATACAAACCAGACCTCGTATTAAAATCGGGTTGGAAAACTTAACCCTAACTTGCAACCCGTCAAACTGATTAACGAGTTTTTGGGTTGATGGGTTGCTTTTAGGTCAAATGGGTTATGGGTTGGTAGGCCTTGGGTTTTATATGTTTCTTTTTAATATTTTCATTATGCCGGGTCAACCTGTTAACCCAAATGACTAACCCGTACTGAGAAAAACAAGGTTAGCGGATCAAGAATACATAACACTAACTTATTTTTTGGAGACCGGTTCTAGGTCGGATTAAATATTGTCAAACCCTAATTTTATGGAACTAAAGCATATAACCACTTCGTTTGATATATCAATGACATTTTAAGTTGTATACTTTGAAGATTATTTTGTGTTAAAAATGTTTTAAAGGATACAAAAATGACTTAACCTACTAATAAGCTCTTAATTTAATTTTTATACTTTTAAAACACAACAAGTTCTTTTGCCCGACGCTCTGTTGCAAGGTTGTATTATCGAATATTTCTGAAATTAGAAAAAGTCAAGGCCGAAAAATGAAGTTTAGGATTAAAAAAGAAAGATAAAATAAAGTTAGGCCTGGAAAAAAAGTTTGACTAAATTTAAGGGGGAAAATGAATTATAAGAAAGTGTTGGGGGTTTATTAAAATTTTGAAAGGAGTGGTTGGGGGATAGGGGCTAAACGAAGTTGTTTTCTTGAAAAATTTGTACGGGTAGTATATTTTTTGATGCGTATGGTGTAAATGGGATTTCTTGTCAGAGAATTGGTGTAACT
>JAOXNX010000033.1:25048245-25064382 GCA_028566075.1 Solidago caesia
GTTGGGAGGGCTGAAGGGTTAGAATGAGTTGGCATAATTTTATTGGTAAAATTTGGGAGGGTTGATAAAATCATAACAACGACTCCGTGTACCCTAACCGGCCTCATTAAAGTGGCATCCTTTAAGCAAAATCTTTAAAACAAATATTACAACTTGATTTAAAATTCAGAAAGAAAAGAAAAACCATCATCTTGGGATGGCACGAAAAGTGATAAAGTTAAAACCTTGTTTCATCTAACTAATAGCTGTTACGTTAGGTAGACATACAGAAATGAATCACACAAGAACATGAATGTCCATCGGGATAACTGGTTAGGAAGAATTTTGTATATCTGAATCAAAAGACTCGTCTTCCCGAATATCCTGAATAGCGAAATCCTTATCCATTTACCCGTATTTTAAAAAAAAAATAAAAGAAAAGAAAATGATTAAATTGCAAAATTAGTGAAAATATAAGAATGAATCATGATTTTGATTGGTAGAAGGTGTCAAACTAACAAGAGATATCATTATCACCAAATATATAGTCTCCTGCTTATATCAAGGGGAAAGGTATAAAAACTTTTGCCTCTTGCAGGGTACATTGGTATATCTAGAAATTAATTGGACAATTTATAAGTAGGACTTGAATCAAATCAAGTTTGAAAAAATAATAATATATTTACATAAATTTTCCAATTAGAGAAACATAAAAGGTTTTTGAATAAGAAAATGATTAGAATATTAACTTTTGTCAAAAAAAAAAGGTACATAATATCTAACATGTTTCATAAAAAATAACAAAGAACCAAATTTAGTGTTAAAAAAATAATAAAATATCCTATTTTATTAATTATAAACTTATGCTTTTTTCTTTAACTTAAAAATATTTTAAGCTCTTTTAATTAGAAATGTATTTATTTGTATTTGATTTCTTTTGTATAGTTTATAATTTGCCCTTATATCGAAAAGGGGGTTTAACATGGTATTTAACAATTACTAGTATGGTACCCGCGCAATGCGGTGGCAGTGACGGCGGCGGCGGCGACCGGTGGTGATGGCGGCGACTGATGGTGGTGGTGGCGGTGTCGAGTGGTGTAGGTAATTGATGTAAAGGGTTAGTGGAGATATGTTAAAAAGATAAATGATTGATAATTTAATTTAATCATTAAGAGCAATTTAGACAATTTGTAATGAGTAACTTTCAACGAGGGATGTATTCTTTATAGTATAGTATGGATTTATGAATAGTGCAAGTGGATCACATAAGCACCTGGGTTGACCCAATATCATACAATATGTTGACCACATACATAGATGAGATGAAAAAAAGAATTTAATCAGAATTTTTGGCATTTGCATTTGGTGAATAAAAAAATGAAGCGGAGATGGTGTTTTGATTTGAGATATCTTCTTATACTTGTTGCTATTGTTTTCATCTATACACAGGTTACATATATAACTTCCATGATCTCTTTTTAGTATAAAAAAAATTTTTAATTTTTTTTTCTTTTCAGTTTGATAACAGTTGTCTTTGTTTATTTTGCTTTCAGGTGAAGTTGTTTGCCATACAATCTAAGTATGCTGATGAAATTGCAGATGCAGTAAGTATTCTATTACTAATTAGAAATTAGTTTGTAACTTTCCCATTTTTTAAAAAAAAAAAAATTTCTTTTTGTCCAGATCTCTGATTTTCTTAAGTGACGAATTTCATCATTGTAGGGACCGGTGGCAGCTGTCGTGATTATGGCTTGCAATCGTGCCGATTATTTGGAAAGGACCATCAAATCTATCTTAAAGTATGTTTTTTGCAGATAATTTCTCATCTGTATTTTGAGTGTTAAGTGAATTTAAGTTTCTGAATCCTTTACTATACCATGCTTCATGATTTCCAGATATCATACTTCTGTTGCATTTAAGTTTCCCGTTTTCGTATCCCAGGTATGAATAAAATTCTCATTCTTGGGACTCTAGTTAAGGTTGTCTGCCGTCATTGCAGTATTTTTGGGTAAATCATGACCTTTTCTCTCTTCAAATATTTATATTTTCAGGACGGATCAAATTCTGATGTTAGAAAAATGGCGATGGGTTATGATCAGCTGACCTACATGCAGGTAATTATCACTGATATGTTATTATTTTTGAAAAAACAAATGGTTTTTGTGTTCAAATGTTTTTAAGTCTATTTCTATTTTGTTGCAGCATTTGGATTATGAACCTGTACATACTGAGAGGCCTGGGGAGTTAATTGCATATTACAAGATTGCACGTAAGGGACACGTTATTTAATTCTGAATTGCATGTTTTCCCAAAGCATTACCAATTTACCACCATATTTTCAGGTCACTACAAGTGGGCACTGGATCAGTTGTTTTACAAGCATAATTTTAATCGGGTCATCATACTTGAAGGTCTGGTTTCCTTAAGTATATTACTCTGTTTATATATTTTCTGGGAATTTGAAAATGACATGATGAGAATAGACATTGATGGGATGTAGATGATATGGAGATCGCTCCTGATTTTTTTGATTACTTTGAGGCTGCAGCAGATCTACTAGATAATGATAAGTAAGCCTTCTGCGAGAACTACGATGAAATATGCTATACTCTACTTTAAGGAAATTCTGTCATAATTTTAGAAATCCTGATTTGTGCAATTCATCTTTAAATCCATGTTAGGTCGATCATGGCCATCTCATCATGGAATGACAATGGACAGAAACAGTTCGTGCACGATCCTTGTAAGTCTAAGGCCAACTTGGTTTTTTTTCCATTGAGTTGACTTTTGATCAAGTCAATATCTATATATACGCGACTGTCACAAAGTAAACAGTAAATGAATAAAATGTTGTTTGTTTTATGTGGTGAATGAACTGTTTAAATGACACTATACTGCCGGTTCAATCTTTTGATAATTCTGTACATACTAACTGTATGTATACGGTGTGCCTAAATCATACACCTCGCAGATGCATTATATCGGTCAGATTTTTTCCCCGGTCTTGGATGGATGCTATCTAAACCTACATGGGATGAACTTTCACCAAAGTGGCCAAAAGCATATCCTTTTTGACAACTTTATGTTTTGTGGTTCAAGCTTCATGTTTAAAGAGTGTTTTATGTAATGACTTTTCCTTAACAAAATTATACTTATTGGGATGATTGGCTAAGATTAAAAGAGAATCACAAAGGGCGGCAGTTTATTCGTCCAGAAGTATGCAGGACTTACAATTTTGGGGAGCATGTAGGTATCTTCCATCAGCTTTTCTTTTAAGTACTTGCTACTTTCATAAAACGTAACCAACTCTGGTCCAATTTCTATTTTAGGCAACCAACTATTTTTAAGCTAAAAAATACATTAAATTTACATTCTGTTTTATTTAAGGTAATCATTTTACACAGATTCCAATTTCAAAAAAGATGAAGGGTCGGTAACGTTTGACCATGTTGACTTTCTTGAAGCAAGTTTTGAAACTTTGATGAGTTTTCAGACCCAAAGTAAGTTTGTACCAAGACAGAAATCAAAACAAAGTTGGATCCCTTTTTTTATGCAATCAAACCTTAAGCACACCTAGAATTTTGATAGATTCGCTGTCTTTATCTACTTCCTTTATTATCCAGGGTTCTAGTTTGGGGCAATTCTTCCAACAATATCTTAAACCTATTAAATTGAATGATGTTCAGGTATCTAACGACATAGACTTCTTTTAATTCATGGGTGTTGGTCCTTCGGTGTTTGTGTTATATCATTAACTTTTCTGTTCTTTTAAAGGTTAACTGGAAATCGATGAACTTGAGCTACCTAATGGAGGTATACATTTTACATTTCTAATTGACCATTTTGAACATTCATGATAGATTTGTAATTTGTTTCTTTGTAGGATACATTTGATAAGCATTTTGCAGACCTGGTGAAAAGTGCAAAGTCACTTTATGGAACTGATCTTGTTTCGAAGACAAAGAATGTCAATGGCGATGTGCGTATAGCATATAGAGATCAATCACATTTTGAAAACATTGCTCACCAGTTCGGCATATTTGATGAATGGAAGGTATCATCACATTTTCATATTGATTAATTTTGTTCTTTATTTCTAATTTTTATAATGTGATTAGCAGGTAACTTGCGTTGAATATTAACCCATGCTTTTATACCTTTTTCAGGACGGCATACCAAGGACTGCATATAAGGGAGTAGTTGTTTTCCGCCACCAAACTTTAAAGCGAGTGTTTCTTGTTGGGCCAAAATCCCTCCAACAGTTGGGGATTAAAAACGCTTAAATCTTCTCAGAGGTACATAATCTTTTTGCCATGTGATTTTATAAGCCTTTATCATATCATATGTATTTTTATTTAAGAATTAGGCAGATACATTTAGGCGCCAACTCCAGGCTACAGTTACAGCTTTCTGATTATTTTGTTTCATATCTTGAAATTATAAAAGAACTTGACAATATTTTGATAAAACAGACCACAAAGGGTTCCAGTTTGATTATGGCATAGAAAGATGGCCTTGCACCACAAGAGATGTGATACAGTCATCAAACGTCTGAATAGACTTGAACTTGAACCTTAAGTTCTCCAGCTTTGCTATGTGAAACTCATAATACCATTGCTCTTTCTGCTCAAACCTGCAAAATAACGTTCATTCAGTCTTGCATCATAATGGTACTCTTACCCTTTATTTGAAATTATTGGTAGCATTGAAACTTCCAAAATCCAGTTAATCCAAATATTAGATCAAAATATAATTTTTGTGATCATATTTGGCAATCAAAGAACTCACATTTTTTGGTCAGAAAGTATTTTTGACCATTCCGGTCAGACCCAACCCATCACCCGAGCACTCGACACACTCATTATCTCACCTTTTTGAAACGTAAGGATATTGTTTAAGTTTTAGCACTTCTTTGGAATAGGTAGTGTAGGATAGCGTGCTGACAGAATTGATACGAATTCATTATTTTGATCGACACTTGAGCTGCATAGATATCGTCCTTCAGCCCTCTTCATGCTCATAAACTAGGATATGGCTAAGAGCAACGTCGTCTAAATATATCCCAGCCTTCCAAAGCCTTTAAACGTCTCCGTTTCCCCTGGCAAATTCAAAATTTTGACATATGCATCAACTATCGTCATGTGAAAGACACCCGCACACCCCATGATTGCATTGTCAAAGCTTCCCTGTTCAGTTATTTCAGCCTTTTAGAGTTTCATGCAAGTATTACATATTAAAAATGGACAAACTAGTAACAACTAACAAGTATTAAATAATTCAAGAAGAAAAAGAATAATGCACCTTGTTTGTATCGAGTATAATCTATCAATAATTATTCTTGAGTTATGTTTGATGGTGAAATCATTGATTTCTTATTGTTCTACAAAAACTATTTATACGAAATTAACTGGTAGCGAAACAAGTGTAGTTATTTGGAGTAGAATATGAGAGACAAGTAGTTTAGAGTTCATTCGTGAAACTTGAAAGTCTTTCTAACAATCAATATCATATGAAAAACAACGAAAAGCTTGTATAACGTGAAAAATCATACTATCTTGTCATTTTCACAACAAAGGTACAAAGTTCATATTAAAATGGTAAAGATATTTACACAACTTTTAGTCACACAATTCGGTGATCTACCCACGAATTGCGAATTCATTCGTGCGAATCAGATTCGGGTTCGAAAGCGAACTGGTTCGCTTTGGTTCGCGAATCCCAGTGAGAAAATGGCGAATCGAGAGTAGCGAATTGTGCGAACCCAAAAGGGCCTGTTCGGTGACTTATGTTGGTCCAAATCGCGAATCTGGAGGCTTGGGTTCGAAACTGGAGCACTTATTCTTATTCATAGTGTGAAGAGGAATCGGCTTAACACTAGCAGGGCGGACATGGTGGTGCCCTGACTGTCCGTTATCTTTTTTCTTGTAATAGGGGAACTTGGTTTTGTGTGTTAGGTTTGGTGAGTTAAATCTTGCAGAGAGGAAGAAAGGAATAAAAAAAAACAAATGGATATATTTTAACCATAATATTTAATGGACGGATTTCTAAGAAAGAATATTATTATATTATTGTTATTATAGTATAATGGATTACAACTGGTTATTTTAATATCTTTTTTTATAACATTAAAATTGAGGTTTTTTATTCAAGAAGTCGGAAAATTCTTTGCTTTATAAAAAAAGAGAAGTCAAAAAATTACTAAATATATATATATATATATATATATATATACTAGGTTTTTCCCCGTGCGTTGCACGAACTGAATATATATACTAGGTTTGAACTTGTTTTATTTTATGTATTTGGTTTTGAACTTTTAATTTTGAAGTACTTTGGAATTGGAGTATCTAATACGAATCTAATATTGTATTTTAACATCGGGTACATCGAATCGGATCGTACCAAAGCGAATCGAAACGAGCCTACCCCTTCGAACCGGATTTCAGATACCTAGCAAATTGCGAATTCGTATCGCGAATTCGTATTGGAGCGAACCACGACTCAGGTGACTATGGTACAACATCATAAAACATAAATTGTTGGCGTACGAGTGTATGACTAAAAGATTTGAAAATTTTAGATTTCGAAATCTACCATTATCAGTAAATTAAGCCATTAATGTAATTAAAAATAATGGTTTTACATGGAGTAGGACCACGAAAGATCGATTCCATTCACAGCTTTAGCTAGTGAACGAGTTGAATGCAAACACAAATAATCTAGACGTGATCTATGTTTCAAGAAGGAACAGGAGCAAGAAACATGAGCACGAGTGGCGTAGAATTATGCGCTAGTGATTTTTGTACTCCTTGATAAGGGTTTCGTGATGAGCTAAGATGTGTCCAAAGTAGAACTGTAGCTAATGAGATATCGAGTTTCAGAACTGGGTGTTGTATAAGAAATAGATGAAAACTTAACCAGCATAAGAGGATGAGCAAAACTTGGAGAAGTTTATATGTGGAATGGTGAGCTATAGTTGTGAAACGTTGTGGTGTCTGAAACAATGCATGCTTGTCTGATTTATGGACATGAATGTAGATTTGAAAATATGAGCTTGTGCGGGTCTGTTTTAAGGGTGCCATAACAAACACAAACCTTAGACATACAATTATGATTCTGTTTCGTCTACTTGTTATTTTAGCTATTTTAGTTTCTGTTCACCTTGTTGCAATCATCTGAATTTGTTGATTTCTTTAAGTTGTAATCGTATTTTATTTCATGTTATATAATTCTCGTGTGTAAATTCAAAAACTATTTGGTGCTAACATTTTTCCAACAATTTATTTTGTCCAAGAATTAGGCAGATTCGTAAGCTGCAGATACATATAGGTGCCAACTCGAGGCTACAGTTTTGTGATTATTCTCTTTCCTATCTTGATCTATATTAGAAGGCTTTGTAACCCTTTGATAAGACCACTCAAAGTCTTCCAGCTTAACTAAGACATAGAAAGATGGCCTTGTTCCACTAGCGATGTGACACAGTCTTCAAACATCTCTTGAATCGACTTAAACTTGAACCCCAAGCGCTCTATCTTTTTCGTGTTGAACTCATAATAGGGTCGTTCAAGCTGCTCAAACCTATAAAGTCACCTTGTTCAGTATAGCATCATCATCGAAACAATATCAATCCATTTGATTATGATGAGTTTATACAAGTTATCTTTTATCTCTAATGGGTCAAACGGGTGGAAAATAGCTAAAAGGGAAACGGGTCAAAGTATCTCCCATAGTGTATTTTTGACCCCTTTCGAAGAAAAGAATAGAGTTTGGTAATCATATTTGGTACAATAAATTGTTTTTAAGACTTTTTACAACAATATCCTTTTCACTTTCTTTATTAGCTGTGCCAGTTCAGCCCCACATTAGCATTTCTAAACTCACACACCAACTTACACACCTCTGCCAACAACATCTCTTCACTTACTTTGTCATTTTATTTTTTACACACACATATATATCCACCAAAGGACCCCACCCCCTTCGTCACTCCCTCGTCACTTAATCGAACATTCCCCCACTGTTGAGGCCACGTGAAGAGGTCATGCCAACGGTTCACAAAACCGAAGACTTCTTCGGTTGAAACTGAAGAGACCATTGGCACGCCTCTAAGCACACTTATTTTTGGACACTGATTGTTTATAAACACATTTATTGTTTTTGATTAGAATGTTCATGGTTAAACCAACATGACCCGATGTGTTTCAGCTAGTAGAAAAAGACCCCCTACCTGTAAGGATAAAATTTGATTACCTCTTTGGAATGGGTAGTGTGGGATAACTTGTGGACAGAATTGACACTAGTTCATCATTATCAACTACAGTTGAGCTGCATATATATCGTCCTTTAGCTTCTTCGTGTTCATAAACTAGGATGTGACAACGAGCAACATCGTCTATATGAACATATCCCATCCTTCCATGCCATTTAAATCTCTCCGTCTCCCCTGTTTCATCCAAATTTTCAACATTTGTATTTAGCTGTATATACATAGTTATTATAATTCATAAGGATACATGATAGTTTTAGAGAACTCGCCTTGAAGCAAGCCCAGAATATCTGATGCTGTAGAGCATAAAGTAGGAGGAAGGCTTGGTCCAACCACAAATGATGGAATAACAGTCACTAAATTGATCCCATTCTCATTGCAAAACTCCCATGCTGTCTTTTCTGCCATGGTTTTCGACATTGCATACCAAATCTTGAGTTTCTCACAAAGTTCAACCGAGCTCCAAGATGACTCATCCAAAGCTATATCCGAGTCAAACTTCTCTCTGACCCTGATTGTAGAAGATGATGAAGTGAGAACCACCCGTCTCAGTGACGGGTTCTTCTTACATGAACGTAGCACGTTCAATG
Source organism: Solidago caesia (assembly GCA_028566075.1). Lineage (NCBI taxonomy): Eukaryota > Viridiplantae > Streptophyta > Magnoliopsida > Asterales > Asteraceae > Solidago > Solidago caesia. The sequence goes on from JAOXNX010000033.1 coordinate 25,057,081, forward strand.
TTCCATTGACAGCCGGCTTTATGATCTCCTGCAAAATGTGTACTTTCAGTGACAAGATGGCATCACAACTATGCTTGAAAGTACAAACATACCCCTGGGTCATTAATATGTCCAAGAACCGGGGAAGCCATATGAAATACTCCCACACACCCCATGATTGCATTGTCAAAACTTCCTTCTTCTGTCAATTCGGCCTTCACTAGGCGGAGCCTCTCCTTTGCCCCTTGTAGATTCCACAAGTGAGCTAGTTTCGTGTCGTTTCCTGAAAATTAAAGCATAAAAAAGCATCGGAAGTATGGCAAATTGGGTGGGTCGGGTGATTAACGGGTATTGTATGGTTCAAATTGGGTTAGGTTGACCCAATACACTTTTTGTCCTAAATTTTGCAGAAAAAAATGCATGTGATTAAAAAGTTATATGATTTCAAAATTAATTTGTTTATCTTCTATAAAACTTGCAACACCCATTTAACATGTTCTTTTAGCCAAAAAAACATAGAGTTTACTAGTTTGACCCGTTAGAGATATAAAGTAATGATGTCGAACTTAATGATCTTTAGTCACTAGCATGTTTATTAGTATGCTAATTCATCATGAATACATGATAATACATACCAGGGTCTCTAACAGTACCAACGACATGATAACCAGATAACAAGAGTCGTTTAATGAGCCAAGATGCCAGGAAACCCGACGCACCAGTTACACAAACCGTGCCATGATCCATAACTTTTTGGAGGCCAAGTGGTGTGAATATCCTAAATAAATATATGCGTAGGTGCCTAGAACGTTTCACAAGGAGGTATGGAGAAGGTAAGTCACATAATACTTGTGAGGATTATTTGTTATTTGGAAAACATGAGAAATTTTGATTAGCAGGGGGGGATGGAAACAGTCAAATAAAGTGTGTTTGTTACTATGCAAGTTTTGAAATTTTTTAATGAAAAGAAAGGGATATCCTTAGATTTAAGATTAAAATTTATAAAACAAAAAAACAAAACAAAAAAACTAAAACACCCAAGGAGATCACGTCTACACAACACAATTTGGTCATGAACATCGATCTCAAGCTTTACTTGGTTGTATGTACTTAAACATGTTATACGATAACATGTTCCAAATTGAAAGGAAAAAAAAAAAAAGTTCGAGACTCTGATAAGTTCTACATCGTGGGTTACCAATAACACACCCTCTGGTTTAAAATGTAATCTGAAAGTATTGGGTCGGCTCATTCCTTCGGTTTTGGGGGTCTCTCAAATGGTATCAAGGTTGTAGCCCCTCACGGTGTTATGGGTAGGAGACTCATATGGTTCTTGATGTGTAAGTTTGACGAGGACATCAAGTGGGCCATGGTTTTACGAGTAATAAAACAAGTATTAACATAAAACAAATAAGACATAATATGAGCTTGACACTTGTCAATGAACTTAATTATTTTTTTCAAATGGTTTTAAGGGTAATTTGGGTATTTGTAGTTTCAGATCTGTTTATTATCTTCCATACGTTTACTTCACACCCATTTTTTTCTCTTCATCTTCTCTTTCTGTTTTCAAAATTAAAAATCTATCTTCTTTCTCATATCATTATTATCTCCATTGATGAATAACAATAAGGTTCCTTCAAACCTCCATGTAGTTGCCACATGACAAAAAAACTCGTTCTCTAATCTCTACAAAGAAAACCATTTCATAAAACACATCTCATCTATAATTTATACATTTCATCTATAATATACAACTGAATCATAAGCAACCTGTGTTTTACTCGTACATAGAACACATTTCATTTCATCTATAATATACACATGCAAACACTCCCTTAAAAACCAGATGCAGGCACCCATATATGTATTAGAATATATGATGCACAAACATCTTTATATTCATGCACACTAAGCTTCACAATACTCCATTCAAAACCAACTACTCTGATTAAACTTAAGCCACTCCATGATGCACAAACATCACTATTTTTCATGATATATTATGATTCAGAACACTCTTATTTAAAACTGAATACTCTGATATATTATGCTTCACAACGATCTATTTAAATTCAAATGTTCACTTACACCACTTTTTTATGCACGGTCATCGTTATATTAATGTTGTGAAAAATCTCACCAAACTAGTTTTCATCTTTTTTGAAATCTACATTATCTAATTTATGTTTCCTGCCGTGATTTAAGCTGCTTAAACAAATTTGTTTTGAAGTATGATGCACAATTCCTATTATACCCCTTATCTTCAATTATTATTGATCGAATTTCAATTTTAATTGAAAAAAATTTAATTTATTTAACTAAATGATCTAACGGTCTAAATTTTATCTTACTTGTTTTACCTTAATAATTATTTTACAATTATTAATATATATATATATATATATATATATATATATATATATATATATTAGCATGGTATCCGTGCAATGCGGCGGGGTGGTGGTGGCGGCAGCGGTTGGGTATTATTGTAAAGGTAATTGATGTAAAAGGGGTAGTGTAGTTATTTTAGGAGTTGAGAGATCTATGTTGTAAATTATTTCATTAAAGGTATTATAAGTATTTTAAATGGAGAAGTTTAAATTATTGAATAAAAGAATGAGGATTAATTAATTCATTAAGAACAGTTTTGACATTTCGCATTGTGTAATTTTCAACAAGAAGTGGGATAATCTTTAATAGGGAGTATAGATATATAGATCATCTATCGAGTATATTATAACATGGCATTAGTACTTTGAATACAACATCAAAGTTTCAAACCATGGTACTTCTAAGATGGTCAAAACCATCTTCTTCTAGGTTTGGTTTGGTTTGGTTGTAACCCATTCATCATCAATATATAATAATAATTATTTAAAATTTTATTAACAACACATATGTACCAACCTAGTTTGATAAATACTGTATATGATATGATTTGAGTCGTTCCCATTTGAATAGACTCAACCGTCATATGTGCATATTAATTAAATAGTAGTAACTTTTGTTTTAAAGTCTTACATATCCCATTTCACACGGAAAAAACTTAACTAACCAAATTTATCGTGTTCGAATAATTTGGAAGAGATTGTTTTTAAAGCAACAAGACGTGAACAACGTGAACAGTGATTGCCGCAGTGGCCCAACATGAACCACACAAGTAATTTGAAATCAAAAACTTAATTAGAAGGGTTGGTGCAAAGGCTTTCTCCAAAACCTTAGGTCCTGTCTTTATTTTTCTCACCTTTTAATTTGGATCATGGTTTTGGTTTATAGTTTTTTATAGATTTGTTTTTTTAATATATTTTTTTTGTTGTGATTTTTATTTCTTTTTTACAAAACAAATATATGTATTTGATGTGACAAATTTTTGATCATGATTATGGTATTGCCCTTAAATACACATACGCATACACATATATACTATGTGACAAACTTTTAATCAAAAAGGATAAATGGGTGGGAACCCTCTGGTCTCATGTACCGTTTTGATACCTAGAGCGCACACCGCATATAACTCATGCTCGGTGAAACACCATCCTCACACATGGATCACAAGTTATAGTTTCTCAACTTGCCTTTGGCAAGTTTTGAACCTGTGACCTACAATCTTCATCTGTGGGCCTATGTGGTCACTGTTTTAATTGCTATATTTTCCGAGCTTAGATAAGAAACATTCATACGTTAGATCAGTCCTTCCACAATGATAGTCGTGGTCATGTGTTAATTACTTAATTGCTTTAGATATTTATTTTTTATATGTCATGAGGTTTGCATGGGTGCTTCTAGTTTAAAATTAATTTTTCAATGTAAAAATTAAATTGTATACTAAATAAGATAGCTTTACTTTTGTTTCATTATGCAACATCATCAAGATCCAATTTTAAGTCAAAAGGTAAATAGTTCAGGGAATTTCTTATGTCATGGTGAACCTTTTATATTTCTGATTTTTTATGGGTTAGTCTGATTTTGAATATTCAAATATATGTCTGGTATATGGAGTAGTTTTTTCCCATCTATTATGGGTTAGTCTGATATTGTATTTCTGATTTTTGATTTTCTATTATGTCATCTTTTGATTGATTTTGTAAAAATTAATTTTACAAAAAGATATGTGTTTAAAATGTGTTAGCAAGACGATAAAATTTGGACACATTAGTGAAGTTGTCAACATTATACTTGCAGTTAAGAATTTCTAATCACATCTTATTCAACCCATAGTTTTATGTTTGAGACTTTATATATTGAAATATTTGATGAATAACTTTGACCGAATGTCGAATAACATGTTGTATTACACTTTTTTAAGGTAACTATGTATTCAAATTTGTATCAAATAATGTATGTTTTGTAAATTCAAGTGATTATCTCCAAGATGATTCATCAAATCATTATCTTTTTTAGTGTATAAAGTTGTATATATTGTAACGCCCCAAGTTTCAAAGGTAATAAAATAACCTACTTTTGTAGTTTTAACGTAAATAAAAGTTCCTAGTATTTTATTTTGAGAATGAAATATTTATTAGTTGGAACTTTAGTGGATAGCGGGTATAAACCCACCTAATTTTATTCAAAACCGGAGTGGGGGGGAGTATGATGCCCCATACTTGTTTGATCATTTCACTTCTTCTTCTACACTCAACTTCACTCTTATCCTTTCATCTTAATTCATCCTTCAATCAAAAATCTTGTAGTTTCATTACAATTAATCTTTCAAGAATCAAACTCCATTTTTACTAGTGCAATTAAGCAAGAAATCCTTCTTGGTGGGGTTTGTGGATCGATTTTGAGGAAGAAGAAAAAGGGGTTTTGTGACTTTCATTCTCATTCATTTTAATTCCATTCAAGGTAACAATCATTTACTTAATATTGTTGAGTTTGATTAGGGTTCATGCATTTTAATAAATTGGGGGTTTTATGGAGAAGATGAACCTTGGTGTTTAAATAAAGATTTATTATGAAAATGTTAGTAAAATGAGATTTGAAGATGGAAATCAAGTTCCATAGAAATGTATGAAATGGGTTCATGGGAAAACTTGTGATTTAGTTTAGATAGCCTTGTTTATGAAATTAGCCTTATGTGTAAATGATGGTTATTGCTAGGTTGAAAGCAATAGAGCGATTGTGTTGTTGTGGCTATCTTGATTGTTGTTATTGCATTGGAGGTGAGTATCTTTGCATACATCTATGTATATATTGGGTCAATTGCAAAGTGATGGTGTATTCCATGTTTTGCAATTGATTCGGTTTTAGGCCTAAGTAGTGGCCAATTATGTTTATCATGCGTATGTGTAACGTTTTGATATTATGATTGTTATATGGATCCATATATGTGAAATGTTGTTAAGGTGAACATGCAAGAGATGGTACGACGGTACCATAGGCTACATGTGAGAGTCCTTACGTGGTTGCCTCCAATGTACGCGTAAATGTATGCAATTGTATTCACTAAGCATTAGCTTATGTTTTAGATGTTTTCATCTTATAGGTGGTTCAGGTAGTAGGATCTAAAGTTGACTTTGAAGTGAAGATCGATAGTTAAAGCGTTTTGAAGGTATATAGCTATTGTGAAGAAAATAGCAAGCTTTTGGGTTATAGACGTAGAATTACCTTTGACTTTGGCTCTTGGTATAAACTTGTGTTTTTGGAGATTTTGATGTCGCAAGTTTAGTGTCAAAGTCATTGAAACTCGTGGTATGTAATGATTTGATTATGTTGTCAAGATGGGTAAATAGACGGGCATGTGGCCCGTTATGTTTGTAAATGTTGTTTTTAACATTGGAATGTTATGAAAAGTATTTTAGGGTATAAACGTGATTTCCGCAGGTATTGGTCATTTGAAAGTGATAAAATTGTTTGGTTTGAGTTGAAAATGATCAAATGAAGTTTTCATGTTTTCTGCAGGCCTTCACGGCCGTGAAGCAGGTTCACGGGCGTGAAGCCCTGTATGGGCCAGCTTCACGGACGTGAAGAACTTCACGTGCAGTGAAGCCTTAACGGCTGGAACGGGCGTGAACAACCTTCACGGCTGTGAAGGTTTGTGCCTGTGTGCTTCACGGCCGTGAAGTTTGTTCACGGACGTGAAGGGCAAATTTTAAATAAAAGAAAAAAAAAAAAATTTTTTTTTTTATGTCATTTTGGGTTGAGTCCTTTCATAGGCTCTCAACCATTGAAAAATTTAACTGGAGGTCAATTTTACAATAGTCAAACATTATATGCATCGATCTATTTCTACATTTAAGTTTGTCCTAATATTGATCAAATATCAATACACACATAATAATATTTCATGATTGTTTTAATGGGTATTTGGGTTTATATTAATTTTTTTTTAAATCATCATATTATTAAAAATTAACCATGTTAAGTAACTATGAAACAATTGTAAACCATCATTTCCAAAAGGTGTTTCCATATTATGTATCCATCCATTTCATAAATGGAATTAATTCAAGGATCAAGAGGAAACTTTGAAACCATCCCAAATTCCCTTTGGTCAAGAAGCTTGTGAGCTTCCCATCTAACTAGGAATTTTAAGTCAATTAAAGACTTGGGTCAGAAGAAAACGTTATTCATTGTTGTTGTTCTGCCATCAACCAAACAAAAACCATAAAGATGTGCAATGGGGGACTGGTCCGAATTTAACTTTCTTGGCAAGTTATGGTGATTAGTATCTATTTGTATTGTATATTAAGGTGATTTAACGAGTGTTTGGATGCATGGTACTCTTACATGTCATAACGTTTTGTTGGACATGTTATTAATAAAAATTTGTTGGCCGTTTAAAAAAAGAAAAAGAAAAAAAATACTAATAAACGATTACTTTTTTTTTTTATGTGAATTGTAATAAACGACTAGATTATTTTCCCGCGTAATACGCGAGATAAATATATTAAGTTTCATAATAACATAATTATTTATAGTTATAGAATAACATGTTAAATTAACTATACTACCGTAATTTCATTTCTTTTAACTATAATACCCTTAATACTTTTTTACATAAAAATATTTTAAAGTTTTTTGTAAAAAGTAATTGTTGAGTCCCAATGTTTTGTATAGATTTGGTGATGACAATCTGATAGATGAACACTTAGTGAAATCTTTTGTATTCTTGTAATCTGATCTGAGTCAGACTGGTCTGTATCAGATTAAGTCATCTGATCTGACTCAGATTACTCTTCCATATAATGTGTTGTAATATCATTCGGAAGATCTGTGTTCTATAAAGCTGCATCAAAACGTCTACAGCATTCAGTCCAAGTCGAAGACAAGGAATGAAGATAGAAGATCAAGTTGAGTGTGGAAATCAGCTTGAGC
>JAOXNX010000033.1:25088587-25112966 GCA_028566075.1 Solidago caesia
TTTTAGTTGGATCCATCAGTATCTTTAGCCAATTATATTACATAGTATTGTTGATGTTCATATATATATATATATATGGCAAAAGTGAATATAAGGCTGTCCCATACCTAAGCTTAGGTATGGAACCCCTCACATCCAAATTTTTTAATATTTGTTGTTTAATAAATAAATGACATGGGCCCCATGAATTTTATGGATTAAAAAACAAATATGTGAGTGTTCCATACCTAACCTTAGGTATGGAACAGCCTAATATTCACCTCCCCTATATATATATATATATATATATATATATATTACATAGTACGGTTAGTTGGGTAAGTTTGTATTTCAATAATATATTCTGATTACAAAGCAAGTGGGGTCTATTTCGAGATGTAGAGCTGCTGTTTTAAGTTCTTTTTTTCCCCTTAAAACCATGCTCAACAAGAAGAACACGATTGTAGAGTGTTTACTTGTAAGAGATGGAAAACAATGTAAGTTCTAGAGATGAATATGAGTGTGTTCACTTCATCTTTGACTTGATTTTCTTCCTTGATGTTGGCTGCGTCGATCACATAATAAATCTTGATTGTAGAAAAAATGAGAGGTGAGAAAGAAAGTTCATACAACAACAACAACAGTAGGCAATCCCTACTGAAGCGGGGTATGGGGGAGGTAAGATGTAGACAGTCTTGCCTCTACTCAAAGGTAAAGAGACTGATTTCATAAGGACCTCCGGCCAAAGGGGGGAAGAATGGTAAAGTATAAAAGGTAAGAAATCATACCTGACGGCCGAGTATCGATTAGCTACAATTAAGATAGATTATAGAAACAGAAACAAAGGGCATAAAAACATAACCAACGGAACGTAACAGATAAGAACGTATTTGAATATATTAAAGAGTATAAACGTATAATAAACATAAGTACGTAACAGAAATAAAGTTAATGATTTCATTAATTTAAGGCGTTATCTACCCTAACCTTTTTCTCACTTTTTTTTCACTGTCACATCATCTTTTCCTCATTTCATATTTCAGAAAATACCTAAATCAACCATACTTCCTTCTCACATTTTTCTCAAATAATTTATTATATATCTTTAAAAAAAGCAAACCTTTTTTATATATAAATGAATGGCTAAAATGTAAGGTGTCCCATCCCCACCGTTTTCTACCATATTCTCAGGAGAATACATCTCCCAGAAAACGCACGAGATAAACATAAAGATTGTGATTAATATGATAATACTATTTGTAAAACAGTACTATATGAAAAGAATGTGATCAAATTCTATATAGGTTAGTAATTTTTCATAGTTATCTAAGTTAGGCTATATACTTGATAAACATAAAGATTTCTTTTTCCAAATTTATACAATATGAAATTTCATTTGTGTTCTTTATTGATGTTATTTTTAAATAAATATTTTAATAGGATTAATGACATAAGCAAATGTCAATTTCATGAAATAGAAGTTTATGATTGATCAATAAGTGGTTATATCAGTTGTCTTTTAGTATATATATATATATAAATAGATTCAGATGATCATGATAGATGAAAAAGTTTAGAGTTAGTTACACGTTTGGTCCATGTTTTATATATCCATCTTGTGCAACTCATGTGACTTCAGTTTTAACACCCGTTAGTCATTTGGACCAAAACCGTTGACGGGGCAAAACAAACTGGACCAAAAGTGTAATTTATGAAAGTTATGGATGAAACATTAATTTCGTGACCACAACAGGGACCAACAACAACAACAACGGTACCCAATCCCTACATAAGCGGGGTATGGGGGAGGTAAGATGTACACAGTCTTTCCCTTACCCGAAGGTAAAGAGGCTGTTTCCATAAGGACCTCCGGCCAAAACTGATAAAAAACAGGTGAGAAATAAGGAGTGAGTAGCCATACCTGTCGGTCGCGTCTCGCATATCTGCATTAATAATAAGGTAAACATAATCGTGACGCAACAGCTGTTTTTTATTAAAAAATTTCCGTTTGTACCTTGAAGTTTTGCCGGTTATTAAAAATGTGTGTGAGGGAAAACAAAATTATATTTTCAATCCTCAAACTAATTTAAACAAACACATGTAAAACTTAACGCGTGTGATTATAGTTGATCTTAGGCAGATCATTCTCTGTAATCGGAATCGGTGACACTGATTACTGCCGGCAACCACGATCTATAAACTCCAACGTTGGATCTTGTATTTTCCGTTAACGGAAACTATAATATAATAAATCTCCTGCCGCCATGAAAGCCCTATTCACAACAACAAGAAGAAGAAAAATATTAACAACCTCTATATATCCTTTGATTATTATATTATTATTCAACTTATTGGTAATGATCACTTTTAATCCATTATTATTGTTATTTGTTTTACTTACAATCCCTAATTTTATCAGCACCGACATTCTACTGTTTGTAGTGCCTACTTATGGTTTCTGTTAACTTAAATGCACTTTTCGATTGGTAACAAATGTTAAAATATTAATTAATCTGGGATTTTGTCTTGTTATCAATACATGTATGAATACTGTATATGTATATTGATATTTCTAATAAAAAGGTTTCTTTTGTTTATTATGTGTACAAACAAACAGGTACTCCCGAGTCGCATTGGAGCAGACCGGTTTGGTTCTTTAACGTTGTAAGATTTGTTATTGTTGTATATCGAAGATGAGAATTATGCTTTGTTATTATACATACATACATAGACCTCGCTTAGTATGTTATTTTGCTATTGTATCAGTATCACTTTTAAATGGTTCGGCAGGATATACCTATAACTTGATCATGCTTCATTTTCTGCTCTTTCAGTCAAAGAGAGATTAATGGACGTTTTCCCTTGTTCGATTGTCCCCAATGTAGTATGGATAACAACAAGGTACCATCCTTGCTTTTGTTTTTCTTTACGGAGGGAAAAACAAACGAATTATGTTTCACTAACGAAAGTACTGCATTTTAATGGGACAGAGGGATTATTATACATGATAATTGGATCAGACTGTAATTGTTTATTATTCTGTAAATCTATTAATTGGTTTGTAAACATTATCAATTTCTTCTCTTAGCTGAAAATTGAAAAAGCCGATAGTCTTTTCTTATTTGGACGGAAGTTGTTGCAACTACTGAATGACATTTTGAACGTGCAGGAACAAGTTCACACAAAATCTATGGAAGTTGTGAACCATCAAGTTCTAAAGGTAATCATCCATTTTCAGTTATATTAACGGTGCTCATCAATGATGATGCCACGGTCTTTGTAATCCACTGCAGGATATTGACATAATAGTGACATACACAGACACGTCTGGTGCCATACGAATTAGGACTGTCAAGTCCAAAGATTTGTCTGCTTCATGGGTCTGGAAAAGCCCTATTGATGACAATCAACACAAAGAGGAGGACCCCAAGGTATAATACACTAGTCTTCCTATGAAAGTACACCTTTCATTTCATGATAGTTACAACAACAATACCTAATCCTGTCAAAGGCGGGGGTATGGGGGAGTTGAGATGTAGACTATATCTCTACCCGGGGGTTGAGACTGCTTCCAGAAAGACTCCCGGCAAAAGTGTGTGGCAGAATTACAAGTGTCAATGCATGTGTGCGTGTGCGCGCACTTATGTGTGGATATAAGAATGCAAGTAGTGTATGGCAATATGAAAGAAAAATCACATTTCTTATTTGGTCACATTTCATGACAGTTGCAATAAGATTTCTTGTTTGGTCATCATGAAATATAATAATTTTGATTTAGGCGTACAAGATTTCTTTAGTTGTTCATCATTAACAGTTATTTTAGACACATATGGAAAATAGTTTATTATCCTTACAAAACTATGTGCCCTGTCAATCAGTCACTCATGAGTAATATTGACACCTGCCCAGTAGTTGTCTTCCCTTCTTCAGAAGAAGCAATCTTGATTAATATTGGCATTCCCAGTAATTGTATTCTTTGCTTTTGATAACCCAGTCACTAGAAGTTCAACCTGAAACGAGAGTTGAGGACAACAACGAGCATTCTGCCCAAGAACATGCAGATATAGACGAACAGCCACACAAAATGCCATCTCCAGTGCATCCATTAAAGCTCAGACGTCGGGTAATTTGCCAATTATTTTTCTGATAGAATGTTCTAGATGTGCCAATAAGGGTGGCTTGGGTGACGGGTAATTTTCTATATGGGTCAAAATGGGTCGAGTTCTGGTCAAAACGACTGACTCACACACCATTTTTTTGCTTGAACACTCTTCATAGTTCTTTTTTCCCCCCAACATTATTAAAAAACTATATTGTTACAACGATGATATAATTTATAAAATAAAGCGATTCAGAGATTTTATGCATTGTGAAGTTTAGTGGGGTGACTTTTGACCTGGTTCAACCAGTTTTTATTTGTGCTAATATTTTAAAAAGTTCACCCATTTGACCTGTTAGAGGCCATGTGTAACCCAGATTGACCCATTTATCCACTACTTGGTTTAAATTCCTTATCTAGGTTGTTCATTTATTTTGTGATCATTATTAATACTTGATTTTAGTCCCGTGTGTATACACTTTGGGTTTCAAATAATGGCGTTAAAACATTTTGAGTAATTTATATCTTGATGTGTTATGATACTCTCATACTCTAGATGAGTACATTTATCTAGAAATATAGTTAGCGTATAGTTTTGTTAGATTTATATTGGACATGAAGGTAATGTTAGCTCAATACGGTAAATGAATTAAATAATTTGGAATTGATATTCTCGAATTTAGCGTGAGAAATTTTTGTTCGTTAAGTTTGTTTTTGTTTATTATTATATACACAGTTAGTGTAAGTAGATTCTAAATAGATAATTGGTTATGATATTTTTTTTGAAAGAAAAGGGGTTGATTTTATATAAACTTAAAGTAATGATATATATGTTTTATTTAATTGGGGATATTTTTTTTAGTTAATTAATAATATATTAATATTGGTTACGAAATTGCTAAGATTTCTTAGTTAGATTATTAAAAAGGTTTAATTATTGTTGAATATTGGATTGTAAATGATGGGCATGTCCATCATGAATGGTTTGTTGAAATGTTTGTATAATTGTTTTGATTAATAAAATAAATGAGGTACCACCCTCTTTAAAATATATATATATATATAAAAAGATTATTTGTTTGATTTTATATATTTTTAAATTAATTAAAAATTAGTGAGATTTTTCTCTGATTTGAGGTTAGTAAAAGTTTCTACTGGTAAATAGAAAGCCTTTTTCAATCTTCCTTTTTGTATTATACTATTAAGATGTTTTTTCTCGTGTAGGCCCTACGCCAAGAAAGGAGGGATCGTCGAACTGCAGAACTGATCCAAGTAGGCCAAAAGAGGGAGGCTCAGATGCAAGAAGCTGCCATTGAGCGTTCTAAAACTTTTGATACCAGTGTCAGGGCTAGATATAGTATTTGGAGAAAAGAATATGAAAATCCAAATTCCGATTCTATTGTTAAACTTATGCGTGATCAAATCATAATGGCAAAAGCCTATGCAAGTATTGCCAAAGCCAAAAATGAGACAGCTATATATGCTTCTCTAATTAAGCATTCGAAAAGAAGCCAGCAGGCAATTGAAAAAGCAACTTATGATAGTGAACTTGGGCCAAGGTATTGTTCATTGATTTCTCCCCGAAAATTTCTCCTGTACTGCTGTACTAGAGGTGGCATGACAGGCAATTTGGGTAACAGGTCATTTTAATTCAAGTTGAATGGGGTGGGTCAAGATCGGTTGACCCACATTAAAAACTCTGATTTGCTCATATTTAATTTTTTCTTATAAATAATAAATGCATTAATTTTGATTACAAAAACAACACTTTACAACAACAGTCTAAATATGTAAAACAGTTTATACAAATAGATGCTGGGCTACTTTTTGTTGTTTGACCCAATCTCTTGAAGCTATTTTTCTATTTGGCCCAATAAAGCACAATCTAAATTGATCCATTCATGAGTAAAAGTGTAAAACTGGTCGAAGTTTCTACCTCTAACTTGTCATGTTGGCTCTTGTTTCTTATTTGACTTTTGTTTGTCTCCTCCAACAGTGCAGTTGACCGGGCTAAGGAAATGGGTCATATCTTGTCATTGGCAAAGGACCAATTTTATGATTGTATTGTAATGGCAAGAAAGTTAAGGGTTATGCTTCAGTCCAGAGAAGCAAATGTTGAAGAAGTGAAGAAAAAGAGTGCATCCTTAACACAACTAGCTGCTAAAACCGTTCCTCAGCCTTTGCATTGCCTTCCTTTAGTTCTGACAACAGATTATTTCTTGCTGAATGATCAAAAGCAAAAGTTTCCAAATAGCAGGAATCTTGAAGATCCTTCGTTATACCACTATGCTATATTTTCAGACAATGTTCTGGCAACATCTGTAGTTGTGAACTCAACAGTTCTGCATGCAAAAGATCCTGAAAAGCATGTGTTCCATATTGTAACCGACAAACTGAACTTTGCAGCTATGAAGATGTGGTTTCTTGTCAACCCTCCTGAAGGTTCTACAATTCAAGTTCAAAATGTGGATGATTTCTCGTGGCTGAATGCATCTTATTGTCCCGTTCTTCGTCAGCTGGAATCATCTCGAATGAAAGAATATTATTTTAAAGCGCATCAAACATCAACTTTAACAGCTGGATCGGATAATCTTAAATATAGGAACCCGAAATATTTATCGATGTTGAATCATTTGAGGTTTTACCTTCCTGAAGTGTACCCAAAGCTGGAAAAAATATTGTTTCTTGATGATGATATTGTAGTTCAGAAGGATTTGACACCTTTGTGGAGTGTTGATCTGCAAGGGATGGTAAATGGCGCTGTAGAGACGTGCAAGGAGAGTTTCCATCGGTTTGATAAGTATTTGAATTTTTCTAACCCAAAAATTTCTGACAACTTCGATCCAGATGCGTGTGGCTGGGCATTTGGGATGAATATGTTTGATTTGAAGGAATGGAAAAAACGTGACATTACTGGGATATATCATGGCTGGCAAAATATGGTAATCCACCAACTTTTTTACTTGTACTTAAATGGTGATTTTTAGCTATGTGGTGGCAATGTAAGCAGGTCAGGTGAGTTAAGTAACTGGCCAAAGGGGTAATTTTCCATTATGGGTTGAAATAGGCTGGGCTGGCGGATGAAGTGATGAACACTTATGTTCATCCTTTATCGTATATAGAGATCTTTAATATCTTAATTATGATTACGAAAACAATAGTATCTCAATCATTGAATAGACCTATTTAGGTGCTTTTATGCATTTGAAATAGACTTTGAGCAACTTTCAACCCATTCGACCCGTTCTCCTTTTACCTTTTTTTCAACTTGACTTGTTTGATGAAATACGATCCAACTTGGCCCATTCATGGTTAAATGAGCCATAATGGCCACCTCTATTATTAGTTCTTTTATCATCTTGATAACGTGCTTACTTAATTAAGTAGTTTAGCACTATTTTGACTCATTTGTTTTGTTCTTGGCAGAATGAGGAGAGAACTCTATGGAAGCTTGGGACGTTGCCACCTGGACTGATAACATTCTATAACCTGACCCATCCATTGGAACGGAGCTGGCATGTATTGGGACTTGGATATGATCCAGCCCTTAATCAAACTGAAATAGAAAATGCAGCCGTTGTACATTACAATGGGAATTATAAACCCTGGTTAGACCTCGCTATTGCGAAGTACAGGTCGTATTGGTCAAGGTATGTGAAGTTTGATAATCCATATCTACAACTTTGTAACATTAATAGCTTCATGTTATCATAATATTCATGTCACAAACTGTAATAGAGATATGGCCGTTGTAACATGCCATTTTTCTTCTTTGTATACAAACTGCTGGCCACAAAGTTAGTTTAGTATGAGCATCATACCACATATTTACATAATTTGCATATGACAAGTTTCTTTCAGTCATTCAGTTGTATTCAATATACATACCTCAGTAAGTATTTGATTCGGATAATTAGCCAAATACGCATTGGAAAGGGTAGTGACCATTTGTGCCTCAACTTTTCTGGATCTCTACTTTATTTTTTTAATTCTTTTTTGTTTTATTTGATCAAATACATATGTAGGGGAGCATACAGTTCCCTGTTAGGAAAACATTGTACAACTAATGCTACAAGCGTTACTATTGTCAGACATTTTTGTATGTTAGTAAGTAGGCTGGCAATTGGGTCGGGTTCAGGTTAACAGGTTGGCGGGTTGAAAATACCCAACCCTAACTCGACTTGATAACAAAGTCGAGTTGGAAAACTCAACCCTAACCTGTCAACCCAAACCCAACCCACCAACCTGATTAAAAATAGGTTATCGGGTTGGTTTCGTGTTAAATAGGTCAAATGGGTTAGCATGTTGGTGGGTTGATTTCAAGTCAAATGGGTTGTTGGGTTTGTGGGTTATTTTAGGTAAAATAGGTTAGTGTTAAGTCATAAAGGTCAAATGGGTTGGTGGGTTGACAGATTGGGAGGTTAACAGGTTGGTTTCAAGTCAAACAGGTTGGTGGGGCAACATATTAAATAAATTTTATATATTTAAAAGTATTTTTGGATTGGGGGTTGATTTGTTAACCCAAATGCCAACCCGAATTCAACTTAAAAAAAAATCAGGTTAATAAGTTGACTAGTTAATGGGTCGACGGGTCAAGAATACAAAACCCAAACAATTTGCCTGGGGCATAAGCAAAAAATTAAAGGCTTTAGGGGTGTTGTTTTGAATAACAATTTTCATGTTTGAAATATGTGCAACTGAAATAAAAACTAAAAAACAAGTAATCATTCACATGTAAACAAATCAAAAACATATGTTTTAAAAATGTGTTTAAGCTTCTTTTTTTTCGAAATTGATTCTCCACATGTTGTTCCCACCTAGTATATAGTAAAAGCTTCGTACAAGAACCCCAAAAAGGTTAAAAAACTTTAAACTATGTGTTTATTCACATTTGAAAAGTAATGAAGATTCAAATAAAAATTAAAAAATCAAAAACCACACAATTACTTTTTAATTCACATATTAAAAAGTATCATGTAAACAAGACATGTAACTCACTGAGGCATGATAGTTATGTTTAATGGTTATTTGATACACTTTTCCTTTTATAAATAGGCTTCAAAGTTCGAACTAAAAAAAGTCCTTTTGGGTGGTAAATTGCATTTTCTAGAAATATTATTGAACAATGCATTATCCACATTACATCAACTTCAAAACTTTCAACATACATTTCAAAGATCAAAGTATTGTCATTTAGTAACAAATGGCAAAAATTATTATCACTTTACAATCATATAAACAATAACAGGTTTTCAATTAACACAACCATCATAATTCCATCCAGTTTTAAAAGCATGTTCAGCAATATCAATACCACATGGCAAATCCCTTCATGCATCTGTTATTAAACCAGGAATACATTCATGCACATCTATATCTAATTCAATAATGGACTTTTATATAAAATCTGGCCTTATAAGTTCAATGTGTTGTGTTTTTTATTCTATAAAAATCAAAGATTCTGTTTCTTGGAACATTTTGATAACTGGGTTGATTGATTATGGTGATTTCGATAACGGAATGTGTTCGTTTATGGAAGCTAGAGCAACTGGGCTTGAATTTGAACATAATGTTTCGACATTATTACTTGTTATTCGGAAACGTGGGTATTTTTGTGAAGGGCAAAAACTACTTGGGTATTTGATAAAGACTGAATTTTTGGCTGTTAAGTCAGTTCAAAATTGTGTTTTTAAAGAGACGTTATTGCGGGATGGAAATGAAGTTGATGGCCAAACGATAGTGAGTGTGCTTAAAGCTTGCACCGACTTAAAGGAGCGATGTTGTTACAGGAAGGATGCTACATGGATTTGTATTTCATAAAGGTTTTTGTTATGATTTGTTTCTAGGTAATTCTTTAGTTGATATGTATTCGAAATGCAGTGATCCTGATTCTGCATTGCAAGCTTGGAAGGATATGTCTTTGAAAAATATCGTTTCATGGAACTTCTCTTTTATCAGGATTAGTATCTAACGAGAAGCATTTTGAAGCCATTAATCTTTTTAATTCAATGCAAACATCTGGAATCAAGCCTGATGCAATCACATTGGTGAACCTCCTACAAGTATGCAAATATTACACAGATCCGCTTCTTTGAAAATGCATTCATAGTGTGATAATCAGACCAAATCACGAGTTAGATGTGTTGGTTATCAATTATGGTAAATGCAATTATGTATATTTCGCCCGAAAGTTATTTAATTTAATAAAGATTCGAGATATTGTTTCTTGGAGCGCAATGATTGCGGCTTTCACACATTGTGGCTTGCCAGATGAAGCAATTGGAGTCTATAATGAGATGATAGAAGAACAAAAGAAACCCAATGCCATTACTATATTAAATCTCACAGAAGCCTGCTCTTCTGATGCTTAACTAAAAAGACCAAAATTGGCACATGGGATTGCCATCAGAAGAGGACTGGCAACATAAACCCAACTCCATAACAATACTCTCTTTGTTATCAGCATGTAGCCATGGCGGTTTAGTTGAAGTGGGATTGTTATTATATGAACAGTTCATTGAAACCCAAGAAGTCAAACCAAGTCAAGAGCATTACTCTTGCTTGGTAGATTCATTAAGTAGGGCCGGGAAACTTGATCTTGCAATGGAGTTTATCAAAGAACAGAAGGCTGGTGCAAGTACATGGGGGGCAGTGTTGAGTGGTTGGAGAACGGGTTACAATTGAAACGAAACGATTCAGGAAAAAATTGTTAAATGTGTTATCGAATTGGAGCCGACTAACTCGAGTGGTTACATGTTTGCATCAAGCATGTATGCTGCACAGGGATCGTGGGACGATGCTGCAAGGATCAGAGGGCATGGTTAAAGATAATAATGTTAAGGTTGTGGCCTGATATAGCATGGTTCATGTTAATAACAAGTGCTGTAAATTCATTGCAGGAGATAGAAATCATCGTTTGTCAAACGGAACACGAGCTACTATTGAGGAATGACACAAGTGTATGAAGATGGAAATGATACAAGCTAATTAGTACACATTATTATTATGTTATGGTGTATATATATGTATACAACATTGTATGAAAGATTACACACCCATTGATATAATGCTATATCTATAACATCACAGCCCTAATCTTAAATCCAAATCTGCGCTTGAACAGGTGGAATCATCTTGTATAGATGCAGGAAAGTTTAAATCAAACCTGAACGGTGGATGTGCTTGTGACACTACTGACGTTGATCCGGTTGCGACATTACCATCTTCTTTCTCCCAGTGACACCTTTTGTGTCCACCAAGTGCCTGTCCACTTGAAAATATCTTTAAGCAAATGCTGCATTTGTGTTGCTGATTGCTGCCGGAAACTTCAACATTACGATCATAATGACCCACAAACTCACCTTCTTCAAGTTCTTCGGTTGCACCATCGTTTTTTGTTATTGCAAAACAGCCCTTCACATTCTTGTGGCTTGCCCTATGCCCACCCAATGCTTGGTGTGACCCAAACACTTTTTTGCAACTCGAACACTCAAACCGGGCTTCAGGGTCACTCACTTGTATCGCTAACATGTCTTGTGAACCCGAGTGCTGTTGTTGATAACTAGTGGATGCATGAATAGTTGTTGGTGACTTGGCCAACATAAGTAAGCACGCCGCCACGTACTCATCCTCCTCTGTCGCCACACGGGCATCCAAACCATCATGCTCCATCCGTGGATGGTGAAGATTAGGCGGCGGGTTAATCCCACGCCACGGTCTCTCAGGGTGACACCGCATATGCCCAAACAAGGCCTTCCATGACCAAAACCTCTTTCCACATTCAGTACACGGACGAGTAATCTTGGGAGCACTCGGGTCAGGCTTCTTCTTCGTGATCACACCCGAATGACTACCAGAAGGCCCAGAACCAACGCCAACATTAACAATGGCCTTGTTATTATGAACCCTGACCATTTTTGTTCGTTTCTTTCGCGGGTTCTGTTGATGAGGCCTTATAGTAGTAATAGGCTGAATATTTCCGGCAGAGACATCAGAAGTGTCAAGTGTTGGCCTGAAAATATCATGTGGGTCAGGAGAAACAGGACGAATTTGCATATCAGATGAAGTAGGAGTTATATTACCACCCATGATCATCATCGTATTATTGTTAAAAATAATGTTGTTCATAATGTGGTTTATATAAAAACACAAAAACAGAAAGAAAAAAAGTTTAAGGAAGTGGGAGATATGGGGTTCTTAAGGTGGTGGTGGTGGTGGTTTTGACAGTTACACATAGTTAGTGTGTGTCCGAAAGAAAAGGGTAGTTATTTTCAGTTATGTTTTTTTTTTTTTTTCAAATAATGTTTTACGAGTATCTTATTTGGAGCTATACTAATGTTAGGGACTACAAAGATATTCATATGATATGAAACTGGGGCCGGCCATGTGGATTTCCATTTGGTTATTATTATTATTATTTACGGTCTGCTCCCCAGTGTTTTTTCTTTTTCCCGGTTTTCACTCAGAATTTGAGAAACTTTGAATATGAAGTAATTGTTTGACCCAGAAGGTCAAGACTTGAATTTTAACCTCTTTGACCAAAAGTGAGACTTGAATTTTCAATATTCTTTGGCACCAATCATCTTACTTGTCATTATAATATTTGATTTAGTTCATTAAGCATTTTGAGCTTAAGCAAAACAAGATTCTAAAAAGATTCTTACGGTTTAGATTCATCTTTACAGAATTTGGAACTACAATCGATTTCAAACCTTCGTTAAAGAACGAAATCAAGGACTAACCACAAAATGCATATTGCTAAATACTATAACAAAATCTGAAGCACATATTTGTTGGTTTGGATTTGTTTTATTGAATATGAGAGGCGATACGTACACAACAATATCTAGTCATACGCAACAAGTAATAGAGTGCTCAAAACATATTGTAACATGCCCCTTGTATGTTATTTACACGTCAACGTCAATAATCAATACAATCAAACCAATTGGATATATACATAAATTATCGAGTGGTAAAAAAAACACACGAAAAGATTGCCATTATTAACAATAGCCTCAAGGAATTGAAGGCCAAAAATAAAGAATAAAAACCTATAGGAACAAATGATTTAACTGTATTCAATGGATAAGTTTTCACAAGCAGGTCAGTGACTTGTTAAGTTGGAAGCATCAATCTACCGACATCACGTCATGTTACTTCTGTTACTTCTTTGACTCCGACATTCCTTGGACATCCAAGACTTTTGCACGTTGGACCTCTTTCGCTGCAAATACCCAGAATGATGCAAAATTTAGAGAACGGTGTATGTTTTTTAAACGGTATGCAAAACTCAACCATATATTCATACTTCATATCTTTGTCCTGATGAACTATAAGAAACACGTTTAGAATGACACAAGTAATGCCATCAGGGTCTATAGATAAGACAAGACAAGGAAAATTTATATGCAGACCACCAATGTAATTATACAAGAGATATATAATTACATAGGTGGGCCTTCATGGGCCTAAGTATATAATGAGCTATATAAATATGATAGGCTAACTAAATACATTATAAATACATATATACACCAACATATTGAACCTAATGATAAGAGTGTAGTTCTACAACTGATGGTGGGTTCAAAATTCAAATCATGTAGCTGAAAAAGTCACAACATTATTTAGAAAATACCTAGGCATGACGTGATATGTGAACGGACAGTGCGCATATCAGAAGTTATACTTTGCTCAATCACTATATGACCCTTAGACATGGAAGAACAACTGTACTCCACAGGTTCTCTTGCAGATCTTTATGTATGATAGAAATGTTTCCCAACTTATTCTCAAATAAACTTATTTAACACTCTTTATTTCCTCTAACGATCACTTGATTATACAATAGTTTCCTTAGAAATATGATCAAGTTTCTTGGAACATATTCCTTATCATGAGATCATTGAAGTGATTATTAGATCAATTTTGATTGTTTATTCAAAAACTTTTTGAGTGCGTGTACATAAAGTATATTGTGATATTATTTAATTGATCACTGGATCAATCATTGTTGCTCATTAGCACATCTTCTTGTAATGATGTAGTTTTCGATTTTCACGTTTATGCTTTACCGTGAATGGTATGTTTTAGTGAACTCTAACTCTAGGGAGTGCTCGAAAACGGTAAGGCAAAAAGTTAAAATCAACATAAAATCATGACGTGTTTCTATCATTCTTATTTATCTATATTACTTGCCTTGCGAATTAACTGTTACCTCATTATTCAGCTAACAAATCACACCCCAAAAGAAATCCTTTAAGTTATATACAAACAAGTTCATCCTCCTCTAGGTTGGTCCAAGCGGCCTCAGTACCCTAACGTAAAATTTTAACTTAACATGTTTATTGCCAGACTTGTAATGGTTCTACTTGGGTCTAAATAAATCAAATTTAATATCGGTGACGCTATTATATATGGAAAAGATACTGAAGTTTACAGAGCAACTGATAGGGTGGCTGATCAAGGTTATCTTAGTAGTGTTTTAAAATAAAAAGGCTATAGCCATTATTACCTTCTTCCAGTGAGAGCTGAACCGTTTTCCTTTCTAGTTCAACTGCAAGTCTGCTACGGTCAACCGAGGAAAGGGAGCGAAGCACTGTCAAATAACAAAAAGAAGGTATGATCAGGATAACAGGATAACAAACATTATAAAAGTCGTCCTAATGTAACTATTGCGTAAGCAAGCACATACTCTGGCGGTAATCATCTTGTGTTGATCGATCCAGAACCTTTAAAAAGTTCTGCAACAGAAAAAATCGTTCTTCCCAATACTGAACACTCAATCTCTTTGTATAATCCAATTTACGCCACTTGGACGCTGAAGAAACACCTTCAGAAGAAGTCTGTGGCTGAGAAACAGCTTTTGGAATATTTACTACTGAATCATTCATGGGACCTTGTTCATGATTCTGCTTCTCATCCTGTTCATATAGTTTGATAGGTAGATCTTTTGATTTGTTATACATTGTGGTTTTATGTTGTTTGCGGACATAGACCAGATGTGGTCCGTTATTTCTTATCGTTGTTTGTTGATGAGGAGTGGGAGAATTCATTAGACACTCAAGCTCGGGTCTTTTGGTGCCAGAAATCTTTACCAGTTGACTTTCAGAATCATTCTGCTTCATAAGAGAGCAGCTATTTGATTCGGGAGCCATATTCCTTTTCTCATAATGCAAAATCCCAAAAAACTACTTGATGAAGGTATAAAAAATCACATTCTTAATATATCCTGCACGATAACATCAACTATTGTAAAAAAAGGGGGTAGTAAATGCAAATTATACAAACAACAATGGTTTATTTGGTATTACAGAAATCAACATTAATAAGGCATAGCTACTATAAACTGCAGAGAGCAAAACATCCAACAAGAAGCCTACATAGACCATAGTAATATAATTCTATCTAGATAATTCAAAATTATTACAATGGTTAAATATGTAATATGGTGTTTGTAAACAAAACTACAAAAATATACCATGTCTATGATTTTTTTTTTTGATGGGTTAGACACATGGACATGATAGTATCTTTATATGCTGGGATATGAATTTATCTTGAATCGGGATCATTTTGTCGACCTTACCACAAGTTTCTCCTAGGGAGAACTCCACGTTTCATCTTCAATTCGTCAATAAATATGAGATCTTATATTTTGGGAGGGTTAGCACTAGTTAGTATGACATATGAAGATATAAAATATTTTGCATCAAGCCCACTAAGGAACTTGACATATGAAGATATCTTATTCAAGTGTTAGGAACCAGAGCATACATAATAACCACACACAGATACACAAAAGCAAAAAGAACCATGACAACGCACAAATGAAACGAGCAGGACATAAATAACAGACAGTGTTTTATGTGGTTAAGCACGATCAGTGCGATCGATTTAGCCCATAGCTATATACTAGTGGTATCTCTTATAGATTTCGAGCTTGTTACAGTTTATGATTACATATTACATAGGAGATAGATACATATATAGAAGATGAATTAGATTGAATTTCCATATAGGGCCTCTAAGAGCCGACAACTCAACATCAAAACGGAAAGAATAACCCCCATACAGTTTCCTTTGTAAATTCTAGGTTAACTTAAATATCCTTTTATGTGATGCAAACATGTGAATTTTTACACACAAAAAAGCATGTTATTATTAAAACATGAAAGAATGTTGGAAAATAAATAGATGGTAACTAACTAAGACAAATTTTGGTCCTCTTAATTATTTTCCGCGCATTTCAGCTACTGGGGCTCGAGAAAGTATGTTTCTCTTTAAACAGAAATATGCCACTGCTATTCTTGAGCAGGCAAAGATGTTAAACCGTTACGGGTACATAGTCACACAGAAAATTATATCTTTTTTTTATATTATTATTATTAATTCAAAGTTAAACACTAAATTAAGGAAAGATGCAGATATATACATTTTGATAAGAAATTACCAACAATACTCACCCAATTCTATCAATGCCAACAATCAATAAGTAAATTCACGAGAGAGAGATCTACACCAACTTTTCAAGAAATTATACGGGTTTATTTAACATAATATATATATGGGCTATATATATATGTATATAACCTAATAACTTGAAAGAAATCATAATATAACAAGAAAGAATTTGGATAATACCTTGAGGAATTTGATTCACAGACAAAAAAACGTGTCTGTGCTGCTGCTGCAAGTTTGGCGTCTTCGATTCGCTCGCAAAGGCAGGCGTGTTCGTTAATAAATTTTCCCTTATTATATACTTCTGGTCCACCAAATTTTACTTACAACTCTTTTATCTTTTATCCATACGGCAACGTTATGCAACCTTATGAACCGTATCTTTCACACCGGATTCAATACGTATACTTAATAAACTTAAACTTCAACGGCAAAATAAAACTTTTTGCTTAACAAATTTGCATTACAAATCATTTTCCCTTCATTTATATATTCTTTTTCTTTTTAGTGACCAACGTTTAATTGAAAAACTAAAATTAAGTATATACTATACTATAATGATAAAAGAGAATTATGGGATCATACTATCAACTTGATAAAGTTTATATGAGTAAAGAGCCAAGTATAGTAGTTTATAAAAAATAAAAATAAAAAACTGACGTGATATAAAAATGTCTACATTAAGATTTAAAACTTGTCGTCTACTTTAAGGAAATATTTGGAACAGGGACTTACAATTATTGTTTCACATAATGAAAGAAATTTTACTTATTTGTTTCCTTATTAATAATCATATGATACGATGTTTGTATGATAACATATTTTTTGTCTCACACCCACGTGTCTTATGGTTGAAGATACAAAAACAATCCATTAGGGGTTACCCTATATACGAAATACATAAGCTCCTTACGATCTAGTCATTGTAGATAAATACAATTTGACGAGACTCTGCAAGGAGTCATTTTGTCTAATATACTACGCGTACAAAACATACCATGTGTGCCGAACATGCTATATATGAGTGTTTCTAAATGTGTGAGAGAAGCGCCGCAACATTGTGGCCTAAGGTAAACGGGTAAACGAACGAGGTTATTTGTATTCAAATTATTCAGCAAACCATTTTTGACTTAAATGTAACGGACTAACAAGATTTTATTTTTTTTACCCATGGCCTGTTCCAACCATTTTCCTAACCACCCGCAAGATATTTGCCTAATACAAGATTCAAACTTGATAGCTCTTGTAACGAAAGAGAACACCTTTTAACACTATACCACTTAGATAGATGGTTACCAATTTGCCTGCTGTAGATCTCTACTTACAACTCATACGTACCGTTTCATTTGTTTCTTCAATCAAACAATTTTTCAATGAATTAGGTCAGTAATAGATGCTTTTTCTCCATTTAAGTTATTATTAGATGTCTTCTTTTGTAAATAAGGAAAGAAAACCCTCTTTTAATGACATACTTGGTCAAAAATAGTCAATTTTAAGAAAAATAGATTGCATTTGTTTTCGCAAAAGTTAATTATATAAATTGCATTTCTCAAGCATTTCTGCATTTGTTTCCGCAAAAGTTAATTATATCTGAATGTATACACCAGGATAAACTTTTCCTACATGAATAAACACATACTAAGTCACGTATCAATTCAATAGGTGCATCCAGTTATAAGAACATCATAAAACAGCAATGAACTATCAAATCGGTTTGTACAGCAAACAACAAAAAGGTTTGCAAAAGGAGACCGGTTTTCAACAGTGCAATAAAAGCATTCTTTCTAGTTCATATGTCCATTATTCACACTCTGCACCCACTCCCCTTCAAAAGAAAATTCACAAGCCTCCCTTTGTCTACAAAGAAAACTTTAATACCGACTCATATTGGAAGCTTGGCTGCCTTTTAACACAACAAAGGGACACAACATCACTGACCAAAGTTTCCCAAGAGTCTCTCAACAGCAGCATGAACATTTCCAGAAGTAGCACGTAGCGCCCTAATATTCTCTTGCGTATCAAAGAACCCCATCTCTTGAAGTTGTGATAGTTGGGTCGCATAAAGTTCTTCTGGTGGCACTACATGCAGAAAAGATTATAAAACAATAATCATTGTACTGAATATGCTGTGATACATGACGGTTATGTTACAGAACTTGACTTGGCACATAGTTTCTTGAAAAAAAAGGTTCATGACTAATTAAACATCTTACATTAACAAAGACAAATTAGAATCTTGTGAACTAACTTGCAAGAAAAATCATGAAAACAAAAAAACTTGACATTTTCATGGGACTTTCTGAAAGGAAGTGTGTTGAAAACTTCATGACGGGAAGAGGTTTTTTTAAACCCGCTATGTAAGGTTGGTGGGGAAACTTTGGTACCACTAGACCAAAGGCATGGTGGTGGACTGAAAGATAGTGTAGCATTGCCTCAACTATAGGGCAACAATTTCAACTCATTCCTTATAAACACAAGTTTGGTTATGTTTCATCTCCCAACTAATCGAACAGGTAAAAACCTAGCTTAAAAGAAAACATCCTTAAATCACTTTGTTGAAAAGAACAGATTGTCAACGGAGATCACATATATACTGCTGCTAGTGCCGTTCAAATAAAAAACATATATGCTACTAGTAGCATATTTGTTGTGTGCTACAAAGCAAGGAAACATAATATCATATTTGAGACACTAGCTATTCATATAGAAGTTCAACATTTTGAACAAAAGTGTTTCAAGTCAACCAAACCCTTGGCATGTACCAAAAAACCATTATGCAACCTTACCCACCCAATTGCCCCCCTCTGAAATCAATCGCTAAATTGTCAAGTTTAGATCTGAAGTAAACAATTACCATCGGGCACATTTGGAACAGCCAAGCCTCCGCCTCCAAGTCCTCCAAACATATTCATCAACATGTCTAGCCCCATATTGTTAGGTGTTCCTGTAAATTCTAAACTTAAAATAATACTAACATGGAATGATAATGGGACAAGAGAATTATCAACTATACAAAGTTTGTACCTGTAGCAGCACCAGTCTGGGTAGGATCCCTGAGACAGAAGAAGGATGGTTAAATACACAGATTCACGGCTTAACCAATGTTAAGCATCTAGCAAGATATCAATTTCCACTTACAAAGTTGATTGTTGCTGGTTAAGCTGAGGTAGAAGCTGCTGTAAAGACATCATTTGCTGTAGAAAACTAATTAGAATTGGTACAAGCTTATAACAAAACAACATAAATATGACACAAAAACCACTCTGCAAGTTGTGTACCTGCATCATCTGAGGTGAAGTTAACTGACGAAGTACTTCTGGATTTTGCATCATTTCTCTTAACTGAGGGTTAGAATCAAACATGCTGCGTAGTTGAGGGTTTT
The DNA here is from genome assembly GCA_028566075.1 of Solidago caesia. Taxonomy (NCBI): domain Eukaryota; kingdom Viridiplantae; phylum Streptophyta; class Magnoliopsida; order Asterales; family Asteraceae; genus Solidago; species Solidago caesia. The sequence continues at coordinate 25,108,510 of JAOXNX010000033.1, forward strand.
GGCCAATAACCTACATTTTCCATATTAACGAAAACATTTTAGAAAATGCAGACCAGTTATAATATATAAAGCATAGTGTCACCCATACAGCATACCTGTTCCATATACTGGGGGTTTGAAAGCAAGCTTTGCATCATCTGAGAAACAGCTGGGTTTTGCATTAGCTGACTCATGTCTGGCATTCCAGAAGGACGGTCTAACCCTGGTAAGCCAAGACCACCTAACCCAGATACATTTGGCGCTCTTGTACCAGCATTTGCCTGGACACCACCTATTAATTTCAACATACAAAATTCAGCACACAATAACGCTTGCTATAGGTAAAACACAATTAGGCTCTCTTTGATTAGAAGAAATGGAATGACGGAAGAAAGTAACAGACAGCACAGGAACGAGTCAGTACATTATACTCCAACATTATGTTTGGTTGACTTACATGAGCAGCATGGTCTTTCAGATACAGTGTTTGGTATGCTTTATATCCAATGAATTCAATTTAATTGTTAAACAAAGATAAATTGTTGTTTGATTTAAACAACTTTTGATAAAAATTGTGGGATAATATTAACCAACTGATCTTATCACATTTATATAAATATATTTAAAATTGCAATCTACGAAAACAAAAACCAAACTAAAAGACCGTGAAACTGTCAAAAAAAGAAAAAAGAAAAAAGAATGACAATGAAAATTACTTTTTTAGTTATGTTCGAAAAATAAATAAAGGATTAAAAATCATGTAGGATTTAGCGTTATTGAAGATTAACGGGAAAACTAAGTTACATTGTGACTTCTATTTACATTCGATAATGGAGCAGGAAAGATGAAAAACAGACAGGTCATGCCTGTGGAATGGAAAAAAGCAAAATGGAAGAATTCACATTCCTCGAGGCACCAGTCATTCCATTCCTTCAGAAAAAACAAACAACTACTTTCACTCAGACAATGAGCATTCCATTCCGTCTCGGAATCATACCAAACAATGCATTAAATCAATACCAGTAGTACCACCCCAAGGGTTGGGAAGTGGGTTTGAATTAGGAGCTGCAGACCCTGGAGTTGTTTCTGCGCCTGTTGCAGCAGGAGTTTGAGTAGCAGCACCCTGGTTCCCAAGTAAAGCTGCAAATGGGTTAGAAGCAGGATCATTGGCAGCACCTCCACCTGTTGTTGTGGCATTCAAAAATGGTTCTTGAACGTTTTCATACATGCGTCTAAGCATGTTAAAACCCTCAGGAGAAGATTCAATATTACTCATTGCTCGGTCAGTGTTTCTCATCATCTCACGCATAAGCTCAGGATTCCGGGCTGCTTCTAGTGTCTGCCTAAGAATGGCAGGGTCATTGAGGATATGAGCTAGTTCAGGGTTACGGTCAATAATATCACGCATCTGAGGATTGCTCATAATCATGCTACGCATGATTTCAGGGTTATTCAGTATACTTTGAATCGCTGGTGTGTTCATCATATCTCTCATCATATTTGGATTCTGAGTTAGTTGCTGCTGGACTTGTTCAAATTCAGGAAGTCCAGACCCAAATAAGTTCGGTCCACCAGCGCCCCCAAGTCCACCCAAACCAAGGCCAGGAAATAAGGGTGCACCAGCTCCAGCACCTCCTAGACCGGGCCCTTCATTAGCAACTTCACCTTGAGAACCAACTGAGGGGGTATTAGCAGTCCCAGCAGCAGGTGCACCAGTAGCTGGTGCTGGAGCAGAACCTCGTACCATATGAATTGTGTGATCTGCCTGCAAACCTACAAAACAATCACACTTAAAAAATAACCAAAGAAATCTGCAACATAAACACACATAGTTCTTTTAATTTAAAAACTCATTAACTGTGTCATCTTTTTCGCATAAACAAGTTCAGATCATATCCATAAGTAGTATTATATCTGCACCATTACTCCTAACAAATTTTGAGCTAGAAATTAACTAGCTGAATCTAGAAAGATAAACATCCAACTATTTTGTACGTTTACGCACTTATAAAGCAATGCTCGTATTCTTGAACTAAAGCACTAAAAACTTTATCACCAAGTTTCGCAAACGGCAAAATACTATCAGTCAATCATAATTTATTTTTACTATATCTTCTTTGGATTAATACAACTATAATATTCGCGCAATTACTAATAAACCATAATAACATACTAGATCAAGCTTGTTATTATTATTTAACTTTCCAATGTATAAATCTACAAACCATCATACAACATTATAATATAATAATGATAATCTAAAAAATCTAATTTAATTTTAAAAAATATTATCAAATTTAAAAAAAATGTATATATACCATAACTATCTAGGGTTTGATCATCTTTCAAAATCCTTCCTTTATATATCAATCGTTGTTGATTGGCCGGAACATCACATTTTTGAGCCAACAGATCTTTGAAATCGACGACGGTTGATCGGAGAGATGCACGAACAGCGAACTTATTGCCGTTAGAGCATCGGATATTGAGAGCGATCTCTGTATTATTATCGCCACCATCAACGGTGGTGGTTTGAGTTGACTCACCTTCTACAACCATTATTATTATTAATTTATTATTATTATTTTGTGTAAACCCTAGTTTTAATTTTAATTTTAATTATAATAAATAGATAGATAGATAGATACAGAAGAAACTGTAAACACAATTTTTAGATTAAAAACAAACAAACAAACAAACCAACCGAAATAGGATTTGAGATGGATGTTATTAGATATATGAGATGAGATGAGTTGCCGAATTGGAAGATCTTTTTTGATTTAATAAATTAAAATGGAAAAAGAAAAAGAAAAAAAAAGGTCAAATTGTGCGAACGCACATACCACATTTGGGTGATAATAAATAAATAAAAATCATAAAAAGGAGAAATAATTTGTTTATCAGTAATTTTTTTTTTCTTTTAGATAACCATATAGTGAAGTTTGGAATGTTTGTAAAAAAAATATATACATATAAGTATATTATTATTTTGTCTATCTTGTTATCAAAGATGAGTAGAAGTTGTGATTGATACAATACAAGATAGAGTATGATTCGATTTGGTTAGTTACTAAAATTAAATCAAGCCCATGGTCAAGAGACAATTTTCTGATATTGTCTTGTTGATATGTTCAATGATCATAGCGTTTTTGATTTAAATTATAGTTGCACTCGTCTTCACCGGGGATCAATTTTTCGTTCGGTTTTTGCAAATTCACTCTAGAATACATAAAAATATGAGAAAATTACCTCTTTGGACAATTTGAAGAGACTAGTTCTTGCTTTGGACATGGTTTTGAAAATTTCTCAATTTAGACAAAACAACCGTGCTCAACAGTAGCTAATCACATGGATGGAACCAAGCCAATCAAAATAAGACATCTGGCCTCCCTTTCTCTTTTTCTCTCTCATCATCCCGAGTCAGTTTTCCCCCCTCTTTTCTCATTGGGATCCTTTTCTTATTCTTTCCTTTCTCTTTATCTTCAATAACCAAAAAAAAAAAAAACCTAAACAAAAAGAAACCTAGAAAGCTAAAGAGATTTATCTCTGATTTCATCATGCTATGTAAATGACAACAACATGGAATACAAGAAAAAAACCCCTAGAAAGCTAAAGGAAAAAACTCACCCCTCTCTTCATCCATAATAATAATAATAATAATAATAATAGAGGAGGACTCCTACTAGTAAAGATCGGTTCACTCTTAGAAGAAGAGGCAATCTTGTTTCACAAAAAAGTTTGGGATAATAATAGAGACTCCATTGATGTAAGCTCCAAAAAATTAAAGAGGTTTCTTCTTAACTATGATCTTTGCTTACATTTGTCAGCTCCATAAACCCACCCTCTTCATTTCCGAGCCGACCTAAGTTTGATAAACCGTCTACACATCGTGTTTAGTGCGGTGGTGCTTCTTATAGCGAGATTAGATCGTCAACTGTAAGTGGGTTAAGTAGCGGTGGTTTACATTGGCTGGAAGTGTTATGGAGACAAGTACAAATGAGGTAATCCTCCCAATTTCACATGTCGGTTTTAAAAAACAGATTTTTTTAGATTACAAAAGGACAAGGCTGGAAACTTAAACCCCAACAAAAATATACGAAAATGTCATAATGAAAAAGACAGTTTTATTTTTGAAAAGGATATTTTTGTTTTATTTAAATGTCGTTTTGCTTTGAATTGTATATACAAAATGACATATTTTAATTAAGTGTTGTATGTGTTATTTTTTCTTAATGTAGTTTTATACGGCTGATTTGTCAATTAAGAGTAAGATGAATTATTTTACCCTTATTAAGACGAAGTTGATCAGGGGTACTATGAGAGATAAAATGTTTAAACAAACCTGTTTTGGCAATTGGCTGGATATTCCGTATACGGATAATGAACCTGCATTAGTACAAATGATACTTCAAACCCAAATCCCTGTTGACCCAAATCTTCACGAGGAACACCACCCACTCGTATACAATGTCCGTGGG
>JAOXNX010000033.1:25126507-25140745 GCA_028566075.1 Solidago caesia
AAATGTTAAAATAGAAAACCATGAGAGCATAATATCATTTTTAAAAGTCAAAAGAATAAAGAGGCAAGAAACAAAAAAGAAAGGTATATAATGTAAATTTTAAAATCAATAAAAAGTTAAACAAAAAAAAGTGTGGAAATGAAAGTAGGGTCTTGAACCCTTAACCTCTCAAACATAAAGCAAATCACCAACCACCCCTCCAAAGATTTGTTAATAAGAAAATACACAAACAAAATATGTATACTATCCCATTTTTTTAGATGGGTTACTATTTACATCAAATTGTCTTAATATAGGATATAATAAGAGAAAATCATATTTTTAGTCCTTCAACTTGACACATTTTAAACTTATTGCTCTTAAGTGAAAAAATTACAATTTTGGTCCCCGAAGTTGGTCAATTATTTCAATTAACACTCCGTGACCAAACGTCGTCTCTTTTTTCCATTAAGTGCCCCACGTGACAAACACATGAGGGCAAAACTGTCCTTTCACCTTTAAGATCAAAAGTTAAAAATATACTACTTGAGGGACGAAAAGTGGTAATTAACTCCTTATTTTATATAAAAAAAATTTATAATTAATTGTACATATATATATATATTAATATATATAATACATAAATTTATTAATATGAGATAACACCCATATGTTTCCAGATCTTGTTTTTCATATCTCACTCTACATACTGCTAGATTTATAAGTTACGCACACACACATACGCGCGCGCGCACACACATACACACACACACACACACATATATATATATATCACCAATTCACCAGTACCAGATTAGAGTTGTAGTTGGTTTGTTGCGGAGTGTCCCAGGCCAAGTAATCTTTTTTCCCCAACACATCAGAACCCATGGCAGGCTGGGTTTTCTTAGTCGGCCCACCAGATACACCCCCATGGGACGCCGGAGCAGTGGTGGTCGACAGTGACAGAACGGTGGTGAAAGATAGACTAATGTTTTCTTGCAATTTCTCACCCCTCAAATCTTCTTTCCAGTTTGGATTCGAATCAACAGCTAAGCTATTAGTCTTAGACGCATCATCAGGCATCTCATAGTAGTCAGCCGCCGGCCAGGTGGTGGCCGTGGTGGTTGCACGGATAGGCAGTGCCGTTTTAAAGGTTTTTAGTTGGGTTTTCGATGGAAACAACCTCCCAAATCTTTTTTCTTGCGATCTTCATGACTCGTGGCTGTATCCCCACCCTTAGTCGCCTCCTTGGGATCCTCTCCAAAATCGGAACTCGTTTCAACAACGGTGGATTGTGATGGTTTTGTTGTGGAGTTATGGTTTCTCAAAAGGGAAAACTCATCAATTTTTTGATCGGCCTGACCAGATTTCGACTTAAGAAATAGTTGGAAGGATTTGAGTATTCTTCATTGAGATCTCTCTTCATAAATAGTGAAATTTTATGTATTATTAATATGTATTATTAATTAATATTTTTTTAATATAAAATAATGAGTTAGTTACACTTTTTGTCTCTTAAGTAGTCTATTTTTCGCTTTTGATCTTAAAGGTGAAAGGACGGTTTTGCCCTCACGTGTTTGTCACGGGGCACTTAACGGCAAAAAGGGACGGTGTTTGGTCGCAGATTGTTAATTGAAAAAGTTGACCAACTTCGGGAACCAAAATTGTAATTTTTTCACTTAAGGGCAATAAGTCTAAAACTTGCCAAGTTGAAGGACCAAAAATATAATTTTCTCTAATAATAATAACAAATGCAATGTTCTATATATATATATTTTCTAATTTCAATTTTCTCATTTTTATTGTATATTAAGTTTGACAATGACTTTGTGTATTCTACACAAGAAACTTATCAGTTTATTAATATTTTTAAACGGACGTATGTGGAGTTGACCAAAAGTATTGACGGAGTGACAAAGTTAGTGATCATATATGTAATTTCAAAAAGTTAGGGATGTCATCCGTACGTAATTACGTGTAAACCACAGGGATGAAATGTGTAATTAACTCAATAACTATTAAACCACACTAATTAATAAACTAAAATAATTACCAAATATCATATCTCACTATTGCGTACATCATTGGATTAGCATCTTATTAATTATATCCGATTTGATTTGCAGTATAATGCTAATCATGTAGCATATATATCATGTTAAGCCAACAAGAAAAATAAATAATCAACTGTAAATTAAATATAAATGAAAAATGGCGCATGTCCCGTAATGCGATTAACATGACAGATCGATTTGAACATGCAATGATGGATGTCATTCTATTTGGTTAGCGTACATATTTAGAAATCCTTTGTAAAGAATTATAGAATAAACTTCTTGTAGTTTCAGTATTTTGTTAAATGAGTTTTCATTATATTATAATCGTAGTTAATAAACACAAGTCTTTAGGCCCGTGGTAACGGTGCTCGTTGGTAACTTGTCGGTCTCATCTCCAAACCGACACCATTGGCACGGGTTAGTCGGTTTGCTTGTGGGTTTGTTTGATTCAATGAAGCAACGAAGGAAAGCGAAAAAGGTGGGACCCTGTCGACCAAAATTTTTTTGTTTTTCAAACTCAACACCTATATAGCCGTTTCAGATAATTTTTTAATTTTTTAAAAAACGTTTTTACCACTATAAATACACACATTCATAATCATATAATACTCATTTTGTTCGGACTTTCACTAATACAACAACAATACTTTCATTATATTTATACACACAATCTCTCAAATCTTTATATGAAACCCGTGACCAACTTCGTCTGCAAGTTCATCGGATGCAAGTTCATTCCGTTAATCGAGCGAAGAAACATGTGAGCAACTTACACAAAAATGCAATCATTTTTTTTATTAATGTAATGATTTTAGTTTATAAATATATGTGTTTTTAAATTATTGTATTTAACTAGATAAAATTAAAAAAAACTAAAGTGATATAAAGCAAGTAAAGAGACGCTGTTAATAGAAATGTATCAGCTTAAAAGTACTAATTACAACTAAAACCGATAGAAAAAAATCAAAATTATCGTTAGAATATGACTTAAGGTTTGTTTGTTTTTTTAACCATTAAGTGCTGAGTAGATAAAGTAACTGAATTTATAAATAATTGTCTGTATTGATTAAGTCAATACAGTAGGTTTTTTGTTTATTAAATCAAATACAAACATTCCTAATTAATTTAACGGATTACTAGATTAACTACTATTTCTTGAAGGAATGACAAAAGCATACGAAACACACGTTATTATTTTATTTAATTTTATGAGTCAACTATTTCATAAATATACGCTTGTACGTACTACCGATCGAGCCATATGATTTGAATAATCTATACGTTGAGTTTGTCATCATCTTTCTTTTTTATAAATATAATCCACATGTGTGAGCAACTACATTATAAACAATAATCAAACCCATCTAAAATCCTTACATCCAAACTTCTAATATGGTTTCCTCTGCTTCTTCAGACCACCTCTCATCATCCTCATCGCAGCTCACCTTGAAAGAGATCCCGGGCAGCTATGGTATGCCGTTTTTCGGTCCCATTAAGGACCGTTACGACTACTTTTACAACCAAGGCAAAGACGAGTTCTTTAAATCTAGAATCCAAAAATATAATTCAACTGTTTTCCGTACTAATATGCCCCCGGGGCCATTTATTTCACCAAACCCTAAAGTTGTGGCGGTACTCGATTCCAAAAGCTTTACTGTTCTATTCGATAACTCTAAGGTTGAAAAAAAGAACATATTAGATGGCACTTACATGCCTTCTTTGTCTTTCTTTGGAGGGTATCGAGTTTGTGCCTTTTTAGACACAAAAGAAGCCGGTCATCATGCTCTGAAGTCGTTTTTCTTATCGTTTTTGGCTTCTTCACATAAGAAATTCATTCCTTACCTTCGGACTAGCTTGTCTGGGCTATTTGAGAATCTAGAAAATGATATTTCAGAAAAGAAATCGGCTGATTTCAATGTGATTAGTGATAATATGGCGTTTGATTTCGTGTTCAAGCTAGTAACTGGAGTATTACCATCAGAAACGAAACTTAAAGCCAAAGGTCCAACAACAGTGAACACATGGCTAGCCCTTCAGCTAGCCCCCTTAGGAACCGCAGGATTAAAATACGTCCCTAACTTCATTGATGATATCATCCACACGGTTAGACTACCCTTTTTTGTAGTCAAGTCCGGATACAAGAAGTTATATAACTCTATTTATGATTCAGCTTCCTCATTACTTGACGAAGCTGAGAAAAACGGGATCAAAAGAGATGAAGCGTGTCACAACTTACTTTTCCTAGCAGCTTTTAACGCTTTTGGGGGAATGAAAGTTTTGTTCCCATCATTAATAAAATGGATTTCATCTGGTGGTGAGAGTTTACACAATAAACTCTCAACAGAGATCCGATCTGTTATAAAAGAAGAAGGTGATGTCACCTTTTCTGCGTTAGAAAAAATGCAGCTGACTAAGTCAGCCGTATATGAAGCACTAAGAATAGAACCCCCTGTGCCGTTTCAGTATGCAACGGCCAGAGAGGATCTTATTATTGAAAGTCATGACGCCGCGTTTCAAATTAAAAAGGGTGAGACCATTTTCGGGTACCAGCCTCTTGCAACAAAGGACCCAAAAGTGTTTGAAAACCCTGAAGCGTTTATCGCGGATAGGTTCGTTGGAGATGGGGAGAAGCTTATTAAGTATGTGTATTGGTCGAATGCTCATGAGACCGAAAGTCCATCCCCCGATAATAAGCAATGTCCAGCGAAAGATCTTGTGGTATTGTGTTGTAGGATGATGTTGGTGGAGCTTTTTCTCCGGTATGATACTTTCACGGTGGACGTTGGGCAGTTGGCACTTGGTACCTCTATCACGATCACTTCGTTTACTAAAGCCACTTGATTCTTGTCTGTTTTGATTTATGTATTACGTACATGCAGTTCTATTTTCATTAATTTCTTTTCTTAATTTTGTGTGATGATCTTCTTTATGTATATTGTTTCTTCATTGTGTTAATCCAAGTCAACTACAAGTTTAAATTTATGTGATTATTTTATTAATGTATTAGTTGGAACTTGGAAGGCGAGTATAATATTTAGGATCGCGATATATTAAAATGTTATTAAATAATTCGACATTGGAGAAATAACCGTTTTTAGATTATTTGTCTAGAGCCAAAAGGTTTCGCATATAATAGTGTTTATCCAAAAAAAAACATCTATTTTTCACAAGGGCGTAGCTTTATAGGGGCCGGGGGTGCCCGATCCCCCGAAATTTTTTTTGTGATGTAGGGGTATATAGTTTTCGTGTAGAAAATTTTTGGTATATTCGGTTTCGACCCCCCATTTTAATAGCGTTAGGAAAAAAATAGTGTTAGGAAAAAAAAAATTTAGATCCCGACCCCCCACTCATTGTATTCAAGCTTCGCCACTGCGTGGGCCCATTTATTCTCGTCGTTCCATTTCCAGAAAATGACGATAAACGACGACGATCTAGCAATGAAAGGGGTGTGCCTATGGTGTCGTGCACGAAGTGGGATGACGACCTATCATGACTACATGACAAATAGATAGGGAAGGGCCTTATAGATCTGGTCCCGTACATCATGACTGCATGACAAATAGATAGGGAAGGGCCTTATAGATCTGGTCCCGTACAGACTGTATATATATAGTACAATAAAATAATAGAAGGGGGTTGTTTACATAGTCCGGTCTTAGTCATGAACCATCAATCGAAGATGTCTTTTAACTTCTTTCTTTTATGAGATATACGTACAGTCCCCACGAGGAACTGGTGTTATCCATAATTTCCAAGTTTTTAGTACCCTAATTAAGTAATTAGGCCTTTTAAAGGTGAATTTTGTATATATATATATATCTAATATTGCTATTCGTTGTAGTTCTTGTATATGTTTAGCACGATTTATGTCAATGACTCAATGTGCATAATCATAGTAATAAATTTTGAAAGAGAGGAGTATGTATTTGATTCAAATATATGCGATTTAATTGGGATATATCGCCATCGTGTTTTGACCGACATCATGTGAGGATATCAAGATGTCTCATCACAAGAACAAACTTAGTAGTGGTTTGATGGTAAGATCATTGATCATAAAATAATTTAGGCCGGATTTCCCAAATAATCTACTGTAGAACATTAATTTGTTACTACAACAAAACAAAAGACTTTGGCCGGTGTCGTTGCGTTACTTTCATGATATAAATTTTTTTGGTAGAAGTTGTGGTGGCAATAATGGATTTGAATTCCATTCATATTTACTATTTATTATCAATTATCAATATCAATAAATAAACAACAAAATACCATATATAATATATATAAGTAGTATAGATATGGCAAACAATAGAGTACAAGAAACAAACACCCGAGACTTGCATTGCAGCTTGGGGAAAATGGATAAGAAGCAAGTGGCCATTGTTGGAGCCGGAATCAGTGGTCTCCTAGCCTGCAAATACTGTCTTTCCAGTGGTTTCGATCCAATAGTGTTGGAATCAGAATCGGACATTGGTGGTGTATGGGCTAAAACCATAAAAACTACAAGGCTCCAGTCACCTAAATCTTTGTATCAGTTTTCGGACTTCCCATGGCCGGATTCAGTCACTGATGTCTTCCCTACTCAACAACAGATGCTAGACTACATCCGTTCCTACGCCAACCATTTTGATCTCTTACCCCACGTCAAATTCTATTCTCGAGTCAAGGGAATCAACTACCTTGGACCATATTCGGAGACATGGTCACTTTGGAATGGAAATGGCCAACCATTTCCACCCCAAGGCAAGTGGAATGTTACCGTTGAAAACACTCAAACTGCCACCACCCAGGTAAAGTGCTTAATTTTCTCTTTTACTTCTTACAACTTAATTGGACTTCTTATCATACATTTTGTTTTTATTAAATGGCAAAAGTGCCAAAATACGTTGCATTTTCCTACAATTATTATCTTTTACATATATATATACTAGTCTTAATACCCGTACGATATACAGATTGACTATATGTATTCTACGATTGATTTTTTAATAAAGAAAAGAAAGTTTAAACATGTCTCATCACATGCATTTGGTCTCTTAATAGTAGCGTAATAGTGAGAGACATGTATCATAAACGTATTATTATCAAGATTTAATATTACTTTTGATATTTTGATATTAGTATCACCTAATCTAAAGTCATGAGGGTAAAACATGGTTTGTATCATTTTACAATTTTGAACCACGTTTCGTTATATTAATAGATGAATAAATAATTAAATAATAAGTAATATATTAATTTATAAGTTAGAAATATAGATTTACTATTATTATTCTCTACTAACTAATTTAACATATCCTATATATTGGAATAAATAAATTTAACTTCTATATTTTATAAATAAAAATATGTCGTGAATTAAAATTACCACAAAAAATAAAAATGGTGATAGAAATTTATATTTATGGTAACAATGAATATAATATGATTTTTAATATAAGAGTTTTAATTATATTAGGTATCTACATCATTTATATATTAATTAATAAAAAGTTTTAATTATTTATGGTATCTAAAAAATATGATTCTTAAATATAAATTTAAAGCGCCACGTGTCGCTTAAATAAAGCGCCACGTGTCGATCAAAGAAAGCATCAATCCTGTTTTAGTTTATTGGTAGATATATATGTCACACCAGTACTTGTAAAAGCTATAAGTAAATTTTGTATACAATGCAGGAACATAAAAAGAGAAAATACTTTGCATTTTGATAAAATTAACCATATTTAACGTATCTCCATTGCCAAGGTTAAAGAATAGTTAGTTTTTATCATCTAAAAAAGTCTTTCTTAGACAATCTTTAACGGCAAATTGTTGGCCGGCGTATTCCATTCAACACGCCGGGCCTTCAGCGCGTCCCCTTACGGGCGCTGGCGCGTTGGCCGACGTATTTGAGCAAAATGTTGGCCTCCGCTTTGGTTTGTTCGGGCATGTTGTGTTTTTTTTTTAGTTTTTTTTCCCAACGACTATATATATGAAAATAAAGTTTTTGTCCACCAACTGCTATATTAATAAATAAAAAAACATTTGTGTTTCTTAATATTATATATAAATGATGATATGACATTAACAAAATCAGTTTTCAATGTGGTAGTTATGGGTAAAAATGTTTCAGTTTGTTGTTGACGTGACACCAACAAATTGAGTTTTCGTTAAAGATGGTCTTAAGAGTTTATATGTTGTAGGAAAAGCTTGAAGAATAGCTTTTTAATAAAGGACTTGTCATAGACCATGTCTTTGACTCTTTGCGACTTAAGAAGTAATAATATATGGTTTACTATTATTTTTAGTGAACAATAGCTTTATATATGTATATGTTAATGTTAATGTTAATTGTTAGGAAAAGCTTTAAAAGTGATTTTTGGGTTGAAAAGGATCTGTGTAATACGTTTTTGAAATGTAAAAGTTAATATGGAAGACTTATACATTGGGACGCTCGTATTATATTGTTAACTGTTTATCTAAACATTGATTTTACTTGAGCGAAACAAAAATATGTTCATTGATCTTAAAACCAGGTTTACAATGTGGATTTTGTAATTCTCTGTTTGGGAAGATTCAAAGATGTTCCAAATATACCGAAATTCCCTGCTGGGAAAGGCCCGGAATTTTTCCAAGGCAAAGCGATACATTCAATGGAATATGCAGCCATGGATTACGACAAAGCTGCAGAATTCATGAAAGGGAAGAAAGTCATTGTTGTTGGGTTCGGGAAATCAGGACTTGACATTGCAAGGGAGTGCGCGTCCATCAATGGTTAGATGCATAACTTACTGGGGTCTAACTTTTCTGGTTATTTTAATTTCTTAACCTTCTGATGTTTTTTTTTTCAGGCCCGCAACATACATGTACTATTGTTTACAGACGTGATCATTGGAAGCTCCCAGACTGGTATCCCTGGGGAGTCCCATTAACGCTGCTCTACCTAAATCGCTTTTCAGAGCTTCTTGTTCATAAGCCCGGGGAAGGTTTTTTGCTGAGTCTTGTAGCCACTTTACTTTCACCTCTCGTAAGTCCTGCTACTGCTCGAGATGACTCACTTAGACTCATGTTATGATTTATATAAAATATTTCAATAGGTAAAATTAAAAAGCATATAGCATAAGGTTGAACGAGCCAAATGGGTTAAAAGTCACACAAAAAATATTCTAAAATGTAAACGCATAGTGCCTTATAAGCGAGTAACTGTGTAATCATCTTTGGCATAGTACTAACTGATTAGGAGTTCAAAAAAAGAGTCAACCTGGCCCGTTCCAACATGTACAAAAAATGAATTATTTTCATTTGAACACGTTATTTAAGGTCATGCTAGTCTGAACTAGCGAATGATTATAGAGTTATGGGTATCAGGCTTTTTTTAAGGTGGCATGTTTCCTTATGCTAGGCTTCTAGCCCTCAGTTTCCCATAGTTTCATACGCAAATCAACTGCTAGCTCCAGTTGTGTATTTGATCACTAAATGTAACAGCGTTGGGGAGTCTCAAAATTTGTCGAAAGCCACATAAAAGCAAAGCTACCTCTTACCAAGTTCGACATGGTGCCACAACAGAGCTTTTCTAAAGACACCCGCTCGTGTTTGCTTGCATATATGCCAGATCCAGGTGACTTCTTTGATGCAGTCGAGAAAGGCTGCATCAAGTTAAAGAAATGTCCAAGTTTTAGCTTTTACAATAAAGGGATATTGATCAAGGAGGACAACACACAGATAGAAGCAGAAGTGGTTATATTCGCTACCGGATTTAAGGGTGTTGGAAAGCTCAAAAATATTTTTGAATCATCCACATTTGGTCACCATATTGAGGGTTCACCACGAGTCCCTTTATACAGGTATTTCATTTATTTATAAACATGAGAATCAAACTTACCAAAGAGCCTTCGGCTTAGCGCGGTAATTAAGATGACCCGTCAACCAATAGGTTGTGGGCAAGGACGAAGCATTTAAGAGGGGCCCCTTCGTTTTTTCGCTCAGTAGTATAGTTTTATCTGTAATTCGTTTGAAAAGTTATATTTCTTAGTGTTATTTTTGGGTCACTTGACTTTCGGTCACCCCTAATTATTTTTCTTAGTGTTATTTCTTGTTCCCGTGAATTTTAGCCCCCGTTGTCTATTACCTCGAGCTTCGTCAGTGGTTGTGGGCTCTAGTCTCATTATAAACAAATTGTAAATATATGTCGATATTTGCTTTTAATAAATAACCTTACACGATGGTCAACACTGTTATCAGGGAATGCATTCATCCACAGATACCACAGCTAGCAATAATTGGATTTTCCGAGAGTCTTTCCAACCTTTACATCTCGGAAATGAGGTCAAAATGGGTAGTCGCACTTCTCAAAGGTGCATTTAAGCTACCGAGTGTTAACGAGATGCATAAAGATATCGCGAGGTGGGACGAATATATGAAACAATCAAGTGGGGACTATCATCATCGATCGGCCATTGGTGCTTTGGAGATATGGTACAATGATCAACTATGCAAAGACATGGGCATTAATCCTTGGAGAAAAAATGGATACTTGGCTAACCTTTTTGAACCTTATGGTCCTATGGATTACACCGAAAAATAGGCCCAATAATCATGCATGCATGGTCCATCCATGTCCATGTGTAATAATGTTAAATTATTCGTCACATAATTTTAATTAGGGTCTCTGATGTAATCAGCTGTAACACCCGATCCATGTGAAATAATGTATTAATCATTATCAAGTACTACATTATGTTTAAAAGTTACACATAGCTCAAGACATGAGATTAACTTATTTTTCCCATTATTTTCACGAGCTAACTTATATATTTTCATATGATACAAGTCATTATTAATTTGCATACTAATGTGTGTGTATATATATATATATATATATATATATATATATTGAACGTCTAGCTACTAAATCAACTTATATTACTATATACGCCATGCATAAAAATACTCTTGAATTTAAGTATTTTAACGGCGGCTAACTCGCACGCAGCCTAATTATATTATACATGGGATTTGTTCAAATTAATGGAAATTGAACCTTCTACCACTTAGACTACATGGAATGGGGCTGCACATTGCCCCCAAAGGCGTTTTTGGCCAAAAAACACCCCACCCCGGCAAATGCTTGCTGCTCTGTTGTGTTTGTGTTGTGTGTGTATATATATATATATATATATATAGTATGTATGTGAGTGGGGGCTTCTAGGAAGCCTTACTTCATCATTTTTGAAGGCTTCTTCTCATCTTACGTGACGGCCATGTGTCGCAAGACACCCCCACTTTTAAAGTCTCATTCCGGTTAGTCTTAGATAGCACAATGTGAATGCTAATAATATCCGATCATTTAATTGTAAATCAAATCATAATCATGTCTCAATTCATTTGATATGTTATGAATGCAAGTCCCTTTCAAGTGGGCCATTCGTTGGTGATAAAATTGGTCATGATGTTCAAGCTTATAATCATATTTGGTTGCTTTTCGGAGAATTTTATCTCTGGGTAAAATAAATTAACTTCATGCACTATTTATTTAGATGTAATTAAGGTTCGTATCTTTCGTTTATTATTTTCTTTTTACCATCAAAGGGTTTATTTAGAATTCTTTAAATACTAGACGGATACCCGTGCGATTCGGCGGGATGGTGGTAGCGGCGGCGGTGTGGTGATGGCAGCGATGGGTGGTCAAGGCCGGCCCTTACTCATGTAAAATTAAGCATTCGCTTTGGGCCTTCAAAAATCTAGGGTCCCCATATTTTACATAATGAGCTTAATGTTTTGTATCTTTGGGCTTAATGTTTTGTATATTTTTACCAAATAAGAGTTACAACCTACCTTTTAAAAAATTCCGCCCTTTTCTTTTTCTTTCTTTGTTTACTTTACTTTGTATGCTAATAAACTGGGCCCTCAAAATTGATCTTGCTTAGGGCCACCAAAAAGCTTGGGCCGACACTGTGGGTGGTGGTAACGGCGACTGGTGGTGGTGGTGGTGGTGGCGGTGGCGAGTAGTGTAGGCTATTGACGTAAAAGATGGTAATGTAGTTATTTTAGAAGTTAAGGTAGATGTTGTAAATTAATTTCATTAAGGGTATTATAACCTAATAATCCTCCTAAATTTTAACCTAATAATCCTCCTAATTTCTTTAAAATTTGGCATGTGGAATGTACTTATTCTCTTTCATCATCTCATCTCTTGATTTTTATATATGTCATGATCTTATAGTTCGAAAGATTATTAAAAGAATAAATTAGAAGGATCTATCATTATCCTAAAATTAATGGAGTATAACAAGTTTGTTTGGAAAACTAGATTGTTGTTGGAATTGAAAGCTTGTAACCAAAATAGCTATATTGTGTACCTTTTGAATGTAAAATGACAAATATATTATATTATATTTAAAATTTGAAATATAATAATTAGTTATGGGTATTTATGTAATCTACTTTTTTTTAAAAGTTACTTCAAATAGTTTGTAGTTTTGAGCTTAATAAGTTATTAAAAATTTTGGTAATGAGTTTGAGTTTATGAAAATCTTTTAGATAAACATTTCTAAAATTTACTCAAACTTACTTAGTGACGTTACAATCATATGCGTTATAAAACCGCACAACAATTTTCAGATAATGTATCCATATGCGTTAAGTTATTTCCAACAGCAAAAGCATGATAATTTGCTTTTCCGAAATTAAAAATTAAAAAAAAAAAAAGGCATAACAATTTACTCGATTTGCTTTTTCTCTCTAAATAATAGTGTGTTTCAATTAGGAGCAACGAGCATTTGGTTTAACTTTATGTGTATCAGTGTATGTACCATCAATCAAAAGGTTATGGATTTGAGGCTTTTTGTTTCATCTAAAACAATTAGTATAAATAGTTTTAGTTGTAGGCGAATAATTATTTGACTTTAGAAAAATGATGAACTTCAATTTGGAATTCATATAAGAGTGGTATCAATGGTATCACGAGGCTTCGTGATCGGCTCGTTATGGAACACACCATTGTATGTGTCCTATGATGGACTGGTTGTGAGAGGTTCGTGGTTGGCATGATAAACGTTTGAGGTATTTTTTTTTCTTCTTTCATATAATTAACGGCTATATATATAATTTAAAGTGTAAAATTAAATAAATGATAAGTCAGTGATGTATTGAAGTTGTTGTATAAGATTAGTGGTTGATTAGTGATTGGGTAAATTTTCAAATGCGACGCTAATACGACATTGACGAGAACTAGTTATGTTAATTATGACTTATGACGGAGACCATTGTGAGCTCTCTAAGCATGGTTAAAGGTGTACTAATTTGCATTGAGTTTAGACTTTTAGGCCGGAACTTTTTCTTTCTTATATGTTGCGAGTTTACTGATTTATCTAAATAACTATACCCATTGTTTTGTTGTTTAATTAATAAAGCAATACATGCCACTCGGGCTGATAATTTCTGACATACACCTCTTAACACGATACCGCGATACGACTCGAAGTTAACATGTTTCGTGTTTGAGCTCAATTGGTTTCCAATCGTTAACGGGTTGACACATTAAGACACGATTAGTTATTGTGCCGTGTTCATGTTTGAAAAAAAACACGATAAAACACGTTAAGAAGTTTCATGTTGTTATCAGTCGACCCGTCGTATTTGTTCTTAATGAATGTTATGATTTGATTTGTATTAAAGTATGTTATGTATTAATTAAAACTTCTATGAACTTTTGTTTCGTTATGGATTATTATGTTAAAGGGATTATTACGAACTTTTAAGAACTTTTGTTTCCGATTTCAATTTAGGACTTGAGATGTCTATTAACAGGTTTCTTCGAAGGTCTTATCACGTAACCTGTTAGTTATCGTGTCATGTTTGTTTTTGGAAAAAATGATACGATTAGTTATCATGTTATATTTGTATCCAACGCATATAAGTGTCGTGTCTTATCGTATCGTGTTTAACCAATTATGCCATGTAGGCGTGTTTGACATTATGCTTGCCCTACATGCCACCCAAAACTCACATACATCAAACTCTAACATAATCACTGACTTCTTATATTACAGGCAGATGACTTATCCATACATAAATGAGATCATGAGGCTGCTGGCAGGGGCGCAGCATTTTAGGGGCCGGGGGGGCGCCCGACCTCCCGAAAATTTTTTTGCTATGTAGGGGTATATAGTTTTCGTGTAGAAAAATTTCGGTTTATTCGGTTTCGACCCCCCATTTTAAT
>JAOXNX010000033.1:25160282-25171393 GCA_028566075.1 Solidago caesia
AGAAATCATGCTTTTAAGCTTTCCGGCGAATTTTCCGACCACCGGAATCTGGGTTTTTGAAGAAAACTTGAAGATTTTGGGCAACCATGTACAAAATTTAAAAGTTTATGGGTGATACGTATCAATAAAAATTTAAAATGGGCAACCGTGTACAAAAGAAAAAGTACGTAGGTAATCCCGTGACTTAACCCATAAATTAATAATACATTAAGTTAAAGGGGTTTTACATATGACCTTCAAATTTCTAAGTCCAATGTACATTCACAAATTAATTGAATTCAAATGAATTAAATTTGCCAAGTTCATGGTTTTTTCAAAAATAAAAAGTTAGTTCATTGTATCAAAAACTAAATTATAAAATCAAGTTTCAAGACACATTTCTTCTCCATGTATATTAAACATGGGTAGAAGTTGATCACTATAATAGATTCATTTTTTACTAGATATCCTTAGAATTTAGAATCTTTTAATAAT
This sequence comes from Solidago caesia, assembly GCA_028566075.1. Lineage (NCBI taxonomy): Eukaryota > Viridiplantae > Streptophyta > Magnoliopsida > Asterales > Asteraceae > Solidago > Solidago caesia. The sequence continues at coordinate 25,160,757 of JAOXNX010000033.1, forward strand.
TATTAATTTATAGTTCGTTGGGACCAATATATACACCTGGATTTTAAAAAAGTTATTATTTTATTATTTCATCGATTGGAGTCTAATTTTATATTGGGATTGGACAAAATATTAATTTTATCGTAGGTATTAATTTATCGAGTATTAATTTATAGCGGTTTTATTGTATGTATATATATATATATGTGTGTGTGTTTTAATTTTAAACGGTCCATATATCCTCGACAAGTAACTATTCTTAAGACACATGGATGAATTAAAACCATGTTTCGATATCTTATAAGCCTAACGAATATCATCATGAATATGTTTTACCACGTACCTTAATTTTGAAACAAAATGGTCCCGATCAAAACTTCGATTCAAATACGAATTGAAAGGCGCTTTGGTATTGTGTGGTTTGTGTAAAACAAACAAAGATGTCCTCGTATTTGGTGGTACGAGGGACATTTGGAGTTTCCATAACTAATCACATGATATTCTTGTCTAGCATTCCAAACCTACGTACCTCCTACACCTCTTAACTCCATTATTATGCCATATAAATATAAGAATTTTCCTTTGTTATATTTTCATAATAAAAACACATCTATTGTACGTTTTAGTTAAAAAGAAATTTCGTAACAACTTTACGTGTTGTCAACATTTAATTTCACAGTTGAATTGGAAGAAGTCAAGAGCGAGCTAGCAATATACTTCACCATTAATTATGACGCCTAAGAAAATTGCAAAAATGGTGAATAAATGGCGGAAAGAGGCTCTGAAAAGTGGTTCTCACAACAAAGAAAATGATTCTGTGACAAACAAGGGCCATTTTGTGGTTTACGCTATTGATCAGAGTCGTTTTGTGATGCCATTGCATTATCTTAACAACAATGTTTTCCTGGAGCTTTTAAGGATCTCGGAAGAAGAGTTTGGGTTGTCAAGAAATGGACCTATCACTCTACCTTGTGACGCGACCCTCGTGAAGTACTTGATCGATGTTTTTGAACGAGGCTTTTCTGATGACTTGGAGAAAGCATTGCTTGCTTCAATCGTCGGCGATCAATGAGTTCATCTGCTCGGCGAGGGCCATTTCCTCGATGTACAACATGCTAGATTTTATTTGTTTAATTAGGTCATTTAGCCGGCCAATTAAAAGAATATCTTATCATTTGTACGTGTTATACATGGAAAACCATGTTAATACAATTTAGGAAATAATTATTAATATTATTTAACTGGGTTTTTAAATTTTTATCCGTATGCTATTAATTGAGGGGTGTAACATTACGACATGTATTGTTTACACAATGATGTTAGGCAAAATCCCATATCTACTTACACATACTAGTTTTACAGCAATAAATTGATCGTCCGTTTGTAGTTTTCATTACCAGTTTTGTCATTAATATTGCTACCAATTTTCATTTTCACTAATATTATAGCCAACAACTAATTAACAGTACTTTCGTAACTAAATCCATTACAATTTCTTAATTTACAATGCACATTTCATATGAGAAATTTGGTTTTTGAATATGAAATGTAATATTTTCCCATAAAATGCAAGTTACTAAGATTTGACTTGTGTTTACTAGAATGTATATAATACACGTATTTCTATAATGGGTCATCTTTTTGGATAAATGACCCGTTATCGGTCTCCCGCTGACTGTTCACATAGCTAGAAAAGGTAAATTATGTAACAGTATGATTAGAAGGGCATGGGGTGAGATTTGAACCCAGACCACTGCTTTTGTGTTGTATAACCCTAACCATTAGGTTCCCAATTTCCCATCGTGAGACATCTCTCCTTAAAAACTTATCAAAACTGGTATTTTATTAATTGCATGTGTATTAGACTACTACAGGGGTACTTACCACACCTGGAAAAAAATGGTCTGTCTAGGTACACATTGAACCATATTTTTTCCATAGTACTATTGTCACAATGATATTTAATTGCAAAAAATAATTCAAAACACACACATAGCACTAGGCTATGATAGTAGCGTTATGATCAGCACGGTATTATCACGCTGTAAGGGTATGTGGTGACCACATTGGTTTGTGAAGCACCGAACACCCAAACAGTTGTGGACTTACTTCAACCCATGAATTCTTGCTAACAACTCAAGCAAGCAACCGCATTGTCTAGTATAATAGACTTTTAATAACTTTCCAAAAACTGTGTTTCACATTCTGAATTTAATTCTGACCATCGTGTATGTTAAATACAGTTAAAATTTTGAATTTCAGTTAAGAAATCAAAGTTTGACTCAAATCCAAACCGATAAAACAAGATAAGTGATAACCAAGAGAGACGTGTCAAAACTCAAAAGAACTTGGGTAAATAAATGAGTATAAATTCTACACTGGTACCAAATTTAAATTTAAATTTAAAAATGTTGCATTTTGCAAGAAAGCATAATTCATTAATGGGGTAAACATAGATGCTAAGCGGTTATTTGTAAGAAAAAAAATCCATTCACTTACGTGGTGGTTGATTATGAAAACAGTATGTGCACCTATCATTTTCTCTTGATTAATATGAATAATTGACTCTTACTATGACCATAGTTGTCGACTCTTCACTTGAAATCCGAGATTTTTGATTCGTGACTCGACTAGTAAGAGTCGGGATATTATTAATTACATATATAAATACAAACATACATATCTAAAATAATTTTTGTATATTCTTACGTATTGTTCACATGTATATAAGTTTAATATTTACTAAATACATAGCCAATATATATATATACATAAACATTATGAAACTATAGCAATCCTTGGTTTATTGTTTTTCTTTGACTCGAACGAGTTTACGACTTGGACCGCGTCATACCCGACTCGCAAGTCAGGCTAATAGTCGAGAGCCACTACAAGTCACTTACAGAGTTGCCACTTTTGAGTCTAATAAATAAGGATATAACTATGATTATGACAAATATGACTTGTAAGCCTAGAACGTGTTCGTGCCATTGGTGACGCCGAGAACATGAGAACGTGCGTGAGAATTTACCCCGATGGGAGAGGCCTAATAGTTCTTGAATAAAACTTATATGTGGTAGTTGTACTTGGGTACTTCTAAATCTTGATGGCTCTAAGACAAGCATGTCTTGTTGATGGTTGGTGTACGGCTGTGAACTCGATCACAAATGAACATTTCTAGAGACAACTGGCGTAAGTGAAGAAACCTGTGTCAATGCCTTGCAACAAATCCCAAAACATCCCAACCATTTGTTTCTAAGTGGTCCTTAAAAATTGTTCTGAATAGATAAAAAGGTATTTTGGTTTTGTGGTTTGTGTTAATAACCCCAAATGCTGTTGTATCTGGAGACATTTCGATTCGCCATAACTAATCACATGATATTGGTAGCACTCATTTCAAAAGTTTACTACATCTGCCATACCCACTATCGTTGCACTATAAAAATGAGACTTTTCTATCTATAGCTTTTTCGGCCAAGGGGTAGGCATGATCCAAGCTAGGTTTCGGGTTTTACATCTACACCATTTAACATTTTAATACGTACAAACAAAGCAGCTCTGCAGTAATTACAGGATATTATATATAATCATAATGATAATGATAATGAATATGAAAACCACAAATGAACTACGTACACTCAGATTTTCTGGCAAAATAACTCTTTCCTGATAGATGTCACCAATCCTTATAACTTGACATATGTACATGTTACCTATCCAAACAAAAGATGCAACTATTTCTGCAAATCAATCACGAATCGCTTTTTAATGATAATTTATGAATTGATACATTCCAGACTTTTTGGGTTTGCTATTTTCAAAATTACCCGTATTGACCCGTGTCCATTTTGACCCGGCACCCTGCCCGACCCGACACATACATTTTGCCACCTCTGATATTCACGATGGATGCAACAATCAAGTCAAGTTGACATGGTTACCAATTTGTGATTACACTTTATGTGTAATTGTTTGCATCCATTCTGTGTCAATGTACTCTTCAAAAGGATCTGACTATCTGAGTTATGATACTTTCCTCTTTCATTTACCAGAAATGTAAACATTACATGTATGTCTTTCATGCATGATCTTTCCATCTTAAAAACGCATCCAAAAGACATTGACTTGCACATGTAAATAGATTCTTACAAAAGATTCAAGCAACCGAATTGACTAGTAAGATGATACAGACATACCGTTGAATCGTTGGTGTTCTCAACACATCACAAGAAACCAAGTCTTGCCGATAGCTAAAACTATATACTCCCTATAAGTTGAATCGATGGAGGGTAGGGTACAACCAAAACCAATGAGTATTTGTGTAAAAGGGTACGGAAATGAATGACCGGAAATCTCAAATCGTGGTATCAATGTCTACAAGTAATTATTCCAACCTATGTATCTGGAGCGAATATAACTTTAGGATAATTCAAGGAGTGACCCTTGTGCAAAGAGTAATTCATATCCCATGAGTCATGTTTCTTGATATAAAAAACACTCAATATGATGGAAGTAATTTGAATTAAATTGCCCATTGAAAACGTCCATCAATTTACAAAGTGGTAATAAACCTAATAATCACGGGCTACTAAAACCACATCTAAAATTACCCATAACGGTTTCCAGGAAGTCCAGACAAGTTAACAGGGCACCTTCCATTGAGGTCACTGATCAACTTGCACACTGAATAGCCGGTCCCAGATATGCTTGGTCACTGACCAGTGAAGATTTAATCTCTGACCAGCTTGCTTATGCGAGTCAGTATCCAAGCATAGATGACACAAATTGGCACCCTCGCCTCGCTGATTTCCATAGTCACCGACTATGCTTTAGGTGTGGTTTAGGTGATGCACCAAACCCCACAAGGGTGTTACCTATTCATCCCCACTTGTTGAATGGCCAGCAAGAGCGCCACAAGGGTCGCTCCTCTAGGACCCCGCAAGAGGGCGCAACCCCCTTGGCCCCTTGACCCCTAATATTTGTGTCCAAGATGTCATTAATTTAATAGGCATACACTGCGTACTTACTAACTCTTTTCCAAGTCAGGATCACTCAATTGCACTAAATATAACTAACACTGTGGCCATGAACTCCATCACAAAAAACATTTTATTAGACAACTGGCCGAAGACAAGAATTTGGTTTCAATATCATCCAACAGATCCCAAAACATCCCAACCATTTATTTCAACAAAGTAATCCTTAAAGTTGTTTGATAAAAAGGTACCTTAATTCTGTGGTTTGTGTATAGCCCAAATGGCAAATGCTCGCTTGTAACTAATGGTATGTGGCATTTCGATTTGTCCTAACTAGTCACATGATGTTGCTAGAAAATATCCTAAAAGTTCACCAAAACTGCCATAACTATACCTCCGTCAAAAGCTAGGTTTCACATACTGATTTTGACATTCATTTGCAAATGATGCTAGTCTAACTGGTTGCATCTCTGTTTTGATTTTGACATTCATTTGCAAATGATGCTAGTCTAACTGGTTAATGCATCTCTGTTTTTACCCACAAGCTTGGTTCGACTACTTGAAGTGACAAGTTTGTGGGGTTTTTTTCCCCTGAAATGCATGCCCATCTCTTAAAACCTTTGGGAAGGAGTGGAATTGGCAGGGTTTCACCCTTGTATGGTGAGGTGTTCCCTAAAATACTGACATATCCAAAACACCGCAACAATTTATTTCAACAAAGTGATCCTTAAAATTGTTTTAAAATAATAAAATGGTACTTTGATTCTATGGTTTGCGTATAACCCAAATGCTCTCTCATATCTAACGATACGAGGGTGGTGGCAGTCCATGATCACATGTCTCACTCACGCCTCACCATCCACCAATACTATCATGTCATCTCATTTCATGCCTCAATCCCATAATTTTTTAGTGACATTCATGACTCACCATCCCTCACTACTTTTCCCCAATCATACTCACTCATATATATATATATGGGGGAGGTGAATATAAGGTGGTTCCATACCTAAGCTTAGGTATAGAATAAATATTAAAAAATTGGTATGTGAGGGGTTCCATACCTAAGCTTAAGTATGGGACAACCTTATATTCACTTTTGCATATATATATATATATTGATGTGTGTGTCTCTCACTCTCTCTCTCCATGCCTCTACGGCAAAAATTGTCGAAGCCAAGCATGTCGCACCCACGCCTAAGGGGTGGCGGCGGTGTTCTACTTCGGCATGAGGTTATGCCGTGAGCATGCCGAACCCGTTGTCACCACCCTGAGGCATTACGATTTGTAATAACTAGTCACATGATGTTGCTAGCAAATGTTCACCAATTGGCCATAAGCCCATAACTATACATCCATACACTCATACACCCCTTTTTGCAATACAAAAAAGAAAGTTTAACAATTCTATTTATTTAATGCCTTTCAGACCAAGGGCTACGTTCCACGTTGAGTTTCTAGTCGTCGGTTGACGAAGAAACAAATATGAAAACCGAAAAATAAAGAACAACATAGATGAATTAATCTTGGATTTGCTGGCAAAAGGACACTTTCATGACAAATATCACCAATCCATATAACTTGACATTTCAATTATGTACTCGTGTTACCTACCCAAACAAAATATGCAAACACTTCCATAAATCAATCACGATAAATGCAAGAATCGGTCAAGTTGACATGTTTGCCAATTTGGTTACCTCGTAACGTGACCTGGCACAAAACATTTTTGTAGAATTTGGGTTTCACCAACTTCCCTAAGATGTAAGCTCTTGACCTCATCTTGAATGTCACATTAACAGGAACTATTACATTCTTGAGGTGGCCTATAGCGGCATTGAAAGGCGACACCCCACCATATAGTGGCATTTGATCCCCTAAAACGTGTGCTACGATCAATCTTTCACTCTTTCTTGATTGGTAAAACTTCTTCACCTGTATTAGTCAATCAATCATTAAACAAAGAAACACCTCCTAGGTCAAAGCCAGACTTTATACATTGATGATTTTCACATTTTAGCTCAGAATGTAGTCTAATATAACAGTTCATTGCCTGCAATTTGCACGTGACACCACCCCAACCCCTCACCCCTCTCTTTCTCAGTTTTCTCACTAGAAAACCCATTGCCATGTTCTTGAGAAAACAAGTAGGAAACTAACGTTGCCAATCGCTTTCTCAGAAAACATGTGAGAAAATTTTGAGAAAATGGAGTGTTGGGTATGGCCTAATAGTAGTTGATCTTTAAGTTCTACAAAAGTTCTTCCTGACTCTTACAAGTCAAGAATGCACTCCAAGTGAACAAAGGGCTATGCATCAAAGTACCACCACGTCAATATACGTAGATTGAGATTCATCATGAATTTATTGTTTGAAAGGGATAACACAATGCCCCAATGCCAATGACCCGGTAATTTTCAAATCAACTTAACACCATGATAAAAAGTTAGTATTAGACTACTACCCCTAGAAAGTCGAGATTTTGGCAACCAATATTCATGTGGTCATTTCTTAGACTTGTCCCTGGCCATCGAACATGTTTACTTCATTATTTAATATTGTTAATAGTAATTTCTCATGGGAAAGGACTAAAATGCCCATTCAGGAAATATTCATGTGACAAGGGAGCATTCACATTTCACTTTCAGCATGGGGCCCAATATATACAGTGTAAAATAAACATAAAAGTGTCTTGAAAATTGTATATCTATGATCAATATCTCTAGACATGAATCAAAACTTACACCAACTTGGAAATATGGACCCCCTTTTGCTAATATTAATTACACCAAAATATACCCGAGTTCAAATAAACCAACCAGACCCTTCAAAACACTAGCCTAGTTCTTCTCCAGAGCTTCAAGTTCCAAATCAAGATCAATGTACAGGTTCTATAGCACAATACATAACTATGCTAGGTGTCTTGATGTCTTTGGAAGGTGTTAGCTAGATAAACATCTTTAGGGTGGCCAAAGAAGTATTTAGAAACAGTTACGGACTTACGGGGATACTGCGTAAGTCTGAGTACTTGTCCTCAATGGGTAACCGAAAAAGGGTCGCATAACTATGCTAACCCATCAGAAAACTATGTTAGCAACTTAGCCCTTGCTTTTTTTTATATATATTGGGGGTGAGGGTCACCTTAAATTATTGGGTTTTGTTATCTTTGAATTGTGTAGACACTTTCTTGAGTCCATAATCACAATTAACAAGTATCACACACACACACCCCAAAGCATATATTCTTATTAAATCCAACAGTGTTGACCACAGGGTGTCCATTACATTTGGATATACAGTAATTGAAATGAATGCTTGTTGTGCTTTTTATGCATTGCTTATTATATTAAATTATTTCATGCATAACTTTGTTGTTTTTTTTTATGTGTGCTTTTGTTCATATTTTCAACTAGTCTAGTGAAAAAGTTTAAAGTTGGGTCCGAACTCATCAAGGACACGAAGGCTCAACGTGCTACTAATAATGCAAAAGTTATATATGTCTATACAATCAAGATTCTAGTTATGGGTCTCTTTTGAGTCATTCGGAATACATATAAAAATGTGATACTAAAATTACACATATGACAAGTGCACATAATTAAACTTCTAGTGTACGTTGGCAAAAGGCTTGGTAAAAAAATAGATAACCGACCCGTTATTCATTCTCTTGAACAAACCTTTTGCTAACGTACAAAAAATTAAACTAGTTAAACTTACTCAAGAAGAACATCTCACAAACTGCGCAATCAAATAAAATAAAATAGAAACACACAAAATTACAAGTGTCTATACATCCAAGAGTCTTAGTGAGATAGGGTATGATCTGAATTCTGATATTTGATAAAATTATCCAAAAAATGGGTATATGATGTGCACTTCACAATGGGTATAGACTCACTCAGGCAAACTTAATACATCTATCTGACTATGTGAACCGGATGATGTAATATAACCAGTGTGTACTTTTATTAGTCCATTATTCATTTATTTGACTGATTTGTTATACTTTTTTACTGTCTACATTTCACATTGCATTTCACCTTGTTGTTATAACTTATATTCCCAAAATTTACATCTTTCAACTTTTTCAGTCACTTTTTCCAACTTAACAACTTTTAAAAACCTTTATAAGCTTTAAGATATACTAGTAGAAAAGTTCCACAAACTCAATCTTTTGATACTACATCAACATGATCTAAAGTGTGATAAAGTATAGTCTTTAACAATATAATCCACAATGCCTTTTAACATAAAAAAGTAACACCAACAATTAATTATCAAAAAAAAAAAAAAAAAAGACCATTGAACTTACATGGCCAGAAGCAAGCTTGAGTTGGAAATAATGAATTTCAATAGGACTAACAGTCACGTGGACACCGAAAAAAGTCGCCGGATTCCGGTAAAAAATCTTAACCGTTGTATTTAAAGTTAACATATCCGTTGGTACTCCTGTTGCATCCATCCCAGATTGCACATTAAAGTTGTCAAACATCATGCTCTGCCCAAAAGAAGAAGAAAAAAAGCAACCACGCCATTAATAATAAGCTTTAAAATTCAAAAAAAAAAAGCAACCACACACCATTGACAGAAAGTAAATGCTAAACCAGTTACATTGTCATCACACTGAGCTGATTCAGTTGTTATCTGACTTTCCTTCAACCTTTATACCAAACAATTCGATGTAACATATTCTTTCATCTATAACACACCCAACTCTATTTTGTTCAGAGTTGGTCGTTAAAAGTTTTTTTTTCAACTCTTAATGATATTCAACTATGTGTGTGTGTGTACGTTGTAACTAAAAAAAAAAAAGATAAATTCTATATAGTATAGTAACGGTAAATAAAAAGTGCAAATTACCTTAACAAAAACCTTTGGTTTGTAAGGAACACTTGCAGCCCACAAAATCAAAGAAAAGATACTAAACAAAATCACAAACGACAACACAAACCACAAAACATAAAACCTAAACGGAACCACGTCATCACCATCACCACCATGACCATCATCCACGTCATCGTCATCATCATCACCATCTTCAATTCTCTTCCAAGGAGACACGGCCCTGCCGCCGTGTCCTCTATGATGGTTAGCCTTAACGACAGCGTTTTTAATAGAAGCTGAAAAGGTTCTAGAAGTAGAAGATTCACGGGAATGATGAATTGGTGAACAATGGTAATGTGTTGGGTGGCCCGGTGACCCAAATGGGCTTGACCCAAATGACATTTTGTCATTGCCATCGTGGTTAGATGGGCTTTGGACGTAGTAGAGTGGGCGGCGTGGTGATCGGGGCGGTGTTAGTGCTTCCACGCTTGTTGCATCGGAATCGGATTTTACATGCATTGTTACGCCCATGTGTGTTTTGTGACTGAGATTGTTTTTTTTATTATGAAAAAAAAAAAAAGAGAGAGAGAGAGAGAGAAAAAAATTATTATCAATTAAAGAAAAAAAAAACTTGATATGAGAAATTAGGAACTTCTGTGAAATTGATGAAGAACCAAAAATTGGATTTTAATTTTAAAAAATGATAATAGAACTTTAAGAAAAAACTATTAAAATCAAAATGGTTGTGATCGAGAATGTATGTATATGTAGAAAAATATATATTAAATAAAATCGATATTATTGTGATGATTCAAGTGGAGGGAGGGAATAAGAAAGAAGAGGGTGTAGGTGTAACGCAA
>JAOXNX010000033.1:25193173-25206047 GCA_028566075.1 Solidago caesia
TTCAGGTCAACTAATGCAATCTGTTGAGATGTTTGGAAGAGGTGGTCCTGCTCCTGGTGTCGGTGTTGGCTGGGGGGCTGCTTCTGGTGGGTTTTGGTCTTTAAACATTTTGGTGGCCCATATTGATGCAAGAGTGGTCCTGCAGTTGCTTGAGGTCTTTCTAATTGAGCCTACTGAAAATAAAGTAAACCCCACTAATGAAGAGATAAATACTATATTGGAGAGACTAAGGTGTGCTTTTGACTTATGTCTACTTGTGGGACCCGGAGATGAAACTATAATGGTAAAGGTGCTCGATATCTTGCTACAACCTCGGATTCTCAAGTTTCTTGATTTTGGTATTCGCCGTTCCCTTACATTTGGGTGGCAGTATACAGAAGAAGAGTACTTGATGTTTAGTGATAATTTAATTTCTCACTTTAAGAACAGATGGTTGCAAGTGAAGAAGTCAAAAATCAAAACTAGAGATAGTCAACATGCAACCTCCAAGAAGACCGAAAGTTCTCTTGACACCATTGAAGAAGACATTGACACATCAAACACAAACAGTTCTTTGGTGGCGGAATGGGCTCATCAGAGGCTACCACTTCCCGATCATTGGTTCCTCAGTCCAATCTCAACTGTTGACTACAGTAAAGTGGTCGGCCTTCCGGTCAAACCAAACTTCTTCGAAGTTGCCAGATGTGGGCTTTTCTTTATTTTAGGTCTTGAAGCAATGTCTAGTCATGTTTCTTCTAATACATACTCCCTTGGTAGCGTGCCAGTCATTTGGAAACTGCATGCTTTATCTGTAACTTTATTTGCTGGAATGGATATTCTTGAAGACGAGAAGACTAGGGATACTTATAGCAATTTGCAGGAGATTTATGGGCAACTTCTTGACAAAAAGTTGTTAGAAGTTGGACGGAATAATAGTGTTGACCTTTTGAAGTTTGACAAGGAGATACATGACAGTTATTCCACATATATAGAAACTCTTGTGGAAAATTTTGCTGGTGTATCGTATGGTGATTTGTTATATGGTAGGCAAATTTCAATTTATTTACTTCGTTGTGTTGGAGCTCCGATTCGACTCGCTGCTTGGAATGCACTATCAAATGTTAGAGCTCTAGAGCTTTTGCCGCCACTACAAAAATGCGTAGCCCAGGAGGAAGGATACCTAGAACCTTTAGAGGTACATTCTTCCTCTTTTTATGCCTTGGTATCTTGTAGGAGAGTTGCAAAATGGGCAGGTTGGGTAACGGGTCTCAGCAGTCCCAGATCAATACATGTAATTTTGTGTAATGGGCTGACACAGAAATGATTGGGTGGTTCATTCAAAACACTTTTTGGCCATGATTCATATGATTACAAAATTTATATTATTTCAATGGCAATAAAATTTTCCAAATTCAATGATTCACACATTCAAAAGACACTTTGGGTTACTTCGACCTGTTTCCATTTAAGTTAATTTGTTATATATTTTTTTAATATTTTTTTATTTTGCCGGTTTGAGATTGAAAGACAGTATAACCCGATTTGACCCATTCATAAGTAAATTGCCATCTCTAGTTTGGAGTTTGGAACTATACCAGTTATACGATTTAGTTTTTGGCACTTTTTGCAACATAGTTGATTTTCAAGATGTTAAACTCAGATTTTTTTGGAGTTTATTTTATTTTATATACTGTTAGACTAATGCTACTTATTTGAAAATAATCATAATCTAACTTACAAGTAATTTCTCTACAGGATGATGAAATGATTCTGGAAGCATATGTAAAATCATGGGTTTCTGGTGCTCTAGACAGATCAGTAACTAGACAATCTGTTGCATTCTCACTGGTCATTCACCATCTATCATATTTCATTTTCGGTAATCATGCTGGTGACAAAAAATCATTACGAAATAAGCTGATCAAATCTATCCTTCGGGATTACTCCCGAAAATCAGAGCATGAGGTATGTTATCTACATCAAGGTTCTTTTATTTTGTTTTTATCATATTTTTGCTTAAAGAGTTCTTAAGATAGAATATGGAACAACCTAAGATCTGTACACGCCTCCAATTGCATACACCTGGTCTTGAAAATTTCATTTCTAAAAGGTTATGAAAAAATATATACCATTCCAAGTGTTTTTGCACCCAAGAACCCAACCGTTGTGCTCAATATTTACACTTTTACAGCCATTACTTTTTTTAATATTTAAATTCAGGCTTATAAATTCATGTCTCTAATGATAGGGTATGATGGTGAAACTCATAAAATATAAGAAGGCAACAACTTATCAAGGACTAGATCAAGCAGAAGATCTGTCACTGCAGAGTCCTGAAATAGCAAGGAGACTTGCAGTATTGACGGAAGCATGTGAAGGGAATTCTACCCTTTTGAGTGTAGTTGAAAAGCTCAAGAGCGCTATCCTGAATACCAAATAGTTTTGTTGTTGAGGCAACAAGCCACATGTAAAGCATGACATGTAGATTATGTTATGGAAATCGCAAACGATCATGTTGAATATGGGAAACATTATGATTTTGAAAGTAATGGCAATTTTGGAAATGATACGAGATATGCAGAGCAGAGCCTGATTCTAAAAGTAGTTTAAATTAAGTTTCTAATCTGCATTTATTTATCCAATCATTAAAATCCATGACCTGGTTGGATGGAATATTGGTTCTGTATGTTAAAAGACTTGTTAAACACTAACCAAATCCCATATGGAAATCACTTCTGTTTTAAATTGGGTAATTATCACGAATTGTCTTGTGGTTCATTTTTTTTTTCCCTTTCCAGAAGTAGAACTTTGTCTCTATGTCCAGCAAAATGACCAAATTACCCCTATCTATCTATTTATTTATTGGGGTAATGATCGGAATAGCAAAGTTGTTCTTACATCCTTTTCACATGATCAATTAGAAAGAAAAAAAAAAGTTCATGTAAGGGTTGCAGTGCAGATCATAAGCCCTTATTTATTTGTCTAGTGTCTTTTACTACCCCCGTCAAAAAATTATAGTTAACCAAGCAACAAAATACGGTTTGAGAAAAATCCATTTATTATAACTTTGATTTTTGCAAAAGCTACAAAAAGATAGTCTTACCATTTGATAATTATTTAATGTTTTCATTTAGTTTTGTAAATAATATATTTTATTTTTATTGAAGGTAATATGGTAAACTTAAACAATTCCAATTACTATTTTTAGTAATGGACAATTAATTTGGAACAAAACAAAAAGGAAACATAAACAAATAATATGTGACGTAGGGAATATTATTTATCTAAGATTATTTTTACCCCTAGATGATTTGATATGTCAATATTAAGTACTCATAAAAGACTAATGTTTAAGCTTAATTTTATTGATCATTGTCGATTTATTGAATGAATTGAATTGAATAATATAATATTTATTGAGCCTTGTCTAATGCCAATCTTTAATTTGAATGCAAAAGCAAGATTTCCCTGTAACCGCCAAGCACCACCGAAAGTTAATGTATTTGGATGGCGTTTCGAGATGAACCGGATCGCATACACAAACCAGTTGCTACTCAGGAACATACCTATGCAACAATTTCAATGAAACAAGCCACCTATTCCTCCATTGCTCATTCGCAAGCTCTCTTTGGACACACATCTTGATATGGTTCAACATTCCGCTTATAGCTAAACCTTCCATCATGGGAGAATTATTCTGTTTACACAAAGACCCTTCCATTATCCCCAACAAGCACAAGTATATCAATTTAGTCATCCTAGCCTATTGTTGGACGATATGGAAGATCAAGAATGAATGCATTTTCTCCAACAATGCTTCATCTTTTCGTTATGCAACCAAAGAAGTTAAGTCCGTCAGTTTCCTATGGATATCAAACAAAACCCAAAATCCCCTTATAGATTGACCCCATTGGTTTAACTTTAGCTTTTAATTTCAATTGTATCTCATTTTAAACTCGGTTGTAATTCTAGCCTCTAGCTAGCTTCTTTAATTAATAATAATCTGAATGTTAAAAAAATAAAATGCAAAAGCATGAAACTTTCAGAATGTAACAGCCAATCACAAATCACAACTAGGTACTGATTGACAATTATCCATGTCCTGTGATTTTAACAATCCTTATCAAAGGATATGCACTTGAAACTAGTATTGAGTTATTTTATCAAACAACATAATTGTCATAACTTTAACAAAAATTTTTTTTTTAGATAAACATAAATCCAATTCTTTTAGTAAAAAATTGGTTACTGTCAGAGTTTCATTGAAATTCAATTAAAAGAACGAAGGTTAATATCATAAAATGATATAAATATATAAACTAAAATCTCATTCCACTCGGCACCGTAAGGCCGACTTTCGTCTGTGCTCAATGGACCAAACTTATTATTATCAAAATGATATGAACTGTCTTAAAGACCCAATATATATCTTTTTGTGTTTAAACCTAATTCCTACGGTGATAAATATGAGCACAATTAAAATTTCTATGAAATTATGTAAAAGCTTTACAGAATTATTATGAAGCCATACGACTAAAAATTGATCAATAAACAATCAATATTTCATGATCAATGGTGTATCCTAATAATTGTTGTACCTCCTAAGTCACATTAATTGGTTCAATCTAACAACACCTTTTATTTCTTTGAAATGTGCATTTTGAATTTCACTCCAGATCATCCTACAATGATGAGTGTCATTCAGGATGGACTATATTGTTTACATCAGGTCTGTTATCTATTTGTTATAAAAAAAAAGGAAAATGTTAAATACAGCCCTAAGGGCTGTAGTTAACGTGCATAAAATAATTGTACTTTCTATATCAAAAGCCCACCCCTGAATTTTATGATAAGTGTACAACTATTTTATGCACCTTAACTACAGCCTTTAAGGCTGTATTTAGCAATACCAAAAGAAAATTTGTATGTCAACAATAAATAAACAATAAAACAAGTTTAATAGAAAGAAAAAAAAAAAAAAAAGAATTTGGATAAACATAAACCCGCACGCAAATGATATGTAAAGATATATATCCGCTTTTTTTCTCTCATAAATTTTCCGGATCCAATGCAGTTATACTGTCCTAAATCCCCTTCCTTCCTTGCTATCACCTAACTTCCTTCCTTCCTTCCATCCTTCCGATTAAAATGGCTGAATCCTCTGATCGGAATGTCAAAATCAAAACCAATTCTCTGCCAACGGAATTCGCCGGAGATACGACACTCGATCGATTATCATCTGAAATCATGGCAACAATCATGACGAAACTTGACGTATCTTCAATCTGCTCTGTTTCCCTCACTTGCAAATCCTTCCGACTTTGTTCTCAACATATCCTCACTTTCCTCCCTAATTTCCACCTCCTGGTAATCATCTTCTACATATATACGCACTTACATATATAGGTTAATTACAGATTATATTTTTTTTGCGAGAACTTTTAAATTAGGTGTTATATCACATGTGATTAAGTTCGTGAGAAGTGAAATAGGTTCAGATAAGAATAAATAAAATAGTTGAAAACACATTTATTTGATATGTTGTCAATTACATATGAATAAAAATATTAATTGTATATTTTTCAATTTTTTCGTTGTTATCACTTGGTCATTTTTATTCACAAGTATTGGTGAATAATTGATATGTTTTGTGTGTAGGAAATTGCGGCACCGATTGACAGGATAAGGAGATTGTTGTTACCGAATATTTGGCTTAGAAGTGTGAAGCTAGATTGCAGGAGGTTGAACGAAACTTCCATGGATCACCTTCTACAGCCTGGATTGCGTGAACTGTCACTCCGGAATTGCTTTAAGTTTAGTGGAAGGCTGCTTTCTGAGGTTGGAGCACGGTGTAAAGAATTAAGGTGGTTGTTTATTTCCTTGTGATGTTTAAATGTCTATGTATATATACTTGACTTTGATTCCATAGACTTTAGGTTTTCTGCTTTGTAAATGTATTTTTTTGTTGCGACCACAGTTGTATATAAATCGTTCCTTCTGTTCCACGTAAGATGACTAATTTCAGAAATTATTTGGTAAAGCACATTCCCAGGCTAATAATAGGTTGGGTTTTCGTAGTTTATGATGTTCTTTCTTATTATATCTTGTATTATTTGACTTTTTAGTTTCAATTTGACAACTTTTAGATTTAGCGATCTTATTAGACTTGAAAACATGGTAGAGCCTACAAGTGTCTGTTTATGCTTTTTGGTTTATGACTCGACTGTAACCGTTGCATTTTATACCATTTGCTAGATACTAAAGAATCTGAACATGCGCACGGATGAATTTTTAAGTATATGCAAATTAATTAGCAGCATTAATTACATTTTCTTCAGGTCTCTGTATGTGAGCTCTATGGCTGATAATCGAGGACACTTACATGATGTATGTGACCTAGAGGGGTTACTCAGGGGTTGCACTCAATTGGAAGTAAGGTTCTATTACCAAAGTAGCTTTATAAATATAATGAAAATAGCAGACTTGTTAGACTGGTTGCATTTGGTGTTCACATGATGGGACTGATCAGTAGGCACCTTTAAGGTCCAATCCTAATTTCACAAAACAAAATGTTTAACTATCCGTGTTTGCTTTGGCATGACAAAGGATGTCTTTTGAATTCCTTTGTTTTCTTTCCCTTAAAGACAGAGTTTCAAGTTTAAAGTACGCTGTTGCTATTATAACACACCGCTAGAATGTGTGAGTCTGTTTGCGAAAGCCTTATGCTTGCTTATGTTTTTCACTAAACATTGACATCAATTATCTGACCACTACACTCTATGATGGAACTGCAGAACATAATATCTAGATTTGTCATTTTAGTAATTGCAGCATCTGATAAAATCAGCAAATAGGTCTATATCTTCGAATCTAGCATTTGTCATTGAAAAATCCACGATGAGGTTCAGTTTCCAAATATAATTTAACCATCACCAAGTTGGTCTAGTGGCAAGGAGTCCTGTTTCCTCAAAAGAGTCTCAGGTTTGAATCCTGCCCCAGGCATATTTGGGGGTGGCCAGGGAAATGGCTAGAACCGGCCACGGGCAAAGCCCGGTTAGACCGCTACATTGAGTCAAAGATAGCTCGTCTTCTCGGGGTAACCCTTAACCATAGGAAAACCTAATAAAAAGAAAAAAGAAAGAAAGGTTCAGTTTCCAAATATAAAAAAAGGTTTCTTTTTTCAGTAGGGATCTGTCAAGAATGTATCTTGCCATTATAGGTGTGAAGTCGACTGACATTCTGAGGGAAAATTGAGGTTTATTTTATGGATCAAAACTTACAACAAATTCTTTAAATACTTTGGTGTGAAGTGACTAAAGTCCACCATTAGTGTCATATATTCTATTTCTCAGGCTATGTCAGTTTGCTATGTTAAAATACTATACTTGGCAGAAACTTTTCCTTTTAAAATCACTAATATTTTTGACACATTTATTGAGGGTGTGTTTGGTATGAGGGTATGGAAATGAATGAAGGGTATGAGAGTGATTGTAGTTGTTTGTATAATGGTTATGGGTTTAGCAAAACCCATGAGATATGGGTATGTATAAAGATTGGTAGAATGTGGGTTTAAGAAAAGTGATAGAAACTTTTTCCAAAGAGATCAAGAGGAGTGTGGGACATACCTCATTACTCTTGTTCTCTTAATTTTTATATTAAAATAGTATACAAAGTTATATTCCAACATATTTGAAAAATAAACTTTATAAAACTATCATACTTTTATCTCTCCTATTTTTCTTTCAAACCTGTACCCATTACCAAACCCTCACTTAAACCAAACACTACCTAAGATCTAGCTGGAGATCTAATCTTTAATTACTTTGTTTGCTTTGATTGAAGTGAACAAGTGTAGATAACAAGGGTACTTTGGTTAACTCAAGTGTCAATTTGTATGGCGTAATCTTCTCCCATTGCTTGTATCTAAGTACCAGGGTAACAGATCTTGGTGGTGTAGATAATGTATTATGTAGGATGAGATGGTCAAGGACTTTATCTTACACTACGTACGAAGGGGCTTTCTATATGTGTGCAGGCATACTTATTTGTATACATAGGAAAGAATAATAGAGAATTTCCATTTTGATTTTCCCTACAAATGTCAAAAAGTTTTAATGTTTCAAGAATTCGGAAGATATAGTATGTATGAAGAAAAGCAGTCCGACAATGTGCAGACTATGACGCATTATCATGCTTGTCTGTTTAGTCTGCTAAGTTGGTTGCTTATGCGGTTCAACAAATTATGTGACTTCACATGTCATTTTTTAGAAAAAAAAAAGAGTAACTTCACATCTAGAACACATTGGGACATAGTTGTCTGGTCAGGAACTCACCATTTGCTCCTGTTTCTAGCTATGCAATAATAAGGTTCAGATTGCTATAGGTTGTGGTGTTGTGTTTATCAACCATAATCTAAAGGTAATTTTAGAGCATAGGGAATTATCATGGTTGATATGTTCATTTTAGCCCTGTTGGATGCTATTGCTTGAGTTGAGGCTGGCTGCTCATTGATTCTTTCTTCAATGCTAATTTGCTTTTAGTTGTTTTATTATTGTAATTTTTTCTCTGCTCGGGTGATCACTCCCCGTGATTCATTTTTGCTACTGCTTGAAGATTGTAATTGAACTATATGTCTTATTATCTTATTTCCATATAATATAATACTATGTTTGGCCATTAAAAAAGAGAGGAAATTATCATGGTTAAATGATGCATTGTCTCGTAAGCCATAGCTGATAACAATTTACCGCATGAGGAAGTTGATGCTATAAGTTGGAATAAACTGTTCAATAGATCATGTTATCTTTCATTGAAGAGTTCGTATATTTTTTAAAAGGAAATAATAGATGTTTCTTTCATAAAATTGTGACTGTCACTATGTAATATCATCATCATGCAACCTCTACTCCATAGAGAGAAAGCATCTTCTTTAGCTAACATGTTGCAAGAAAATCAATATAAGAAACCGGTCCCCGGTTGGTTCTGACTTCTGATATTTAATGGAGATAACATTAAAAGGCATATGCTTATGTATCAATCTCTGGTAACTCATACCACAAAGTTCTTTTTATCAAGCTCTTGATTTGAAAGTAATAATAGTATTCTATTTATTTGCTACAGTATCATTCTTATATAATATACATTTAAGCATCTCATAGATGACTAATTGAACTTGTCTATTTTTCTCCAAAAGCTCTAGCTGGAAAGAAAAGTTATTGCACTGGGAGCAACTCCGTTGATATGTTAAATTGACATGGCTATCTATTAGAAGATAATATTTTATTTGCACCATAGTGTTTTTATTTTATTTTAATTAAAAAGGTAAGGATGAGTTTGATGGTTTTATATATAAGCAAGTATTGTTGAAGATGAAGAAAGGGATGAAAATGATGAAGCAAGGACGGAGATGATGGATATGCTCATATTACTTTTTAATGTATCCAACTTCCTGTGTTCTAGTACTGGACATGATTGTTATGAATTAGTTGAGTTTTAGACTGTCAAGTGCAAAAGAATAAAAAAGTAATTTTACGGACTAAACCTGCTGATTGAATATTCGAGGACCAAATCATTTACTCGTTTTTCTATTTATTAGTAATGGTGTTTTTCAGTAATTGTGATAGATCGAATGTAGTGTATTCTCTTGTAGTTGAACCGTGTTGCTAGACATTACCTTCTATCGTTGCCTCTAATTAGAACTTTTGTTATTCCCTCCCCCTATATTTATTCTGAATTTTGAAACCTTATTTTGTTCCCCAGGAACTTGTCTTGATGTTTGATGTCTCGATATTTCGTCGGCCGGACTTTGCACGTGTATGGAATTTGGCCTCTGCAAAACTCACTTATCTACAGCTTGGCTACATAACTCAAGTAATGGTTACAGAACTACTTAGCCCCATTTTACCTCCAAATCAGTCACCCAATCATATCCCCCCACCAGTATTTCCAAATATCCAGAAACTTTGCCTTTCAGTGGACTACATTTCCAACACTATGGTCAGCATAATATCAAACACTCTCATCCAATTAACTCATTTGGATCTTCGAGATCAACCGATCATTGAGCCCGGACTTGCATTTGACCTTACAAATGAAGGTCTCCAGCTAATTAACCAACATGGGAAATTAAAACACCTTTCCCTTATTCGTAGCCAGGAGTTTAGTCCATCATTCTTTAGAAGAGTTACTGATCAAGGTATCCTCTTCATGGCTGACAGATGTACAATTATGGAAAGCATATGTCTTGCGGGATTTTGTCAGGTCACGGATACTGGTTTCAAAACACTCCTCCATGCTTGCACAAACTTATACAAGCTTAAGGTATTTAACGGGACCCGAATGACCGATCTTGTGTTTCATGACATGTATGCAACTTCCCTTGCTCTGACTCTGGTTAGCTTAAGAAGCTGTAACCTATTAACAAATTCTGCTGTTCAGCAATTGTCACTAAATATGGATCTTATTATGCTTGACTTTAGAGATTCTAGAAATATTGGCGATAAAGCCCTTCAAGCCATCAGCAAACTTCCAAACCTTAAAACATTGCTATTAGATGGAACAGATGTTACTGATATGGGTTTATCATACTTACAAAAGGGTGAAAGAAGTACTCTTGTTAAATTATCCATAAGGGGTTGTAAGAGGCTCACATCCAAGTGTATATCTTCTATTTTTAATGGTGGGTCTAACAGAGAATTACGAGAACTGGATGTGTCTAATCTGCCTAACCTCACAAATGGTGGTGTTCTTTTTCTTGTGAAGAATCGGATTCCGCTTGTTGACCTACGAATGCGACAATGTCCTCTTATTGGTGATACGTCAGTGATGGCATTAGCATCAATGACGATGGCTGATGGTGACAGGTGGCATGGCAGTAGCTTGAGATCGTTGGACATATACAACTGTGGGGGGATTTCCAAACTAGCATTCCTGTGGCTGAAGAAACCTTATTTCCCAGGTTTGAGGTGGTTGGGGATAGCTGCTTCCATGAACCATGATTTAGTCGACTCCTTGGCACTAAACAGACCATTCTTAAACTTGATGACTCGCGGGGAAGAGCTCGGGACCGATAAGTGGGATAATTTGGATGATATTTATATGCATGATCATGAGGAAATTGATGAACTCGAGCAATGGATATTCCAAGACGGTGAAAACATTACTGATGATGATGATGATGATGGTGGTGGTGGTGGTGGTGGTGGTGGTGGTGGTGGTGATGGGGATGGGGATGGGGATGGGGATGACGAGGACGAGGATGAGGATGGTGATGATGGTGATGATGATGGGGAGGTGGAAGCTGAAATTGAGTAGTAGAGTGAATCTCATTTCTTCTTTCTGGAATCGGGTAAGGCCACTTAAAACTCTGTTTATATTAAGTTTAATATTTAAATCCTGTTGTTTAGTCCATTTCCTTGTATTTCATTTTTGGGTCTCTATTTATTTCTCGTAATGGAAGTAGAACCCACAAAATGAAAATGCTTAATGAGTGAGATGGACATAAAAGAAATGACCCCGAACTTCTAAATAGGACCTGTGTGTGCTAGTGTAAAGTTACAAATTGTGAACTTGTGTTGGTTAAGTTGTAATAACCTTTTAGGAGATGCCCAGTATGTGTAATATATGGGTCAGTGATGGTAGTACCATGGAATATGTATAAAACCTGGGTGAACCATGTAATTTATGTGCTCTCTTTTTTATCTTTTGCTGGGTGGTTAGAAACACAATTGTTTCGAGACATCTTATTTGATTACATTACATCTTAAATGAAACCTGTTCGTTAGTTGACAAGCTCAGACTCGTGCTTGAGGCTTGAACTCTATTTTGTAGCGCAAAATGCTGAAGAAGAATTTGGTTACTGCATCCCACACATTACACAATATACCATGTTATTTTTAATTTCTTGAATGTCTTACACCTAGGATATGTGAGCTGACATAATTAGGAAATGTCAGACCTTCGATCTCGGTGCCCATCTCATTTTTTGATGCCAAGTTAACCTGAAATAATTTGAAAGAGTTGAAATGAAGAATCTACAATTTTGTTAAACGCTTTGTGGTTTTAGATGGGAGTGTTATCAAGCCATGTTTCATACGTTCAACGTCCCTTGATTTCGAGAATCATACACGTGACTCGAGAAATTCCAAAAGAAAGGGTTTTACATCGCAACGGGTCCATTCAATTCATATCTTAAGCACTCGCTTGCATGTCCAACTTTAAATTTAGTTTCTTATGTTTGGAAGACCTTCTTCACATAGGTGCATCCCTCGATGTTCGTCGCAATGTTGCAGCTTGAATGATTTGACCTCAATAGTGGAGTGCGAATGATTTAACCTCGATACCGGCACAAGCTTTTACAAAAATAAAAAATAAAAAATAAAATCCGGTATCCCTTTTAAAATTGAATTTTTACAAATTTGCCAATTCCCATGTAATGTAACCAACATCTTTTACAACTTGAAAGAATTATGCAAAAACAGTTAAAACAGTTTTCAAGATTATTTAGCCTAATAGTATTGGGTAGGCCAATTAAACAACTAGTTACAGTTTCTAGGAGCAATTAGCCTAATGGTGTTGTATGTTCTATCAGGTTGTGTATTGAAGTCTCATTGGAGATACAAATTTAAATTTTAAAAACTTCTTACACTTTTTATTAAAAAGGAGTATTTTTTTTAATCTCCTCAATTTAGTGGTTAAAGTCAAGTTCATCTTAAGATAATATGAAAAAGCATTGATATAGAAGATGAAAGAATAACAACACATTACTATTATTATTATAAAAAAAATGTTACTTTGCAGCACATTTAAGAAGTGTTAATAAAAGTAGTAAACCAGGGTTCAACTTATGCAATGATTGTGGATATAGACTAGACTATCAGACTTACTCCGTCAACGT